>OZ038506.1:25708850-25808850 GCA_964036315.1 Acanthosepion esculentum | reverse complement strand
TACTTTCGTTCCCACCGCATCGGGTATATATATATGTATATATATATTTCACTATTATATATATATATATATATGTTTATATATATAAATATATATATGTGTGTGTGTGTGTCTGTGTGTCGAATGTTTTGTTGCAAACAACTGACAAGGTGTGGCGGTTCAGTTTTTTATATAATTTGTCATGTTTTCTTAATATTTATATATATATATATATATATATATATATATGTGTGTGTGTGTGTGTGTGTGTGTGTGTGTGTGTGTGTGTGTGTGTGTGTGTGTGTGCTTCCGTATGCATGCATCTCCGGTCTGGTCGCCACTTGATGTTTCACAGTTTTTCACTATTATATATATATATATATATATATATATATATATATATATATATATATATATATATATATATATATACATATGTCTGTGAAGGGAATTTGTGTTAAAAGGTCCAACCAGCAGAAAAAGCTATGACTATTTCATACGTGGCTGAACACTATTTGGATTTTTTCACGGTCCGTGAAACATATTCATATTAGTTGGCCATGCTGCGCCTGCGCAGATTCATACACAGATGACACAACGGAGTAATTCTCCATAGGTTGAGACGCATTTAATTCTCTTTATGAACCCATACAATAATAAAATATATGCGTTATGAAGCCAATATGAAGATGCAAACACAGAATTCATTTCAGATATTGGTCTCCAAAAAACAAAAAAGATTTTAATAATTTTCTGAATTCAAACGAGAGCAATAGAGAACTTGATATATATATATATATATATATATATATATATATATATATATATATATGTCTATTCCCATTCTACCTATTCGTCGATAACTATATTGAGACACAAATTTGTGTTTCTATGTTTCTGTTTGAGAGAATCTCTATCTTATATGAATCTGTCCATATTTTTCAGCTGGTATATTTATGAAATATTTGCACGTTAAGTTAATGAATATAAATGGTACATGAAACTGATTGTATATCACACAGACACACACACACACACACACACACATTTTACATATATATAGATATATATGTGTGTGTGTGTGTTGTGTGTAAAATGTGTATGTTTTGACATCAATGTCCACTTTTATATCTACATATGCTCTATCCCTGATGTTCAGCATTTTAAACCGTAAGTGTAGCGTACCTTAAAACCTTATTCTATCACACACGTACGAACACACACACACACACACACACACACACACATATATATATATATATATATATATATATATATATATATATATATATATATATATATAGTAGAAATTACACCCTATTTTTCCAATTTCTGGGCTATCTTCTTCACGATAGACAGAAGAAACAGCGATCATCAGATGGGTCCTAATTTGTTTTAATAATTACAACCCTTTTTCACCCCTTTTATCTTGATTTTGATGATCAGAGAGTCCCAATTTTGAGAAATTTTAACACCTCGGCCGTTTCACACCTAATCCAGTTGTATTGCCATAATTATACATGATTACTTTTATATTCCTATTTCGCGCACGATCAAAGAGTTTCTATAATATCGGACTAATTAACAGGAATTCAATCATTGCAATCAGATAACACGGATGGAGTATAAATAGGAGTACTTTTCTCTGGTTGATCATGGTCAATTTGACTGTCCAACGGTAGACATCAAGAACCTCTCATAAACAAATATAAATAGTACGTAGTAATTAGGGGGCGCAATCGGAATTTCCCGGGAAACTGAGACCCCCTAGTAATAATGCAAAATATCTAAACGTAAAGCGTACACAGTAAAGGAAAAACAGCATTTGATAGATAAGATACGGAACTGTGAAACGAAGGCAAAGATCATCACCATCCTGTTCACCTGCAATGCTACTGGGATCCACAAATTGATGTACTTGGCAGTACTGGAAGTTCCGGTCTCCTAGGTGCTTCCACCACGTGAATATGGCCACCTTCCCGATGCTGTATTCCAACTCTGCGAGGAGATGGAGGACTGCTGAGACCTTCAAGACCCAGCAGCCAACACCCAGATGATTAGACCTTTGTGAAGTGCCTGCCCAAGAACAGATTCAGCCCTGTGATGCCGGCATCATCAAGTCCTTCAAGGCCTTGTACAAGAAGGAATTGGTGATGGAGATGCTGGACCTGCCAGGCACCTTCACAGATTACCTAAAGGAGCTGATCCTGAAGGACTCCTTCTACCTAACAGCCAAGGCCTGGGGGGCACTCTCCGAGGCTACAATGAGGAACTGTTGGAAGAAGGTGGTGCCATTTGATGGCTTCCCTGCTGAGGGAGATCCAGACAGCCCAGAACCATTTGGAGGAACACGTGGATGCAGACTTCACCCTCCGGGACTGGTTCGATTTGTGGTCCCCGGTAGAGGAGGGACATGACACCCCTGTGACAGAGACTCTGACCGGCCAGGGGATACTGGATGAGGTGAAAAGGTAAGAAGAAGAAGAAGAAGAAGAAGCACCACTGGCACCAGACAAGAGCCACACAGATGCAGTAGACCACCTCCACTGGTTCTCTGAGTATGTGGAAGGACAGGAGGATGAGGAACTCATCACCTCCCAACACCTGATAAACCTTCTCAGGAGGACCTAACTGAGACCTAGGAAGGGCAGTGTGCAGAAGGTTAAAACTTATTGTATAAAAAGTCTGCTGTAAAACAATGAAATTTCGATTAATCTGTTTTTTAAGCTACGCACTAAGTATCTAATAAGAAATCCCCGAATAGTTATATTTACGTGTAAATTCACATGCTTAATTTGAAAATAAAAAAGAAATTTTGATAAACTCTACCTTTCAGACACTACTGTGTTTTTTTTTTTGGATATATTTGCTGCGGGATGGACATGCGCTTATCTCGATTATTACGCACGCACTGTTGCAAACAACGCCAATAATGTAGCTGCTTTAGCCGACACCGACACGAATTTTATTGCCGATAACTCCAAAACGGTAGATTTTATAAAAAATTATTTGTTAATTTCGAATTAGGCATGTAAATTTAGAATAATAATATCTGTTCGGGAAATTTTTATTAGATACTTAGCGCGGGGCTTAAAATTTTTTATTAGATACTTAACGTGGGGCTTAATAAATTTTATTAGATACTTAGCGAGGTACTTCAAAAGCAAATTACCCAAAATTTCTTATGAACTCATTGGCATAAATTAGTATAATATTTTTAGATTCTTTTCGAGCCATTATCTACGGTATATATCGCGAAATAGCAAAAATATGGCCCCAAAATCTGGTAGGTGTTCAACTTCCTATTATCGCCCCACTCCACTGCTACTGCGATTCCCTTGCAGTGCGCGTAGGCCATCGTGGACCCAAATGCCCGCGCTTTCGTGGTGAACAACTGCATATATATATATATATATATATATATATATATATATATATATATATATATATATATATATATATATTTAAACAGGTTTGGTTAAATAGTTTAGACATGCATTATCTGTTTATTTCTGCTTTAATTCTTTTGAGTCCACAAAAAATTGATTAAGAATATTACCAACATTTTCTTTCAAATAATCTTTATTTTCCCAAGTACTTTCAGTTTCATTTGAGATCATATTTACTGAAGCTGATGTGTATACGTATTTCTGTAAATTCAAAACATTTTTACTGCGTTTTTATTGTTGTGTATCAATTTCAAATTCACGAGATTTTTTCATGCAATAGAAGCAAATTTTTTATTTCTTAATTCATTTATTTATTTAAAATATAACGGAGTAAACGAACAGTAACAATGTTTTGAATTTACAGAAATATGTCTACACATACACAGACAATTTAACCTACTAACATGGTCTCAGATGAGATTGAAAGTACTTCGGGAAATAAAAATTATTTAAAAGAAAATATTGCTATTTTCTTAATCAATTTTCTACGGCTACCAAGAATGTTATTCGTGGACTCTAAAGGACTAAAACAAAAATAAACAGACATAGTATGTTTAAATTATTTATCTAAACCTGTTTCAATGAAAATATGCTGCCTAAATACACACACACAGACACAAAGATAGAGACAGACAGACACACACACACACCCATATTTATATATATATATATATATATATATATATATATATATATATATATATATATATATATATATATTGTGCTCTCGAAATAATCGATTGAGCTCTCGGAGAAGAAGGTTGATTTTATAAATAGTGGCTGCTGCTAATGCAACGCTCTTCTACTCGAATCGATTTCTCCTAGCTACTGACGTCTCTTGCATAGTAAAAACGTTAAAATTACCCTTCTGCTTAGCCATGCGAGGATAGCTTGCGGGTAGAATTTCTGACTGATGCCAAATCGGTCGGGTTTCGATCCCGGCTTGAAGCAATGATGAGTTGTGATACAGCGAAACTGCCTGTCTGTGGAGGACTATATATTTATATATACGGGTGAGTGGTGCATTGTGGGCGGATATTTTACCGGGTGTTGTTTATTTGTGTCAAATTATTTTGCTTGTTTTTATTTAATTTTATTTTTATTTTTTATCTTATATATTTATTTATTTATTTTTGATCGGTGTTTTTATTAATGTAGTAATAATTTGTTTATATAGCTTATTGTGGGTAGTCTATTATGGTGGTTATTTTACCGGAAGTCGATTATTTGTTCATTTATTTGGGTCAAATTTTTTTGCTTGATTTTATTTATTTTTATTTTTTATCTTATATATTTATTTATTTATTATTTTTATTTTGATCGGTGTTTTTATTAACGTAATAAAAATTTGTTTATATAGCTTATTTAATAGTTTTGTTTTGTTTGGGAAGATAAAGCTATTTGTTGAATTTTGCGGTTGATGTTGTGGTTTGTTCTGACTATTATTTTGGCGGGAACAGTTTTTAATTTATTTATTTGGATTGATTATCTTTATTTGTTTTTTCTAAACGGCTAGTTTATCGGTATCGGTTGTTAGTTTATTTATATATTTGGATGTATTTAGATCAATTTATTATACTTGTTGTTATTTATTTGTTACACTGTATATTTTCTCTTTTTGGTTTTCGATTTTTAAGTAACGCAGTATATTATTTTTTATTCATTTTTTTATTTTTATCGTTAGATAACAGTTATAGCTATTTTTCGTCCAATTTTTTGTTTTGACTTTTTATAGTCTAATATTTTGGTCATAATAGTTTGCTAATTTGTTTATTATTTACTTTATTTATTGATTTTGTTCCTTATTTTTTATTCTATTTCGTCTATTCTAACAGGTGTGATTTGGTAATTTGTTTGGATTAATTTATTTTGCTTATTTTATTGTCATTTTGTTTGTTTATGTATTTATTTATTTTTTCCGTTTTCGATTTTTAAGTTACGTAGTAAAAATTTGTTTTCATGTCTGCATTTTGAGATTAGCTCGGATCTTTTATTTAATAATTTATTTTGGTCTGGGAAGGTAATGATAGCTATTTTTCCTCCAAGCAAAGTTTGCAAGTTTTTGATAGGTTGTTGTAGCTGATGATTTTTTCCTTATTTTCCAAGATATTTTTGGTGCGGTGTGCGTTTTGGTGTTCGCATATTTACTATTTGTGAAAGATGTTTTGTGTACATAATTTCTTTGTTTCCACGGTCCTTCAGTTACTCCTAGGTATACTTTTTCTTCATTATCTTGTGATTTTATCGTGGCTTGGTAGATTACGTTGTTTTGTAAACAATTACCGTTTAAGGGACATTCGTTTTTTATTCTGCAGTTGCACGTGGGTTTAATTTGTTCGTGTGGTTTGTAAATAATTTTCCTGTTGTCCTTTTTTATTATTTGTGCCATGTTCCCAGTGCAACTGTAGCTGATTTTTCCTGTGTTTTTGTTGAATATTTTGTGTAGGGTGCTTGATTCCGGGAAGTGTTTGTGTAAAAATTTGAAGAATATTTTTCCTACGTTTGTTTTTGCTGTACGATGGGTTGAACCGTATGATATTTCTTTTCCTGTTGGCCTTTTTGTGTTCTGTGGTGAGTATGTGAGTGTTGCGGGAAATCCGCTATCTTTTAGGGCAGTTTCGTAGTCTTTCTCATCTTTGTTAAATACAGATTCATTGAAGGAATTGTCGGAAAGCCTGCGGCTAATCGATTTTGGTATCAGTTTGATTATAGAAGGCGGGTGGTTGGAAGATGTGTGTATATAGAGAGGTTTATCGTTGGGTTTCTGTATGGTTTGTATGTGCCTTTTCTTAGGTTGAAGGTAACATCTAGAAAATCTACTTCATTTAGGTTGGTTTTTATATCTATGTCGAATCCGTTATTTTTGAAAATCTTTATTATTGCTTTTCTAGTTTTGTCTGTGTTTTGTTTGTTGCAGTTTATTAAGATTATGAGACCGTCGTCCCTGTAGAGTCCTCTGCCATTTCTATCTATTATTTTGCTTAGTTCGTGTAGTAAGTAAATACCTACGATTTCGCATGTCTCTGCACCGTTAATATATATATATATATATATATATATATATATATATATATAATCTTATAAATATGTAATTATACTCGTCCGGAAAAACCTTAGGTGTTTTGGCTTGTAGATGAACAAACCAATACCCAACGAAAAATACGGGATACAAAAGAAAGAACTAAGAACATGTAATTCAGGCGAACATAATCGACCAGAATCCAAGCTCAGAGTCCAAAGGAGAAAAACAACAACACGAGTAAAGTAAAAAATAACTAAGCAAAGTGCTCAATACACTAAGTAGAGCAAATCTAACTATGAGCCTAAAGAGCCAGACAAACCTACCTAGGTTTCACGTACGCGGATCGTCAGGTTACGTCATAGTTATATATATATATATATATATATATATATATATATATATATATATATATATATATTCCACTCTCTTTCTATATACGGGTATATATGAATCTTCCTATAGATAGATAGATAGATAGATAGATAGATAGATAGATAGATAGATAGAATTGACTGTTGCTTTCATCTCTGTTACTGTTATGACAAATGTAACGCTTCAATGATGATGTCAATGATGAGATACTCCAAAAACTGATAAGCCTTGTTGGAGATGGCAGCTATAGCAATGTGAAAAAGATCCCACTCTAAAAACTGAAAGGAGTCTTCGCACAAATCGTAAATAATAACACTAACTACTTCGCACTAAATAAGTATAGTCACCGGATTAAACGTTGTACAAAATGCCGCACATGCATGATCACCTCAATATTCACAATCTTTTAATTCCATTGATACCTATAGTCAGCTGCAGGGGCTCAGATTCCGTGTTGATATAGTCAAACACAACTGGCAGAAAAGTTCACATTCTATGTTAGAAACTCAGAAAACGTAGTGAAACTGATCCAGGGGTATCTTGATCATAACAATTGGATGATAAGCTTGGTTGTGGTAAGCCTGTTCACCAAAGTTCTTACAGAATAAAGCCAAACAATGGTTCAAAACCGATGGGAATAAGAAACCGCTCTCTGGGAGAATGTACTAATATTTCAATAGATAATATCATGGAAATGTTGAGGTTCTGTGTACAGGCAACATCCTTCCAACTAGAATCCAAAAGGAAGAAGGATTGGCTATGGGTTCACCATTGTCACCCCTAATGAAAAACATATACATGTAATACTTCGAGGAAATGGAAACGACACCACTAATCCAACATAGATGAAACTGTGATACTCACCTTGCATCAGGAAGTTCTACAAATACAGCTGGACTATGTGACCTTAATGAGGCCTTCGATCCTACGTTATAATGGACTTAAGGTAAAAGGCGTTGGTTAGTTAATTTGGTGGTATAGTGGTTGTGAGATCAATTCATGGCTCAGGTAGTATGCAATTGCACTTAGTGGAAATAAGTACTAGAGGACTGTCTACCTCCGGAGATTGAATAAAGGGTTTCCCAGATCTGTTGTGAAGGCTGAACCGTTGTGATAACAACTACGATGAGGGCACTTGTCCGAATATAAATAATTCAAATAACATTATAATGAATTCCAATATTTGCACTTATAGAAGTTAATTTCTTTTATTTTTCTATATTTTAAATATATCTTTTTAGCTGTTTCTTCAAAACACGAATCTGTTTTTTCAACAAAATTTTTATCATTTCTTACTTCATTGGTAAATATTAATTATATTGACTGATCAATATATTTCTCCTTGGAGAGTATATTTTCGCTATAGCTACGTGGGGACACGGACTTACTGATCCAGCCTAATGTCTGTGCATCATTTTGAACTATATGCAACCCCTGTAGCATCCTCTGATACAATGCCTTCTTATGAACTCCACATTTTCCTATGATTTATCAGGTCGTAATACAAAGTAACGAGTTGGAAAGACGGGTGGTATTTCGCCGTAAACAACATTCATGACGGACACAGGGAAAATTAGGCGCTGAAATCTGTTTTGTGTGCGGTATCCACTTGAAATATAGCTGAATAAGTAACGGCTGTTCCAGTTACTGCAACGCAGTATCTACTTATTTAAGACGTTGCATACCGAGAAAGACAATATTCGGAAAAAGTTATTGAACTTCCAACGTCATGATGTCATTTGTCTTTGTTCATTTTGAAAGCAAGATGCAAGCTTCTTGGACATATTTTGCGAATGGATCTAGAATGTCCACTTAAGAAAGCCATGGAGTTTTATTTTGAAAAGACTGACTTCATAAAGGTCAGAGGTCATCCAAGGACCACCATAGTCACAACGCTGAACCGAGACATTCAAAGAACAAGGCAGAAAGATTTCACTTTTCTTTTGGAGATGTTTACAATCAAGGAAGATCTGCAACATATCCGCAAACTCTCAAGGGACAGAGAAGGCTGTCAAAATATTGTGGAATCAGTAGACAATGTCATTGAAGATGAGAGAACATGTTAATTCATGACCTCAAATCGAAACAGTTTTGATTAAGATGATGATGATGATGATTAATTCGTAGTCATTTTTATATTTGTTATTCTAATTATGCGTGTCGGTCTCTTTCCCAAAGAAGCGATGTTGATAAACACCAGTGTTTCTTCGTTGACTGAGTTTAAGGCAAACATAGACTCGCTGATTTTGGAAGTAGGAACGAAATGGGAGGAACGTCTAGACATTTCAAATCATTCTTCTCTTTTACCAGACGAGGAAAGAGCCTTTTTTTCTTTTAGAGAGAGAGAGAGAAATAAAACACTTATCTATGTATGAAGAGCATATAAAAGTCTGTTACCTAAGTTGAAGTGGAAGCATATGGTGTCAAAATAAGCAAAAACAATATTACGATATTGCTAAAGGAAGACGTTGAAAAGTTAATAAGCGAAATTTTCCTTTGGAGAAATTTACATTCAAGGAAGATCTGCAACAAATCTGCTAGAGAACAGAGAAGGCTCGCAAAATATTGTCGAATTAGTATACAATGTCACTGAGAATGAGAGGTCATGTTAATTCATGACCTCAAATCGAAACAGTTTTGATGATGATGATGACTTGAATTACCATTTCCTCCTGCTCATTCTCATCTGAGCAAAGGGCTCCATCATTAGCAATACAAAGGGTAATACGTTTTTGCATTTCACGGTAAACGTTTGCCAACAGATATATGGTAATGCCTGAAATCACATTACTTATTTTAGCTATACTTAAAACTAGGTACATTAAACTTTATAACATTTTTTACAGATTATTTCTATCGCAAATACAAATAAAGTTATAAATGTTGTAAAGTGCACACGAAGTTTATGGACACCCTGTATATATATATATATATATATATATATATATATATATATATATATATATATATATATATGAATCTGAAGCCAAGATGTCAGGTGAGGACAAATAACACTACAGACTCTTCTTCAGATTATATCAGGAATATCTCAATATACAACAGGAGAACCAGATCAGATGAGAAAGCAATATTCAAAAGATGAATGAATGATAGAGTTGTAAATATATAAATTAGATTCTGGCAAGAAAATATCTATGGAGAAAATCACAAAAAAAAAGAATGATGATTTTTACCTGGAAACAATACGTAGTGGATAGTAGATATTCTGATAAAAGTTACTTATGCTTATATAGGAATCCCTCGATTAGTGCGGCTAATGTTTTTTTTTTTTTTTTTTTTTTAAGCGTATCACCCCAAGCAAGGCTGGTGGCCACTATCACGAATGGGGTTACAGAAGGGTTGGAGGAAGAGTAGATAGGAGTGGTAAAGGAAGGGATGTGGACAAAGAGAAGGACGGAGGGTCGATCAAGGCAAGGGGGCTACAGAAGATTTAGAGCGAGAGCAGATAGGAATGAAGAATGAAAGGATGTGGAGAAGGGAAGTGGATAGATCAAGGCAACTGGAGATGACGCTACACTTAAACCGTTGGAGATTGTATTCGTCAGGGAAACAGTAATAGGGAAGGGAGTTCTATAGGCGAGATGTGCGAGACATGAAGCTATTGGAGTAGAAGAGACGTCTACATCTAACAGTTTCAACGGTGAAGGGGTGGGAACGGGATGCCAGCCTCGTAGGACGCTTAAATTCACGAGGCTTAGGGACAAGCGAAAGCAACTCCTCGGAGCAATTACCGTGGAAGTACTTGTAGAAAAGGCAGAGCGATGCAACATCGCGTCTGTGAGAGAGCGACTGCAGACGAGATGACAAATCAGGGCCAATCACATTGCATATCCGTCTCTGGATCTTATCAAGAACCCTGAGGCAACACGCAGGGGCCCCAGACCATAAATGGCAGCAATACTCCATGCAAGGGCGAATGGTAGACTTATAGACTTGGAGGATCGATTCCGGAGAGAAGAATTTCCTGGCTCGGCACAGGGAACCAACTTTTCTTGCGGTGGATGATGCAACTGACTCGATGTATTTGTTCCATCTCAGATCAGCGGACAGCGTGAGACCGAGCAGCCGCAGAGAGGAGTCCTCGAGAAGTTGGTCCTCAGACATTCTAATGGGAACATTGAAAATACGCATTAATTAAATATAAACAAAATTGACAAACAAAATAGTTACCCATTTTCCATTTTTAAACTTTAGAAAATTTTTAATTAATCGGTAAGTATACAACAACCAATTTTCAAATACTATGATTAAACTGAATAATGTTTTACCGCACTAATCGAGTATTGTAGCACTTGTGGCGAAGTAAATGCTTAAGAAATAACAAAACAAGAGGTTGCAGGTGTATTGAACAGTAAATACAACAGAAGAGTGTTACACGACTTGGGAGTGTGTGTCGGTTGACTAGCGTTCAGTCTATATCACTGTTGATATTTAGTAGCCCCCACCCCGATGAGGGGACATATGGCACAAAGCCGAGTTTAACGTAGGTCATCCGAGCACGTAAGCTCGGCCAAATATCTCCGTAAACCCGCATAAACGGGTTCCGGTCTACCTCCCCGAACGAGACTCTGCCCTTCGGCACAATCTCGTCTGGGTTCCTCTCTACCCAAGACAGAGTGTTCGACAGGGGCTGCGAACAGTCACAGCCTCGTTAGAACAGACTATTTCACTGTTCGCCCGAGGCTTACTCTCCTACTAGTTTTATAGTAAGTGGAAGAGTCCCCTAATAGACTCATTAGAGGGGACACCACAACAGCACTAATCTAATGTTGGTATAAATTTCAGCGGACTAATCGAAAACGCATTAATCGAATGCGCATTAATCGAAGATATTCCTGCATAAGGTGTGTGACTTCGAACGTTTATCTTCTCGCGAGAATGTGAGATACTCTCTATTCCTTCCCGGTTAGATCTCTCATACAACTATCTGCTATCCGCGTATGCACTTCCTATGTTCAGTTGTGTGGATCACCTAATTTCCCGTCGTGAAACCCACAGACATCGGTTGAGGCCAGATCGTTCGCTGTGGCTATGAGGACACCATTTAGTTCAACGTTCTGATGCACCTGTTAATTTTGAAGCTCTGGTGTGACACTTACAGAAAATGGCCGTCGGACAACTAATCGACAGACATGTGGAAACTTAAATAAAATTTCAATAAAACCTCTAAAAAATATAGATTTATTTCTTTCTAATCCTTTTTACAAATTATTTCTATCGCAAATACAAATAAAGTTATAAATTTTTTAAAGTGCACACGAACTTTATGGACACCCTGTATATATACACATATATATACAGGAATCCCTGTGTGTATACACACACACACACACACACACACACACACACACATATATATATATATATATATATATATATATATATATATATATATATATATACAGGAATCCCTTGAATAATGTGCATTAGATTTATGAATTTTCGATTAGTGCACTAAAATGTTTACACCAAAATTTGATTTGTGAGTACGTAATACTCGATTAGTGGGGTAGGACATGCTTCACTTTCTCCTTAGTAATTGAAAATTGATTTTTTTATATTTACTGATTAATTTAAAACTTTTCTAAAGGTTAAAAAATGGAAATAGGTAACAATTTTGTTTGTTATTTTTGTTTATATTCGTTTAAAGGCGGTTTCGGTTAGCGCGTATATTTTAATAGACACGTTAGCCACATTAATCGAGGAATTCTTGTATACTAATTAACGAGGCCCAGAAGTGAATAAGCAACAATTTTACTTATTAAAGATCGTTTAGAGTATTCTGAAACACCTGATCCTTTTTAACCTGTACGTTTAGGAAAAAAGAGTAATTTCAAGTATTGGTCTAATTTAGAGAAGAGATATTATGATGATTTCAAACAATCGATAATAATACATTTATTTCAGTCAATCTGCTTGGTCCGACGTTACTTCCTCGGCAATCTAACTGTGTCTGGTTTTCCGAAATTTTGCTGTTACGTATGGACTTATGCTTTCTTTAACCCTTCGAGCCCTGCGTTCCGGGATAATTTTAACCCGTCCGCCTGATCTCCTGACGCAAAATTCGCAAATAAATGCTACGTAATGTTTCACGGTAGATATAAAAATAGTTACAAGTGTTTACTCAACGTCCAACCGGTGACTGGTCATTACGTCAGTTTTCACTACCACCGTTAAAGTGGTGGTCAGGGCTCAAAGGGTTAAGTCTCTCCAGGCTGACGTAAAGCGGTTAAATAAATACCATTAACAAATATAATTAAATATTTTCTAATTTTCTGGACACCACAAAATAACCTTTTTCTTGGTTTACTCTCATTCGCATCGAAGATCGAGATTTGTCGTCTAGTGTAATTGATGTGTAAAATAGGATCTTATATTATCTCTATCTATAAAAGGCAGGATGTGTGTGTGTGTGTGTGTGTGTGTGTGTGTCTGTGTGTGTGTGTGTGTGTGTGTGTGTGTGTGTGTGT
Source organism: Acanthosepion esculentum (assembly GCA_964036315.1). Lineage (NCBI taxonomy): Eukaryota > Metazoa > Mollusca > Cephalopoda > Sepiida > Sepiidae > Acanthosepion > Acanthosepion esculentum. Next base: position 25,795,537 of record OZ038506.1, on the reverse strand, counting down.
GTGTGTTTAACGAATGCACGGCCGCAATTTTCGACGAATTTGCACCAAAATTTACATGCACATGCTCTAAGTCAGTGAAAACGACAAAGACCGACTTTGCATTTCCCAACTACCATCGATAGTGGAAATAATCGATTTTTTCATGCTTCTACGGTAGTTTTCATGTAGTTTGCGGCTATTTTCTACTGGCCAGAGTGAAAGCCTATAGCTGGCTGCCACGAATAGGCAGGAAGATTCTATTGGCCAGCGTGAGAGCGAACAGCTGACTGACACGAATGTTAACTAGCATGCAAAAAAAATCGATAGCTGCATTCGTCACAAGTGGGAAAAATTTAAATCTTCATGGCACTTTACTCCAATTGGCTCATTCGCTTGCTTAAACTCAACGTTGATTCTGATTCCGCATTACTGGGTTGGCTGTGAAAATGTATTTGTTGTTAACATTCTTTCTTCATTCGGTTTTTCCAGTTACGAGTCCTTTTTTAAAGCTGATCGTTTTGTGTTCATTTTGTTTAGTTCTTTATTCGTAACAGATTTAATGTTTAGTATAGAGCTAAGAAAAAATTCGCAGTTTGAGATGTAGCAACATCAGCACGGCAAAGGGCACTCCTTTAAAGGCAAGGAAGGGCAAAAATATTTTAAGTCAAGTGATAGCGATTGCTGTATGAGTCGTACGATTTTTGAATCAAACACGGGCAACGCCGGGCCATGCTGCTAGCTTTTTAATAAGCACTAGTTTGGAGACAATTTTTCTTTCTTTTACATTTTAAGTTCTTAAATTTGACGTACGAGGATCGTTTAAAATGTTCTAAGGTTGACACTATTTCACTATTTTTAAAAGTCCCTCTGAATATCAAGGGACTTGATCCAACGATACTTAAGCATTGCAATCCCATCAAGGAAGAATGTGGCGTTTTGGTCCTTCAAACATTCTTTTATTCAGGTTCGAAGTGGTGAACATAGGTTTCATCTGGGGTTACCAAATCTGCGGTAAAAAATTTTCAGGATCAGCCTGGAAGCGACTCAGAAATATCAGGTTTTTTTCAGCTTCTGCTCGGCTGTCAGCATTCTTGGGATCAATATTGCAGACAGCTTGCACATCACCGAGATCTCAGTTAAAACAATAGGGACCGAAACAGAACTAATGCTTATGGACTGAGCTATCTGGTAGACAGTAAAACGTCTGTCATCCAAAACTATACATCTGCCATTGCATCAGGGGTTGAGGATATAGGCCCACTTCTTCACAGTCGCACAGGAAGGACATTCATTAGCAAGTGTCTGTATCATGTCCTCGGGGATTTTTTGGGTACCATAGATTTCTTTTTCAGAGATGTTGTTACTGTTCGGGCTTCACTTTTATCCACTTTTAGATTTGTTACACACATTTCACATATATATAGGCCCCACCTTCACAGAAATGAAGACAGAAATCTGATTGGTTTTTGTTTTTTTTTAGTTTTATAAGGAGTGTTTAAGTTTTGCCACAACAAAAATATTCAGCAGCTGCTCTTCTTTCTAGGTGAGGCTTAGAACTTTTTGAACAACCCTTGCAAGTTCTATCCTAAAGATTTCGACTGTCACACTTCTCGCTTGTGGGACATTCTTCAAACTTCTTATTTTCCAGTCAACCTTGATCTTCAAAACTTTAAATACAATGTCAATCGTTATCTTCTGTCTTCTTAATTTCTGTACTTTTATTGTTCTCTCTCGTTAATAATTGTTATGAAGTTTGATTTCTTTTGTATATCCATGTGTATATTCTCAATCCAGGTGTAGTCGTTATTGCCTTGCTTGAACTGTAATTATTAAAAATACAAAAAGTTTATTAGGACACATTCCAAAAGCTAGGCAGAGTATTGAGAGACAGGAGGATTTCTTTGGTAACAAAGAAAAGAGTACTTAGCTGCTACGTGACATTTGTCCTCTTTTACGGCAGCAAATGATGGACGGTCTTCGCAAAGATGAAGAGACTCGAGGCGACGGAGGTATAGTTCTACAGAAGGATGCTAAGGATACCATGGACCAAACATGTGAGCAACGATGAAGTTTTGGAGAGGATGCAAACAAGGGGGACGCTTATTCTTAACACCAGGAAGAGGCAGCTAGAAGTTTTGGGAAACGCATTAAGAAACGACGAATTGAAAAATCTGATACTCACAGGTCGAATAGAGGAAAAGAGAGACAAGGGAAAGCAACGCATGATATACCTAGCGGGATTAAGCAAATGAATGAAAGAACGGGGCCTGGGACACGGCACATAAAGGTCGAATAGAGGGAAAGAGAGACAAGGGATAGCAACGCATGATATACCTAGCGGGATTAAGCAAATGAATGAAAGAACAGGGCCTGGGGGAGGTAGCAAAAGAAGAAAGCTACAAGGGATAGGGGGAGGTGGATCTACAAAGGATAGGAGGAAGCGGAGAGCCATGATCGATTACGTGCTGAAGGGACACGGCACATACAGGTCGAATAGAGGGAAAGAGAGACAAGGGAAAGCAACGCATGATATACCTAGCGGGATTAAGCAAATGAATGAAAGAACAGGGCCTGGGGGAGGTAGCAAAAGAAGAAAGCTACAAGGGATAGGGGGAGGTGGATCTACAAAGGATAGGAGGAAGCGGAGAGCCATGATCGATTACGTCCTGAAGGGACACGGCACATAAAGGTCGAATAGAGGGAAAGAGAGACAAGGGATAGCAAAGCGTGACATACCTAACGGGCTTAAGCCATGGATGACAGAACATGTCCTGGGGAAAGTAACAAAGGGACAAAACTTATAGAGAGCTACAAAGGATAGGGGGAAGTGGAGAGCCATGATCGCCTACGCCCTGAAAAAGAAAAAGTCTTGGGTTGCCTAATTTTTGGCAAGAGGCTGAAATGGCTCTTTCGATATTATAGTCATCCTTCTAAATAATTTTAAGTATTCTTCTCATATCAGGTTTTTTTACAGGTCTGCATTTTGTGTTCGTTTCTCCCTACTTTTTATCCGACGACTGTTGTAATGTTCCTCAAATATATGTAACATGTGCTCGCCTCCCCTTTACCTGCCACTTTAAGAAAAAAAACAGTAGCGATTATATCACCCGCGGTGTAACATTTTTTTAATTAATTTTCCTAAAGAACAATGGAAAAATTAATATCTTTCAATTTCATTGTTCATTTCAATTATTCCAGTTTTCAAATTCCTTGCCGGTAAGACGGACAGACCAGATTCTATATAAAATTCTCCATTGTGACACTCTAGATTCTGATTCTATAAAGACAACGGGCACATCATGGAGTCAATGGCACTACAACGCTAATATTCTAGTCCGTATTATTAACAATAATTAATCTTTATCTTTAAAAGTTGACTGATTTTTAATGTTACTCTGAGGTTATTGCCTATGAAATTTAAATTCCATTGTTTGTAGTAAAAAATGTTACCGTAATTCCCCATGTATAATATGCATATTTTTCTAAAAGAAATAGTAAGCAAAATTAGGAGTGCGTATTATGTACAGCTACAAAAAAAATCTTTTAAAAATTACCGTTTCATAGGTCGATTTCTGTTGCGAAATGATTACTCACCACAAATATACGAAAATTTGACACTAACATTCGACAATTGCGACCCCATAAGAATGTCGAATACAATCTTATGTACCTAACAAATGTAAAATAAAATAAGATATCTTGCTGATAGATTTTATTTTACTCCTGTGGCAGTGGAGACTACAGGGTTTATTGGCCCTCGTTCGATGTCGTTCCTTCGGAGGATTGGCGCGATTGTGCCTCGATTAAGTTCGCAAAACGGAGTGGCACTTGCAGCGTGTCTCACTGGCGATGGTTCGTGGTAATGCTTTCTCCATCATTGCGACTGGCAGAGGATAGAAAAAATGTTTATAGTTACGTTGTTCTGGAATTGTCATCAATGGTCAACTGAACTTGTTTGTTTCAATAAATAAGAATTATCATAAAACAAAATTAGAATAATATTATTCTATGTTTAAAATCATTTTTTTAAAAAATCAGAATAGGAATCGCTAGCCGTAATGAAATTGGAGAGGTACAATTTATAGGGTTTGATTACCAAACAAGGGGTGCGTATTATGCGTGATTAGAAGCATTTTCCCACAATTTTAAGTGTGCGTATTATGGCTGAAGGTGTATTATACATGGGGAATTATGGTATTCATTCATTTAAAAAATGTTATTTATTGCTACATGCATTCGCTTGTTTGTTCTGACGTTCTCCGAATGGCGATTTTCTAAACCTAGCATAGATTCGACAGGAAGCCGAAACTCTCGAGAACCTAGTGCGGAACGAACTCGATACTCAGTCATAATCATTCTAACTATGACAAGCTTGCTGACCGTTACACCACGTCGAGTTACCCAATTGTCTTCTAATCGTAGCTTAGATGTAGCACTAGGACGAAAATATGAAGCACCCAGTGAGCACCGAACTCACTACAGAGTTGTAATTAATTTAGCGAATCATCTCAAATAATAATCTCAGAGAATGATCTCAAAGAATGATCTCAAAGAATAATCTCAAAGAATGATCTTAAAGAATGATTTCAAAGAATGATTTCAAAGAATGATCTCAAAGAATGATTTCAAACAATGATCTTAAAGAATGATCTCCAAGAATGATCCTAAAGAATGATCTCAAAGAATAATCTCAAAGAATGATCTCAAAGAATGATCTCGAACAATAATCTCAAAGAATTATCTCAAAGAATTATCTTAAAGAATAATCTCAAAGAATGAACTCAAAGAATGATTTCAAAGAATGATCTTTCGTAGCATGTTTGCTTCTTAGTAATTCTGTTTATTCTGTGAAACTGCTGTCTCACGTTATTGAAATTTTATTTCGTATTAGACACGCCTTTGTTATGAAATGAAGCTTACGGAGCTTCCAAGCTGCTTGAGACATTTGTCATGTGTACTGGGATGACTTCATTGGCGATAGAATGATATGTAATGCTTCAAAACAATCAAACGGGCAATACTAAATTGTATGTTGAACAAATGAACCGGCTCAAAAAGGCAATTCAGCTGAAAAAAAACACCTGACCTGCGACAACGCTTGAACCTCCACTCCTCACCCCCTAGTCGCTAAAATGACCAAACTTGCAATTAAAGATCTCGATTGGAAAGTTTTGCAACAAAAAGCATATTGTCCTGATATGATCATCTTTTTGAAGACCACCTTCCTCAGTCGCTTTCTAACAATACGGAGCTTAAAATATGACTTATGAATTTATCGAGTCAAATCATAATGATTTCTGTCGTTGTGGTATTTGATAGTCAGTTAGTGGATCGTTGGGGTCGTGCACAATTAGGGGTATACATTGGTGAAGGATTCATCAGAACTATCAATGGCGAAGCTCGAGCAGTGGCGCCAGAAATCTGTAAGGCGTTTGATAGGCTTTGACATTCTTCGTAAGTTTCAGGGATACCGTATTACATGACGATCATTTGATTTAACACAATCATTCCTGTCAAACCGTGAAATGAAAGTCGTTCTAAACGGGTTCTCCTCCAGTTCCGTTCATACGAACGCTGGTGTTCTCCAAGGCTCTATCCTTGACTCTACAAGGTTTCTGATCTTCATCAAATATCTTCCGGATGTCATGAGTCCCCAAGTAGGCATCTACGCAGACGACACTACTATTTACTCCTGTTTCAATAGTAAATCTGGCATCGCTGAAAAAGTTAACCTGGCTGCCGGTCTCGAAAAGGACCGCTAGTCTGTGGTTGACTAGGGTAGGAAAATGCCTCGAAAATTAAACTGCTCTCATTTATCAACCATAGAGAACCCTCACTGCCTCTTATCAGCATGGCTGACGCCCATCTCCACAAGAGCGTCTCTCTGCACCTGCTTGGTCTCACGTTTTCCACTGACCTGAGGTGGAACAACTATATTGAATCTATAGCTTCATCTACAGCAAGGAAAGTCGGTTCTCTGTGTTGCGCCAGAAGGTTTTGCTGACATGAACAAATCCTTCAAATCTACAATCGTCTTTTCATAGAATACCGTTGCCATATATGGTCTAGTGCAACCATTGTTCATCTCGAGACGGATATGCAATGCGATAGATCCTGATCTGGCATCTCATCTACAGTCACTTTCTCACAGACATGATCTGGCTACCATGTGTCTTTTCTACAAATAATTTCATGGCAACTGCTATGACGAGCTATTTTCATTGGTACCCCAAATGCATGAATTTAAGCGTGCTACTAGGTTGGCATCTCGGTCGAACCCTTTCACTATCAAAACAGTTAAATGTAACCGCCTATTCTACTCCAACAGCTTCTTCTCTCGCACTTCCAGACAGTGGAAGTCCCTTATCCCTTCTTGCTTCCCTGATGGCTATAATCTTCAAATATTCAAAGTTAATGTCAATCGACATCTTCTGATGCCCTGATCCTGATCCCCGTCCTTCTCTTTATCCTTTCCTCAGACACCCCTCTTTACTCTTACTCTCACTCACTGTAACCCCTTGCATGATAATGGCATTCCCACCTTGTTTGGGGTGGAATGCTTAAAAATAACATCTAGGTCCTGTCTCGAGGTAACTTAACTTCGTTGATCATACCGGAACTGGTGTTTCATCGCGATATGACCGTAAATCCTGTTTTTGTTATGATGTCTTTTTACAGGGATGTGTTATGGCTGCTGTCACTTTGTATTTTTTGACGGTGAATTTTACAGCGTTTCTTAAAGCGTTTCGGTCTCTGACTGTCCCATTTTCCATGTTTCTACTCTAATAAAACAAAAAGGAGGAAAATTCAAATAAATAAATTAAAAGAAAACTAAAAAAAATGAAACCAATTCCAAGATTCCGCAGAGGAAAGGGTAAAAAAGGTTTTACTTCAGTTTCATTCATTCCATTCTGAGTGATACGTGATAAGTGTTCATTCTTAACTCGGGATTTACTTTTTTCGGCTTCTGACTGTTCCATTTTTTTTTTTTTTTACTTTCTTACTTAAAAGAGAAAAAATAAAAATAAAAATCGAAAAGACAAAATAAGAAAAAGAACAAATGCCAAAAATAAAAAGGAATAGTTTTTGTTTTTGTTTTTTTTTTTTGGACATGTTTCGCTCAAAAAAATTGGTATATTATTTTGACACGAATCTATATCTGTTAACACGTAACCTGCTCTAAATATATTTTTCAAAATATCACCAAAAGTAATTTTACAGAAAATAGGAAAAAAGCCAGAGCATTTGTCATACATCTACCTTTTCCAATGTTTATATTGACAGTTAACACTTTTCTTGCTTTGTAAATAAAAGTTGAAATCAATGGCAAAATGAAAAAAAATGAGTTTGATCCTCACTGGGTGTTCATACCTACGCTGAGCAAATCTCCATAAATATGTTCAATTCACGTAAAAAAAAGTTCTTTATCTATGCATGTTTCGTTCCTATTTCAGTTGTAACGATAATATACCCTCCTTCTACTCTTCTTTTTGATAATTTGCTTCTTTTTTCCACGGCTTATCAACCTTTTGCCACGTTATTTAAAGTCAGAGAATATTTTTAGATTTTATGAATTTTTTGGGTATAATAATAATTTACGGATACAAGTCCTATTAATTAACCGATAGTTGGGTGAGAAGAAGTGTACTCATACCTTTCTCAGGGATATTTGCTCGTAAGTCAATATAACGAAAACTAGAATTGGTACTCGGCTCACTAATTTCCAATTTTCGGACCATTATCACCATCTGCACATTCAAGCTTACAGGACCTGTTATTACCAAGCGGTCACCCATCTCCACGTTACTTAACTTCGTTGATCATACCGGAACTGGTGTTCCATCGTGATATGACCATAAATCCTGTTTTTGTTACGATGTCTTTTTACAGTGATGTGTTATGGTTGCTGTCACTTTGTATTTTTTGACGGTGAATTTTACAGGTTAACACTTAAAGCGTTTCGGTCTTTGACTGTCCCATTTTCCATGTTTCTACTCTAATAAAACAAAAAGGAGGAAAATTCAAATAAATAAATTAAAAGAAAACTAAAAAAAAATGAAACCAATTCCAAGATTCCACAGAGGAAAGGGTAAAAAAGGTTTTACTTCAATTTCATTCAATCCATTCTGAGTGATACGTGATAAGTGTTCATTCTTAACTCGGGATTTACTTTTTTCGGCTTCCGACTGCTCCATTTTTTTTTTTTTTTTACTTTCTTACTTAAAAGAGAAAAAATAAAAATAAAAATCGAAAAGACAAAATAAGAAAAAGAACAAATGGCAAAAATAAATGGGAATATTTTTTTGTTTTTTAGTTGTTTTGTTTTTTTTTTCGAAATGTTTCGCTCAAAAAATATTGGTATAATATTAATTTATTTCGACACAGATCTATATCTGTTAACACGGAACCTGCTCTAAATATATTTTTCAAAATATCGCCAAAAGTTATTTTATAGAAAATAGAAATACAACCAGAGCATTTGTCATACATCTACCTTTTCTAATGTTTATACTGAGAATTAACACTTTTCTTGCTTTGTAAATAAAAGCTGGAATCAATAACAAAATGAAAAAAATGAGTTTGATGCTCACTGGTTGCCCCATACCTACGGTGAACAAATCTCCATAAATATGTTCAATTCACCTAAAAAAAAGCTCTTTATCGATATATATATCATAAATATAATAAATTGGGTAGTTTGACGTAGTGTTAGTAATCTTGTCTCGCTAAATTAATTATGACTGAATAGTAAGATTGATCCTAACTGTGTTCCCTATACTCACACTGAGCAAATCGCCATAAATATGTTCAAATCATGTAAAAAAACTTTTTATCTATGCATGTTTCGGTCTTATTTGAGTTGCAACGATAGTATACCCTCCTTCTACTGTTCTTTTTGATTGATTGCTTAGTTTTTCACGGCTTATCAACCTTTCCCCCAGGTTATTTAAAGCCAGAAATTATTTTTAGATTCTTATTTTTTTTTTTTTGGAAATAATAATGATTCACTGATACAAGTTCTACTAATTAATCCGTAGCTGGGGAGAGGCAGAAAAGGTGGATTCATGCCTTTACCAATGGTATTCGCGCGTAAGTCAATATAACGAACCCAACTGGAATTGAAATTCGGCTCTCCATTTTTCAATTCCGAAAAAAAAAAACTGCTACGTTATGCGTTTCGGCCTCCGAAAGGACTTCGTCAGACTAATAATGGTTTTATTGACCGAATTTTACATACATAGCAGGAGACGAGATACAACAATACTACATTGAGAAATACTGATGATAAATGGAAGGTTTAGTTTCAATTTTTTAAATTTTTGACGTCCGATGTGTCTAGACGCCTACCCCAGCCGACATCATTCAGCTGCTTATCTTGCTTTTATTTACGTAGCCTGAATCATACTCACTTCGACGTGGTGCAATGGTTAGCAAACATGACCCGCTAGATCATTTACGACTTAGTTTTGAGTTCGATCCTCACTGGGTGCTCCAAACTTTCGGCCATGGGGCACAGCTAAGCTACGCTTAAGAAATAGCTACATCGCTTGGACCATCTCCGCACAAATGAAGGAAAACTTGAGGCCATAGAAATGTGGTTTTACGGAAGGACAGTGAGAATACCACGGACTGGACATGGGAGCAACGAGGAAGTTTAAGAGAAACTGGGCACATAAGGGACATTTAAACATCAGAAAAGAACAGTTGAAATATCTAGAGCACTTAATGTAGAAAAAGGGCTCGGAAAATTTGACACTCACAGGACATTGAAGTCACAGAGAACAACAGAGCACAATTGTGTAAATGGATAACAGAACTGGGTTTTGGAAGGCTAGTAAAAAGAAAGGAGTTGCTATGATATACAACAGAACAAAAAATTGTGGAGAGCCATGATCACCAACCTCCTACAATAACTACCTTATATAGAGCATAGCTTATAAATATTTTTCTTCCTTTTGCAGCTATATTTGTATTCACAAATATATCTTCTCTCTTCTTGAATTACGTTATTCTTCACACACACACACACGCACACACACACACACATATACACACACACATATATATATATATATATATGTGTGTGTGTGTAACTTTCCTACATACGAGATCTTACTCCCTTCCTCTCGGACTATCACTCAGTGAACATAGCAATGCCTGGCTGTAAGATAGGAACTAATTTGTGTGAATTCCTTTGTTCCTACCCACACGCACACACAGTCTTTCCCTCGGACCTCGACACGATGAAAATGGCAATGACTGGTACTGGTCCTGAAGGAAAGAGAGAAGAAAGGACTAAACATAAAATACAGGAAGACAGATTTCATTGTTATCAGCAAAAGGAAGAGAACCCAAATTGCAAATTACAAATCGGTGTTACCAAAATCAACCAAGTGCAAAATTTAAATATCTGGGAACGGTTGTAAAAGAGGACGGAAAATGCGATACTGAAATCCGAAGATTCATTGCGATAGCCAAAGATACCTTCCAAAAGCTAAGCAGAGTATTAAAAAAAAAAAAGAAAGTGTACTAAACTAGAAAGATGCTGAGGATACCATGGGCCGAACAGAGAAAATGAAAACACAGGGGAAACTTATAATTAACATCAGGAAGAGAAAGTTCTAATTTCTGGTTTTGTTTGATTTGGTTTTGTTTCGTTTTGTTTTATGCATTAGGAGTAATAGATTTAGCAATAGATTTACCTTTCTTTCACAATACGATCATTTTTAGACCCACTAGAGTGACAGTGTGTAATCGAGTTCTATTAGCTCATTTGCAGTGATGTGCAGTAATATGAATCTATTTTCAAGGTGTATGATGAAAATTGTTTGGCCTTGAAAAATATTGCATCATCCGTAATTGCATAAAGTTTTTATCACGCCTAGACACTATTGTCTCGACTGTCGATTAGTTGTTCTACGGCCATTGTTTGCGATGGACGTTACTCCAAGGAAACGTACAAAAAGGTTAACGCTGCACGAACACAATGGCAAACTTTTCCAGTGGGCAAATCAAAGTTCTATAGACTGACCCGGAAACTCTCCTGATTTAAATCCGATCGAGAATCTGTGGTCAATCTGCAAGGAATGACTTCGTGGAATGGGCATACGAAGGACTAACATATGCATATTACATTGTAAAAATACGAAAAAAACTAAATAATAACGGAATTATTCGTTTTGTTTCAATTAATTTGCACAAGGGTGTACTTCCCTTTTAACATTATGTTTGCAAATTCTAGATCTCACCATGCTTTTTATCTCTCTTGTATTTAGTTCGACACGAAGTAACATATGTGAACACATAACCTGATAATGCGCTCGTCTCCTTCTACCCCATTTTTTGGAGTATTTCTCCAAAGTAATGACACTATTTTTTGTCTGTGGGTTTTTCTTTTTTCATAAATTTATAAAGAAGCAGCCTGATGCACAGCTAAAACATCAGTAGAAGTTAAGAACCGGAAAAGCTTTCAGAATATCTTCCATTTGTCTTATGAATATTTCCTTTTTCTCTTTGTTGTGCTGTGAAGGCGAATCGTGTGCTACTCTAGAATTTTTTCTTCGACCTTTTTTTTTTTTTTTTTTCCCAATTCTACATTCATTGTAACTTCAAATTCTCAAAGTACAAATATGGCCGCGAGGTGAATAAAATCAAAGGGAAGTAATTCAAATTTACACACGTAAATGGTACAAATGGAAGTTCAAAAACAAAACAAGGAAATATTTCCTGCGATCCAAACATTTACAAATACTTTCTAGAGGGGGAAAAGTTATTGCTCATCACGCAAAAGAGATCGGTACTTAAACAAATCAAAGTGTATTAAACATGGTTGGCGAAAGTACAGAATTTTAAAAAAATAGAATCTCAATCTTCGGCAGTTATTGCCGAACACGGCAAAGCATTTTCATAAAATATTTTTTAAAATGTATGGCATAAGGCCGAAAATTTTGGGAAGAAACATAGGAAGTGTGTTTTATAGAAACCTATACTATGCAGAATATCTGTATGCTTTCAAAATCAGGATTCGAAATCTTAGTTCTTAAAATAGCTTCGAACATCCATTTTCTTCTTTAGGTGTTGTGCCTCCTCAACGATTAGGCGATCATGGCTCTCCACAATTTCCTGCCCCTTGCAGCTCTAATTAAACATTGTCTTTCTACTATTTCTCCTAAGCCCTGTCCAACCATCTACTTATTCAGGCTCACTAAGTATGTTACGTGTTGTTTTCCTCTGTCCCTCTTGCCTTCAATCTGTCTTGTGAGTATCAGATTTTCCAAGCCCCCTTTCCTCATTATATATCTCCGAAACTTTAACTGTCGATTCCTGATAAGTTTCATTTTTGTTACCATTTTCTCCAAAACATCGTCGTTGCTCACATGTTTGATCCATGGTATCTTCAGCATCCTTCTGTAGAACCATTTCTATTGCTTCAAGGCCCCTCTTCATCTTTGAAAATATCGTCCAGCACTCATTGTGTTCCCGTTAGAGAAAACGATATCCCTTATCATTCCACTTGCAAGCGCAAGTTTTCGGTAGCTAGTGTAATAGCAGCAAAAAGTATAGGTATATTGATATATCTATAAACTATGCAAATCTATTTCAGTACAAATGTTTTATTGCAATAATTAACTATTGCTGGCATCCTATGAGTTTACATTAATTTGTAGGAGGCGGATACCATGTAGACTTGATATTTATTTACCGTAAACTTTGAAATAAGATAAAATGACCGAAAGGTATGAAATAAATAACATATTTTTATTTAATTAATTTAGATTAGAGTAAATTCTTTGACAATCACTGTAGCAGAATGTTCGTTTATAAGGCGAGTATAAGCTGTTTGGGGAAATGTCCGTATTGCTTCGGTAGCGGGTAGATTCGTGGCCACAACTTGCTGGTAGTAATAGTCGTCTTAAAAAAGAGGTCAGCCGTCCTGGGTAAGACGTTAAACTGCATCCGCGTCCTGGGTAAGACGTTAAACTACCTCCAACAGCAAGGCTTGTAATCAGGAGTTTTTGAGGAGCGTGGAACCACCTCTTAATTGCTGGTGTTCCCAGGTCCACCCTGACCCGGAGTGGTAGCATCTGTTAGGGTCTCATCTATGGGCAAATAGTTAACTATTACCAGCAATACTTTTTTAAAACAAATTATTACCAGGAATACAATTTTGAAGGAAAGATATTACCAGAAACAGATTTTGGATAAAACAAAATATTACCAGCAATAAAAAATTATTTTCAGCATTAAATAACCCACTGAGGTTGATATGCCCTAAAACAAAATAAACCAAACCAATCTAAACGAAAGAATACATATTCTATTCATACGAATCTATCCTAAAAATGTTATCGGCATTAAATAACCCATTGAGATTGATATGCCGTAAAACAAAATAAACCAAACCAATCTAAACCAAAGAATACATATTCTATTCATACGAATCTATCCTAAAAATGTTGTCGGCATTAAATAACCCATTGAGGTTTATATGCCGTAAAACCAAATAAACCAAACCAATCTAAACCAAAGAATACATATTCTATTCATACTAACCTATCCTAAAAACGTTGTCGGCATGAAATAACCCATTGAGGTTGATATGCCGTAAAACCAAATAAACCAAACCAATCTAAACCAAAGAATACATCTTCTATTTATACGAATCTATCCTAAAAATGTTTTCGGCATTAAATAACCCTTTGAGGTTGATATGCCGTAAATCAAAATAAACCAAACCAAAAATAGGACAGTGTTGTTGTTTTTCTGTGGCCTAAGAAGAGCATCTCATTAGCAGGTGATGTCTTAATTATTTTACGCGTCATACATGGCTGGTTTCTCTTGCGGCCGCGTCTCTTGTTTCGCGCTTTCTCTTGCCGTCACTCTCCTCGTCTAGCTCACAGCAGTAAGCTTATATGCTTTTGATCAGCACACAGACTCTGGCGAGAACCTTCTATTTGGGTTCTTATCTTGATCTGCCAAAATTATATTATTTCCCGGCGTTTTATTTATTTATTTTATTTTTTAGATCATTTTTAACGTTGTGCGCGGAGCCTGTTTTATTTTGGTAGATTTTGGTCAGAAATAAGTAAGCTCTAGTTCCGCAAACTTCCGCCGTTTTTCGGCCGGGTTCAGTATTTTCTTCTTCCTCTTTTTATTTTATTTGAGGCTTGCCTTCTCCTTAGTTCAAATAGAAGTATATTGAGCGAAGTTAAAAGAGAGAGAGAAGGAAATAGATAAGTGTTTTTAAAAGAAAGCGCAAATGCCTTATTTTCATTTGGAATCTTTCTCTCTCTCTCTCTCTCTCTCTCTCTCTCTCTCTATCTATCTATATATATATATATATATATATATATATATATATATGAAGAAATATAGTCTTAATGTGTGCTATATTTATGGGATAAAGTGCACAATATCAGAGATAGAGCGTGTGTAAATATAAAATGAACATTGAAGTCAACACTTAGAGACGCAATGTTTACCTATATATATATATATATATATATATATATATATATATATATATATATAGAGAGAGAGAGAGAGAGAGAGAGAGAGAGAGAGAGAGAGAGATAGATAGATAGATATAATCTTGTGATATTTTATTTTATTTTATCTGAACTCACCACAGATCTTCGTAATTTTTTTTTATTTATACTTTCAATAAATACAGTTGATTTCTCAATACAACAGGATCAAGAATTATATTTCATCAAGATATTAAACTAACCGGAAGAAGAATGTTATTTTAATTCTATTATTCTCATATTTATTTTCTCTTCTACGTGTCGTGTTCCTTCAGTACGTGGGCCAGTATGTCCCTCCACAGCTTCATATCTTTTGTTGTCCTTGCCGTAATGTTGCCTTTTCACGATCCTTCACAATCCCATTACCGACATCCATTCATAAAAGCTTACTCGCTGTTTCCCTATACCTTGAGTTTAGTTCGTTCTATGATTGTCAGTTTCCCGAAGCCCGCTTCACCTCATTACGACACCTAGAAATTTCAAATGCCTCCTTCCGGTGCTAAATATAACATTCCTGTTTCATTTCCCTCTTACTTGAAACTTGCTAGATGCTCAGATAATCCTACCACACTATTCTCAGGATCCTTATGTAGTACCACGTTTACTTTGCCAGAAGACTATACTTCATCTTTAATGAGATTATCCAGCATTCACTGCCATATATGGGGTAAGATATAAACGTTCATTACTCTTTTCTTTGTTTCTAACGATTTTTTTAAATTTCTTAATACTTTGCTTAGCAAATGGCTACATGTAACCGTAAGTTCTATGCTAGCAGTTTCTTCACTGGCTTCTTGATTTCCAGTCAACTTTCATCTTGCTGATCAGAATCTTGCTGCCAACTGTATATTCGTTGTTTGCATCCTGGGAACTAAATATTGTTGTCAACTGTATATTTGTTGTTTGCATCCTGGGCTCTAAATCTTGCTGTCAACTGCATATTCATTGTTTGCATCCTGGGCTCAAAATCCTGCTGTCAACTGTACATTCGTTTTTTGCATCCTGGGCTCTAAATCTTGCCGTCAACAGTATATTCGTTGTTTTCGTCCCGGGCTCTAAATCTTGCTGTCAACTGTATATTCGTTGATTGCAATCTGTGCTCTAAATCTTAATGTCAACTGTATATTCGTTGTTTGCATCCTGGGCTCAAAATATTGCTGTCAACTGTATATTCGTTGTTTGCATCCTGGAAACTAAATCTTGCTGTCAACTGTATATTCGTTGTTTGCATCCTGGGAACTAAATCTTGCTGTCAACTGTGCATTCGTTGTTTGCATCCTGGGCTCAAAATCCTGCTGTCAACAGTATATTCGTTGTTTGCATCCTGGGCTCTAAATCATGTTGTCAACTGTACATTCGTTGTTTGCATCCTGGGAACTAACTCTTGCTGTCAACTGTATATTCGTTGTTTTTCGTCCCGGGCTCTAAATCTTTCTGTCATCTGTATATTCGTTGATTGCAATCTGTACCCTAAATCTTATTGTCATCTGTATATTCGTTGTTTGCATCCTGGGCTCAAAATCTTGCTGTCAACTGTATATTCGTTGTTTGCATCCTGGGAACTAACTCTTGCTCTCAACTGTATATTCGTTTTTTGCGTCCCGGGCTCTAAATCTTTCTGTCAACTGTATATTCGTTGATTGCCATCTGTGCTATAAATCGTACTGTCAACTGTATATTCGTTGTTTGCATCCTGGGCTCAAAGTATTGCTGTCAACTGTATATTTGTTGTTTGCATCCTGGGAACTAAATCTTGCTGCCAACTGTACATTCGTTGTTTGCATCCTGGGAACTAACTCTTGCTGTCAACTGAATATTCGTTGTTTGCGTCCCGGGCTCTAAATCATTCTGTCAACTGTATATTCGTTGATTGCAATCTGTGCTCTAAATCTTACTGTCAACTGTATATTCGTTTTGTGCATCCTGGTCTCTAAATCCTTCTGTCAACTGTATATTCGCTTTTTGCATTCCGGGCTCTAAATCTTGCTGTCAACTGTATATTCGTTGTTTGCATCCTGGCAACTAACTCTTCCTGTCAACTGTATATTCATTGTTTGCATCCTGGGCTCTAAATCTTGCTGTCAACTGTATATTCGTTGTTTGCATCCTGGGAACTAAATCTTGCTGTCAACTGTATATTCATTGTTTGCATCATGGGCTCAAAATCCTGCTGTCAACTGTATATTCGTTGTTTGCATCGTGGAAACTAACTCTTGCTGTCAACTGTATATTCGTTGTTTGCGTCCCAGGCTCTAAATCTTGCTGTCAACTGTATATTCGTAGTTTGCAACCTAGGCGCCAAATATGGCTAAAATCTGTAAATTCGTGTTCTACATGCTGGGCTCTAAATCTTGCTGACACCTGTATATTCACTCATCCGATTACATCTGTCCACCTCACACCTCCATCTGCAAAACCCTTGATTATTATGTGCAGTTGAGCGAGAGACCAAGAAAACTCTTTGTAATATCAAAGATGAACTTAAAGCAAGGATTATGGTATCATACATCAACTTAAAGAGACCCTCCAGAAGGATTCCTGAAGATTCAGATGTCATCTGGCTGAAGTGATTAGCGATTTTATTGTATAAATTTACTCTTGAGTATTTGAAGATATTTTTGTGTAGTTTTGCTAAATATATATTGTAAAATGAGATACTTGTGTTATTTTTATCTTTGCGTAATTTAGACCACATTTTTATCCATCGCAATCTGTATGTGAATGTACCTGGGTGGATGTGGATGTATGTACACGTATATATATATATATATATATATATATATATATATATATATAATTATTTATTTGAATATTACAACATAAATATGTTATAAAATCACGACAAAGTAGCCATTTTGTTTCAACACTTCTTGTGTCTTGTCAAGTGATGATATAGAATATAGAATAAATGGTTTTAAAAGTTTCAAATTAATCAACGATCCTTAGCTAGGAGTAAACGCTGTTACATAAGCTAGAGTAGCCAATCAAGATACAAGTATAGGGTGATTCGAAAAATTTGACAACTAAGCAAGGTTATCATAGATATTAAAAGATTTATAAAATTTGAAATTAAAATTAAAAGTAAAAAATTAAAATTACCTATTTAGAAATCTAAATCAAATCTCTATTAAGTTTTAAATTGTAGAATTACCAAGGAGAAAAAATATAAAAATAAAAGATATATATGCTATTTAATTTGTATTTTCATTGAAATTATGTTGAAAGGGATGTTCAGAATCCCAGACAGAAATGTATACATTTTAGTTTCATTTCAACATGTTAGTCGCCTCTCCCGCGAAATCATTCGAACACACGCATGTTAAGCGCTCAGACGTATTTAGATATATACACACACATACAAAAAATCAAACCACACATAGGCAAATGCACTTTACTTACACATACACATCGATACACACAGGCACATACATCTACATTCAATATGATCTAGACGGTCAGATGTCGAAGCTATTCGTGGCTTAATATGTTATTAAACGAATTTTAACTTGAAATATAGCTAAACCGGTCAAATATACATAAATAAAATTTAAACAAATATACATAAATAAAATTTAAACAAATAAATATATATAAATATATATATATATATATATATATATATATATATACATTTTTAAAAACATATAGTTTTCGACATATTACAGACAAAAGTAAATAACCACCTCCACATATAATTGTACACTCACACATCCGCATATAAATCAATACATGCATCCGCATACACACATATATGCATAATAGGTACGCATATACAGACCTACGCACATAAACATACACATAGATAAGCACATATAAATATATTGACCCATACGTCGACGCAGAAAAGTAAATAAAGCAAGTGAAGAAATATATATAAAGATGCAACTATATACAAGCACACACATACATACATACACATCTAGATGTACATACATAAGCACGTATACATATATGCATATAAACTAAATATATACATAGACATTTACAAATACAAGTGTATACATGAAAAATTAAACAAACGTAAATTAAAACGATATGAATATAAAAATGCATATACACATCCGCTAGTACATATGTATACACACATACATACGCAACTACACATAGATATACACACATACATACATATATATACACACATATATATCTACACACATACATATACATACATACATACACACATACAAACATACATATTCACAAATATATATACGTATATATATATATATATATATATATATATATACGCATACACACATACATATAGAAACACATATACATATATACATAAACATGTAGACACATGCATAAAAAAGGAAAAAGAAATAAGCATACATAGACAAACTTATATTCTAATAATATTCCAACAACATTATGATAAAATATATTAAAAGTTTATCATAATTTAAGAAAAGAACAACAGTCTGTAAGCAATTAAATGTTCCTTATCAACAAAAGTAGATTTTAGTTTGTATCTATGATACACTCCAAGACACTAAAGCATACATACAAATACACATACAATGACACACAAACATATATACATAAATATCTAATCATATATAAATACCCATATCGACACATCCAGATATACAGTACACAAACAGTCGAGCGCACACATATAAATACCCACACATACATATAAATGTACACCCATATACATACACATATACACATACATATACATATTTAAACATACATATATATACATATATATGCATATATAAACATATACATACACATAGCAACATACATACTACATATACACACATATATGCACACTCACACATACATATACATACATATGCATATGCATACACATATCTACACATACACAAGTACACATATATATCTCTATATACCCAAACATATACTTACACATTTAGTGGTAGACACTTACCAGAATTTACACCCTTACTCGTACACATAAACAGGTTAACCTATGATAGATGCCAATATACACAACCATATACCTTCATAAAAAAAAACCCACATATATATACCCCTATATACACATATACATATCCAACAGTAGAAATATCTCTACATAACATACAAATATATACATCCAAATACAGACACGTATGATACTTTGTAAGTACCCAGTACACATTCATATCGATAGGGCGACTATCATGCTAAAAAGGTAATAGTCTATTAAGTTTAATTTATCATTATCATAGAAAGTATATGATTTCTATACTAAGTTAAATTTAAAACGATGTTTACAGTTAACTGTTAGTTCATATCTTTGATTTAAAAGATCAGTCTTATTTTTAAATCTAATTATTTCAAGTTTCTCGTTAAGGCATAGGTAACACGGGGCATATAGTGAGTTACATGTCCGGGCCTTTCTAATTAATTTCCATTTAACCTTAGGTGTTTTATTTTTCTCTTTTAGACTCCAAAAGTATTTGGATAATGAATTTATAGTTACTATTATTAAAAGATTGCAGATGACCCCGCCAGCGTTCCTTGAATGGTCTCATGGTGCAACCTATGTAGAATTTCTTTATATTTGGATTTTCTAGTGTTGATATAGTACTGAGATAAACTACAGAGCTAGTTAAACAATTATTATTTAGTGGACAATTATTGGGATTCCTGCAGTTACATGATTTATTATTAGTGTCATTTTGCTTAATGTTGCTTTGCGCAACCTTGTGGGTTGTCAGACTCTCCGAATTCATATACTTGCTGAATATACTACTGTTATGTTTTTTAATTATTTTCTCTAGGTTATCAGCACAACTATAGCTTAACTTAAGAGTATTAGAGTTAAATATGTTACTGAGTGAGTTGGTTCCAGATTTGGGGAAATGTTTTTTAATGAGGTTTAGAAACAGGTGCCTCAATTTAGTTTTAACCATAATGTTAAAAGGGGGAGTATACCATATGATTTTTCTAGATCTCTTTCTACCATTATTGTTGCTATTTATAGGGCTTTTATATTGAATATTAATATTTTTATATCCACTATTTTTAAGTGCAGAATTGTAAAGGTCTCTATGCTTATTAAAAATATCTCTGTTTGAAGAGTTGTTACTGATCCTACATTCAATAGAATAGGGTATGTGTTTGATGATTGCAGGGGAGTGGTTAGAATTTGGATGAACGTATATTTGATTGGAATTAATTTTTACATATGGTTGGTATGTGTTGCTAGTGAGGTCTAGGGTGACGTCTAGGAAGTCTACTTGTTTAACATTAGTGGAAACTATTACTATGAGACCTAGATCCTTAAATACCTTATGTATCATTTTTCTAATACGATCTACTTTAATTTTAGTGGAATTCTTAACTACTAATAACCCATCGTCCCTATATAATCCTACACTATCAGAATCTAGGCAATCAAATGCACTTAAATTATACAAAAGAAATAATCCAACAAGATCAGAAGCTTCAGCAGAATCCAGAGAACCCATTGAAATGTCAAATTTTTCGTTACAGGACTTTTTGGTCCACTGTTCATCTTTGTAGATTAGAACCGAATTTCGGCACTCCATGATGGTATTCACTTCTCATTCAGAAATGTTGGAGTATTCCCGAGCGAAATCCAGGGCCAAAGTGAACAGATTTTTGGATATAGATGGATAATAGTCTGTAATATCAAACTGTATGAAGGTACATTTGTCCTTATATCCGATGTTGGTAAACCAGTTGATGACATCCGCAGTGTTAATCCATTGTAGTAGTCCGAGGGTTTTCTTTATGGAGTGGTTGGTTCTTTCTAAGATGTTCTTACTAATCCTGCCGATTTCCGGTCTAGTTGGGTTTATAATCCTAGTTGATGGCTTAGATCTGAAATCGGGTTTGTGATCTTTTAACAAGATATAGGCTTCTTTAGATTGTAATTTACTAACTCGATCACTAATCTTTAGTTTATCAGTAATTGATTTACTGATAGAGTTAATTTTATCAATTTGGTTAAAATTGTCAGTATCAATTTTTTTGTAACTACTGGTTAGACTATTTATTACTAATTTATCATAATTCTTAGGGGATAATTTATAAAAGTTGGCTGTCTTATCTGATTTAACATATAAATCAGAAGACCTATATGTTAAATCAGATAATCTGCGTCGACGTATGGGTCAATATATTTATATGTGCTTATCTATGTGTATGTTTATGTGCGTAAGTCTGTATATGCGTACCTATTATGCATATATGTGTGTATGCGGGTGCATGTATTGATTTATATGCGGATGTGTGAGTGTACAATTATATGTGGAGGTGGTTATTTACTTTTGTCTGTAATATGTCGAAAACTATATGTTTTTAAAAATGTATATATATATATATATATATATATATATATATATATATATATATATATATATATTATATATATTTATTTGTTTAAATTTTATTTATGTATATTTGACCGGTTTAGCTATATTTCAAGTTAAAATTCGTTTAATAACATATTAAGCCACGAATAGCTTCGACATCTGACCGTCTAGATCATATTGAATGTAGATGTATGTGCCTGTGTGTATCGATGTGTATGTGTAAGTAAAGTGCATTTGCCTATGTGTGGTTTGATTTTTTGTATGTGTGTGTATATATCTAAATACGTCTGAGCGCTTAACATGCGTGTGTTCGAATGATTTCGCGGGAGAGGCGACTAACATGTTGAAATGAAACTAAAATGTATACATTTCTGTCTGGGATTCTGAACATCCCTTTCAACATAATTTCAATGAAAATACAAATTAAATAGCATATATATCTTTTATTTTTATATTTTTTCTCCTTGGTAATTCTACAATTTAAAACTTAATAGAGATTTGATTTAGATTTCTAAATAGGTAATTTTAATTTTTTACTTTTAATTTTAATTTCAAATTTTATAAATCTTTTAATATCTATGATAACCTTGCTTAGTTGTCAAATTTTTCGAATCACCCTATACTTGTATCTTGATTGGCTACTCTAGCTTATGTAACAGCGTTTACTCCTAGCTAAGGATCGTTGATTAATTTGAAACTTTTAAAACCATTTATTCTATATTCTATATCATCACTTGACAAGACACAAGAAGTGTTGAAATAAAATGGCTACTTTTGTCGTGATTTTATAACATATTTATGTTGTAATATTCAAATAAATAATTATATCTGCTCTACTCTGTATTGAGCACTCTTTAAAGAATATTAATTGTTGGTTATTGGATTTCACTCCGTATGTACCAATCCTAAACTTAGGTATATATATATATATATATATATATATATATATATATATATATATATATATATATATATATATATATATAAAATCCAACAATGCCTGACGACACTGATATAACTATAATTAAAACAAACAAAAAATAACTGATAGACACTCTCTTAAGTCTGAGCATGGAAGTGATAAGCTAATATAATATAATTTGATCCCAAGGCATTTTCATCACACTCAGAATTGTCTTTTTACGTTTTAACCTGAGGAAACACAAGTGAGTATACGCTCTCTGCGAAACTCGTTGTTTCATAAATGTTCCACTTTGTCTCATCATTTTCAATTTTTTGGGGGGATATTATTATGACCCTACTAACAAACACACAAACATGCGTATACATATATATATATATATATATATATATATATATATATATATATATATATATATATATATATATGTTGATTGCCACATGAAAGCCGCCTTCTGACTCTTCGTATCACTTGTAATGGCTTCCATCTTGTTTCGGCGTTAATGGCTCCTAATATGACTCTTGAGACCAGCAATCGATTTCATAGTTAGCATGCATATCCGACAGATACACTCTGTATCCTTTATTGGGTTGATTGGATCTGCATTTGGTAAATATAGCTGCAATTTTGGTCAATATATCTGTTAAAATGAAATGCCAGTATTATTTTCATTTTATGCGCAATTTAGACGACAATTCATCCATCGCACACTGTGCAGCTGCCATTTTTTCTAAATACCATTTGAAATTTAGAAAGAAAAAGATGATCAAACAAAAGCGACAGAGAACATCTGCACTTTTCAATAAAACACACATGCACATTCCTTCCATCAGCATGGCTGAAGCTAACCTCAAGGAAAGTGACTCGTTGTTCCTTCATGGTCTAACGTTTTCATGAAGTGGAAAGTCTATATTGAATCCTTTGCCAGGTCAGCTGGTAAGAAAGTCGGTTCACTGTATCGTGCGATTCAATTTTTCTGTTCGACATCTATCGTTCATATCTATAAGTCTACTATTCGTCCATGATTAGAATATTGCTGCCATATATGGCCCGGTACCCTTCTCAATATACCTTGAGTTCCATGATACGATCCAAAGAAGAATCAGCAATATTATTGGTTCTGATCTGGCGGCTCGGCTTCAGTCACTTACCCACCGTCACAAAGTTGCTTCTTTGTGCCTTTTTTTAAAATAAATACTTTCATGGTAATTGTTCGGTTGACCTCTTCGATAAGGTACGTAGACTTTATGAATTTAAGTCCAATACTAGATTGGCGTCGAGATCTCATCAATTTACAGTTGAGCTGGCTAGATCAAGCCGTAAGTTCTATACTAACAGGTTTTTATCTCGCGATTCTCATTTGTGGATATCCCTTCTGGCCCCATGTCTTCCAAACAACTTTAATGTGCAAAAATTTAAATGCAATGTCAATCGATATCTACTGTCCTAATAACTCTTTTCTCTTTCTGATCATTATTTTCATGTTTCAGTTCCTAATTCTTTCACACACTGTAACTACTTGTTTTTCAGTTGGTTGAGGTGATACCAATTAAACGCAAACACACACGCACACACACAAACACACATATATATACATATATATATATGTAACGTAAATCATTCAAACGAAAAACAATTACTGAAGCTAATTATACGGCGAGAATCACTCTCACAAACAATATTTACTAATAAAATACAATCAACTTCGAATCTGTTAATGAATGGTGTGATCCTTGTTAATAAATTCCGGGTTTATCAGGTGTTATTTTTTCTACGAGCCGGGCTTTCAGTCGTACCAAACGACCATCTTCAGGTAGACAATTTAGTGTGTTTTTATTAAATTCCGAATAGTAATGCGACATCGAAAGGTAGTACGGTCCGAAATAGTGTTTTTTTAGCAATGAGATATTGTTAAATGTTAGAATAATTTTGGAGCGTGCAGACGCAACGCTGTGGTTGAATTTTCTTACGTTACATAAATTGATTACGCACTACAAAATTGACATATATATATATATATATATATATATATATATATATATATATATATATATATATATATATCAGTAGATATTGAATTTCATGCTTAAACACAATCGATATGCTTTAAGCTTTATTGCAGTTTCATTTGGATATGGAAATCGTCATATATAGAACTGACCTTGTACTTTTTGTTTTATATATATATATATATATATATATATATATATATATATATATATATATATATATATATATATATATAGTTGTAGAATATGAAATGACCAAATATAAGCAGGCGTGTACGCCTGTGTTGGTATGAATACGCAGGCAAACAAATAAATAATCGTTAAATTTATGCATGAGGTGTAAACGTAATAGTGCTGAACGGGGTTATACAGAGCCAATATATGCATTAACTAGTACATATACGCGTAACTACGTTTTTGGCGTGCGACTATAGTTTCGCTGGGATGTGTTCCCAGTTCGACAGGCACGCGTATATCTACTAATTAATACACACACACACACACACACACATATATATATATATATATATATATATATATATATATATATATACATATATATATACACACGGACATTGAGGTCAACACCCAGCGCCGACATTCTGTATCATGCTTAATCGCAATCTTTAAACAATCCTTTCTTTATCAAGGTTTTTCGTAGCCAGAGGAACTTTAGGAATCAGGGGTAAACAATATAGTCTATTAATTTCATTGCGCAGTACAAGACTGTGTTTATTGTAATAAATCCATTACCCCTATTGGGCATATTGCCACCTCCTTGTATAGACGCCTCACATGTTCCTTATCTGATCAAAGTTCTAAAAAAAAGATCTAGCTACCTACAATTTACAAGAACCCTTAAGAAATATTTTGGTCAAAAACACTAAAATTCTTTAGAAATCAAAAAAACCTGAAATATCTCGCTATAAGTGAAGCCATGTATATTAAACATATCTCCCCTACTATAAATCTCACCTTATTTAACAGTGGGAATGCTTTGTTGAAATTTGTTTAAAAAACCGCAAAGACGTTCACTCAAATACCGCTTTGGACAATGGACAATATTCGCACTCCCTTACTCCTGCCAAACTTAAAAGTGTAAGGATGCTGGAAAAAGTAAATAAAATTAAATTTTCCTTTTCTGTCATATTTAACCAAAGATGTTATATATGATGCACTCTGCCGTCGTTTTCGTCGTATGAGTGTCTTTCAGTTCGGTTATGTTTATGTTTCGTATGAGACAACAATCCTGCACGGGATTTGCAAACAAATCCACACGAAGGGCATACTGTAGGGTTGACCTTCATATGCGCTGATATATATTAGCCCGAGATTTAGTGTTAATGCTTAATTCTCTCTGAAGATTGAGACGATTCTGCTCAAAGTTAGTTATACCTTGGTAGCGGGTGTTTCTCCAGTTTGCTCGGTTTTCAACAGCAAGTTCGAACTCCTTTATAGGGATGTTTTTGTAGCATTTAAATTGTATTTAAGTTTATCCTTGAACCGTAACCAAGGGCGGCATACATTACGCTTACCGTAAAAAGGTTGGCTAGACCTGAGGATTTTCGGCATCCGATCATCACTGATTCTGATGACATGACAAGCCCATCTGAACTGTGATTGCATCAGAAAGGATTTGATACCGTCAACACAACATTTGATGAAAAGATCAGGGTTAGATATTTTATCCGGCTGTGTATAACCGCATATATATATATATATATATATATATATATATATATATATATATATATATATATATAAAATAAAAACAGACCACTTTAAGGTTCCATATAATAAATTATTCCACCACAGTACTTTTAAAGGACCGCGGATCATCAGACTTTACTTCCAAAGATTGAAACGAAAAAAAAAAGGGTGTGGTGAAATAATTTATTATATGGAACCTTAAAGTGGTCTGTTTTTATTTAAATTATTAGCTCTGATTTACATTGAGCTCTCTGGATTTTATCCTCCTTGGGTCTACCCATACGGATTAGCTAGTTTTTCGTAAACTAAATATATACATATATATATACATATATATATACATATATATATATATATATATATATATATATATATATATATATATATATATGTATATACATACATATATATATATATATATATGTGTGTGTGTGTGTGTGTGTGTGTGTGTGTGTCATCATCCGTCATTTCAAGTACATTTCAGGAAAAATGTCCTAACTATTAAATACTGCTCAGATAAATGTAGTCTTTTTTTCTATGAATACCAGTAAACCATTCTTTCCCATCTCTCAGTATTCTGTCATGAATCTTCTTTCTGTGTTTGTTATCTATTGGGAACAATTCAACCGACCTTTGGCTCCATGCGTTACCCTCTCTTTTTTATGTGTCTCACGCACCAACAATCATATAACATAATCATTCCTCTAAAATATGTTATCATTTCGTTTTCTGTTTTTAATCCATACTAAACACTTTCTATCTTTTAAAGTTAAGATCATGTTACTCTTTAAACTGTTTTAAACGATTTATTCCTAACATAGAATCTGTCATTAATTATAAAAATTCAAATAAAAATCCAGCAAGTTTCTAAAAACCTCATTAATTAAAGGTTGGTCAAAAAAATCCGACATTAATCTATGACTCATTAATGTTCACTGTTCTAAAAATGGGACGTTAAGCATTAATTAATTAATTATTAATTAATAATTAATCGGATTTGTATTAAGAAATCATAAGAAATCTCTTACGATTTAAAAATATTTTCTGCTTTAATAACCTGTTTGAGAAGACATAAAAACAAATCAACCCATTCTCCTCTTATGTTCATACAACTACACTCAGTAACCCCCTATCTTGAGTGACTCTTGGGACTTGTATTGGGTGAATACTTATTAAAAAATATCAAACTCAAACCAGGATAGTTTCCAGTTTGTATAATACATTTAGATTTCAGGAACAGTAAATTGTGTGTGCGGCAACTTCCTTAAGCTTCATGGCTGATACACACAAAACAAAAACGAATACTGATAGCTTATGACAGCTGGAGAAGCTCCACCCTTCAGGCAATGACGTATGGTAAGCCTACCTTAAGTAGCCAGGCAAGACAATAGCTTCAGCAGTAGGATAATCAAAAGGTGCCCGCTTGTAATTTTACAGACATCGACAACGCTTATAAATGGTGGTTGGTTGGGTGCAAGTCTGGACAGCCGATGAAAACGATCGTACGAAATGGTCGGACATTCACCGATTTTTTCGCTATGCTCTATTGGAAAATAGAAATTGTCGAAAAACGAAACGATATAATTAAAATAAATTTTACTCCACAAAGCAGCCAGAGACGCACTGAAATAGAAAAAGATGGCTTCGAGAAAATAAACAAAGTTCAGGATGTCCCAAAAACTTTAACATCATTTTAAAAGCAATTATCTTGAAATTGAATAGTTTAGGTATTGAACATCATAAGTTTATTATGGGACTGATTTCATAAGTTCTCAATATGTGGTAGTCAAGTTGGTAGTCAAGCTCTTGCCAATCACGCTGTAGCATGTCTCCGGTAACATTATCCAGTACGGAAGTGATCCTCTGCTTGAGTTCATCAATGCTAACAGGAAGAGGGTGGGACATAGACCAATCCCTTCACATATCCCTATAAAAATATCACCCGGGGCAGATCCGGTGACAGCGGTGGCCATTCAACCACGCCCGATCTTTATCTCCGGCAGATTCTCATTGATATAAGCACGTACTTTCCTCTTCCATTAAATATAAAATCTTGATCTGTTTCTATACATTCTGTGAAAATTTGAGGTGATTTCAACAAGACTTGGCAAAATGATTGGCCTGCGAAATTATGTCAAATCTTTTGGGAGACCCTGTATATATATATATATATATATATATATATATATATATATATATATATATATATATATATATATTTGTGTGTGTGTGTTAAATGGAAGTAATTTCTTACACTAGAATAATTTCCTGGGCCACACTCTGTCAGTCGATGATTACAT
Organism: Acanthosepion esculentum; assembly: GCA_964036315.1. Classification (NCBI taxonomy): domain Eukaryota; kingdom Metazoa; phylum Mollusca; class Cephalopoda; order Sepiida; family Sepiidae; genus Acanthosepion; species Acanthosepion esculentum. Next base: position 25,766,791 of record OZ038506.1, on the reverse strand, counting down.
ATATATATATATATAGGGTGTCACAAAAAGATTGACATCATTTTAAAAGCAAATATCTTGAAATTGAATAGTTTAGATGTTGAACATTATAAGTTTATTATGGGACCGATTTGATAAATGTTCAATACGTGCACCTCCTGTGTCAAGTCGGTAGTCAAGCTCTTGCCAAACACGCTGATGTTGATGAGGGTCTACTAGATCCTTTATCCCTGTATAAGCAGCCTTCCTCTTTAAATTTTTGGTAGCAAGTCCAAATTTGCTAGTTAGTCAAGATGTTTTCCTAATTTTACATTGTAAGTACGCTGAACAGTCTTGGGTGACTGTGTGCGAGCATATTCCAAGACGCAAAATGACTTCTCTTTGGCAGTGAACAGCATGGCTCAACCTGAAATCAGAACAAAAATAAAACGTTAAATATAAAATCTTGTTCTGTTTCTATACAATCTGTGAAAAAAATTGAGGTTATTTCAACAAAAATTTCCAAACTTTTTGGCGAGCGGAATGATGTCAAATTTTTTGGGACACCCCGTATTAAAAATAAAAACTGGATAATCTTGTTAGAAACAAAGAAAAGAATTCTGAAATATATATTATATATAAATGATAATTAATTACATGTAATATCAATCTTCCTTGTGACATGAGAAGTAGGGTCCGTTACATTCACTTAAAAGGGAATACCCTTGAGATCGATATTAATCCGCATCATCCCCCATAGCTATGGGTTAAATAATAGGACTCGTGTCTGGAATAAAATCATTGTAATTCTAATAAACGTGTTAATGCAATATTAAATCTTGCAAATTAGAATACGTTTTGGCTTTAAATAACGCACAAAGATTATTATAGGCCGAAAAAATCATACCAATTAAACCTGTATGGCAGTGAAAATATCATCGTAAATGAAGGGGAGATGTGAACATTTTCATAGACGGAGCAGTTTTCAAGAACATGTAAACAAAAGGGACGCTTTTATTTAAAATCCAAATTTTGTGTAAATAGCATGCAGAACGGCGTGGTGTGTATAATAAAAACACAATAATTGCTAAGAGCCACAAAGTATACGAAGTTGTGGAGAGCTATGATTGATTCTGAATGGCATACAGAAGAAGAGAAAAAAAACAATTTATTCTCGTAGATGTGAGGCTCGGAAAAGAAACTCATGTCACTTTTTTTATCATTTCCCTCCAAGCAAGCTTACGAAGTGTAAAAGAATATGAGAAAAATAAAGCATTATTAAGCAGAAAGAACAATAAACCGACAGAAATTAGGAAAACAGAAGATAGCGATTGACATTGCATTTATATTTTCCAAGATCAAAGTTGACCGGAAAGCAAGAAGCCGGAAGAGAGCTCCATCACCGAAAAGTGCGTTTGAAGAAACTGTTAGCATAGAAAGTACGGTTACATTTAGCCATTTCAACAGTAAGATGATGAGAACTCACTGCCAATCTAGTAATATTCGTGAAGTCTAGTTAACAAACGGGAAAGCTCGTCAGAATAATTATCATGAAAATATTTATAGAAAAGGCATAGGGAAGCTACATTAATGCGGTGGAAAATGGCTGAAGCCGTGATGCCAGATCAGGATCAGTGAAATTGCAGATTTTTATTTGTATTGTAACAAAAATCCCTTGAATTGGTTAACTAGCAGTGTTGTACCTTGGGAAAATATTTAAAAATAATATCAAGTGCCATATCAATATTTAACATCTCTAGGGATATTTTTCTTTCTTTTTTTTCAGGTGCGTGAAAATTAATTCTCGTATTGAATTAGAGTACATATCATACAGGAAGACATGTTAACGTGGGGAATTGTACGTCTGTAGATGTTGGTTTGGTTCGGTTTGGTTTATTTTGTTTTACGACATATCAACACCTCAATGGGTTATTTAATGCCGACAAGATTTGTATTGCTGGTTTTTTGTCCTTCATTCCGACAAATGAGGGTTTGTCTGACGATCACAAAGGGCGTGAAAGCCAGGGTCACAAACTCACATCAACGCAACTAAATATGTTAGAATTATCACTGATATTGATCGCTTTCCAATAAGTACTGCGCATTTATGATATATAAATAATACATATAGGAAATGTATATATATATATATATATATATATATATATATATATATATATATATATATATATATATATATATATGACAGTAATATGTCAAGCCTTAATCTTTCAGAAGTTGTCAAATTAACTTTGCGGGATGGTAGCACTTGTTAGTGTCACAGATATGGGTAAAGAGTGAACCACCCAAGCAAAACCAAAACACGATGAAAGTATAAAAATACATTTTTATAGTAAAATGACCAACAAAGTTGAAGGCATATAATTGCGTTGAAAATATATTTAGTTGAAGTCATAAAATTATGTTCAAAATATTTAGATTTCGTCATTAAATGACCCATAGAAGTGTTGATCTACCGCAAAAGAAAATCAACCGAACAGCCAACAATTATCTTTTAACCCTAACCTCGCTATTTCTCTCTCTTTCTGTCTCTCTGTCACTGTCTCTCTGTCTCACTCTCTCTCTTTCTCTCTCTCATACAGCAATATGCCAATGCTTCAGTTTTAAGGAGTTGGTACAATTATCTTTGAACCCTAATGGGTTCCTCTCTATCTGTCTGTCTGTCTGTCCCTCTCTCTCTCTCTCTCTCTCTCTCTCTCTCTCTCTCTCTCTCTCTCTCTCTAGCTCATACGGCAATATGCAAATGCTTAAGTTTTAAGAAGTGGGTATAATTATTTTTTAACCCTTATGTATTTTTTCTCTCTCTCTCCCTGTCGCCCCCCTCTCTCTCTCTCTCTCTCTCTCTCTCTCTCTCTCTCTCTTTCCCTCTATGCCAATGGTTCAGTTTTAAGGAGTTGATACAATTATCTTTGAATCCTAATGTGTTTTTCTCTCTCTCCATCTCTCACTCTCTCCCTCTCTCTCCCCCTCTCTCTCATACAGCAATATGTCAACCAACGATTAAGTTTTAAGAAGTCGGTACAATTATCTTTGAACCCTTATGTATTTTCTCTGTCTCTATCGCCCTCCCTCTCCCTCTCTGTCTCCCTCTCTCTCTCTCTCTCTCTCTCTCATTCAGCAATATGTCAATGTTTAATTTTGAAGAAGTCGGTGCAATTATCTTTGAACCTTTATGTATTTTCTTTCTCTGTCTCTTCCCACTCTCTCTCTCTCTCTCTCTCTCTCTCTCTCAATATGCCAGACTTCGCCTTAGTTTCACACCTGCTTCTCCCTACCATGATCCATATGATTTCCAATCTAGATGCTCGCTACAAAAGTGTTTATAATTAACAAGGTATTTTCTGTTTAACGCTTGTGAATTATTCGTCTGGATAATAAATCAACTCATTTTATTTGACTGCCTTTCTTCACGCCAACGGACTCTGCGCAGCCAAATTAATTATTATTATTATTATTACTATTATTATTATTATTATTATTATTATTATTATTATTATTATTATTATTATTATTTTCTTTGATATCTGGCGTTTACACATTTCTTTCCGGGTCCCGCCCAGGGACCTAAGGTTAGAAATGGCATCATGACACTTTCCACTGCAAAAAAAAAAATAAAATAAAATAATAATAATTACATAGATAAAGCCCTTCGTAAAGTGTGGGCTGAACTTGTCAGAACAATTTTTTGTGTCTCTTTGAGGCATGGACTTCCAGGGATTCCTTCAATTAGTCTACTGGAATCTTTTCCAACCAGTCCAAGGGCCCCAACTAGAACAGGGTTTGCTGATGTTCCCATGTGCCACATTTTTGAGATTTCTATTTCCTTGTATTTTGACAGCTTTTCGAATATCTTCAAAGATATTAATATTATTATTATAATTATTATTATTATTATTATTATTATTATTTTGCACAGTAAAGACACTAGGCATTAATACTGTTGAATATCTCACAAGCTTAATTAATTAATTAATTAATTAATTAATTAGACGGTATTATATTTTCGCGTAGAGCTCTCGATATTTATGTTGTGTTAGCTTTCAATTTGTTATTTAGGAATCAAAGGAGAGTTTATTAACTTTTGGCATTAATATTCGTATGACAATTAACACTCCCCGGGGTCAAGGAAGTAGAATGTCATAAATTATCCTAATTGTTGAAATAACTATGCTTAGCTCTAGTAGCTTATGACATAAACTTTTAAATTGCCATTTTAGCAATTGATATAGAAAGCTATCTAAACGCGAGGCGCGAATCTTAGAGTCGATCGCAAGATAAGTCATTTGAACTTCTTTAAATGATGCTATGGGCTGTTAGAAATTGTTTGCGTAAACATCAGGATATTTTTCAAACCTTAACTACAAATTTGCCCCGGTTCATCAGAGCCAGATTAAATTATCCAACAACGTTGTAATAAAAACAATCATGATGTGGATATTAGTCGAGTTAATATTGTATATTTCTTCATCAGAATATATTTTATTTTTACATCAAGTTTCTAATTAAAATTGAAAATATTCCTATATCATTCCTCTGATTCCCCACCCCCCTCGGCATATACCCTTTCATTTCACCCTCAGGCCATTTATTTTTTAACTATATTTTTTTTCCGATTTCTTTCAGATACTTAATCCACTGCCGGTCAACGAAGGCCTTTCTCATTTCCGTTCAGTGCTCGTGGATACCAACCAGTTATTTGTAATGTCTGACGTATTTTGCGACCGGCTATCTTAGCTTTTGCAGTCGATCTACATAAACGACATTTTAGAATTTGATAATGTTTCCAAAAGCTAAACAAATTATTCAGAAATAGAAAAAATTAATTAGAAATAAAAACAAGAGTACTGAATAATATCAGTCTTCCTATATGGCAATGAATGCTAGACAATCTCCTAACAGATGAAAAGGGGACTTGAGGCAGTAGATAGAAAGATGGTTCTACAGGAGGATGTTGAGAATATCATAGAATGAACCTGTGAGCAACGACGAAGTTTGAGAATAAATGGAAGCAAAATGAAACTTGTAATTAACATCAAGAGAGAGTTGACATTTCTAGGGTACATAATAAGAACAGACAGCTTGGAAAATTTGATACTCTCAGGACCGATTGAAGGCCGGAGGGACAGGGGAAAACTACGTGTAATCTACTTAGTGAACTTGGGTAAACAGATGGCAGAACAACGCGCTTAGGAGGGATAGCAAAAAGACCATAATCTTTTAAGATCTACGAAGGACAGATATTGTGGAAAGCCAGGATTATCTACGTCCTTAAGGTACATACGGTACATAGAAGAAGAAGAAGAAGAAGAAGAAGAAGAAGAAGAAGAAGAAGAAGAAGAAGAAGAAGAAGAAGAAGAAGAAGAAGAAGAAAAATGAGGCGAAGAAGAAGAATGAGGCGAAGAAGAAGAAGAAGAATGAGGCGAAGAAGAAGAAAAATATGAGAAGAAGAAGAAGAAGAAGAAGAAGAAGAAGAAGAAGAATGAGGCAAAGAAGAAGAAGAAGAATGAAGCGAAAAAGGAGAAGAAGAAAAATTAGGTAAGGAGAAAAAGGAGAAGAAGAATGAGGTGAGGAAGAAAAAGAAGAAGAATGAGGCGAAGAAGAAGAAGAAGAAGAAAAAGAAGAATGAGGCGAAGAAAGAGGCGAAGAAGAAAAACGAGGTCAAGAAAGAGGCGAAGAAGAAAAACTAGGTCAAGAAAGAGGCGAAAAAGGAAAACGAGGTCAAGAAAGAGAAGAAGAAGAAGAAGAAGAAGAAGAAGAAGAAGAAGAAGAAGAAGAAGAAGAAGAAGAAGAAGAAGAAGAAGGAGGAGGAGAAGGAGAAGGAGAAGGAGAAGGACGTTTATTCTGCTTTCATCCGGTGAATGCTTACGGAGAACTTGTTCCATCTCATTTTGAATGACTGCAACCCCTACTCTTCCATATTATTTATTTACTCAGTTTTGTCAATGTTCATGTTTCTCAATTGTACACCACAGGCTCCTGTTTTATGCACTTGGATTTCTTTTTCAGAATTTCTTATTTTGTTGAAACCTATTCAACTAATCCTTTTTATCTTCTGATATATTTCATGTTTCTATTGTTAACTACTTGGCTTAAATATATGAATGATTCCACATTTTCTGCCAGCTAGATTATGTGGAGATCAAACATTGGTGATGATACTTAATTTAAAAATACATTATACATATTAACAAACGTTTACAACCTCTTAGCTGTGACAAGGTTATTTTTGTTTTTTGGTAATACCTTGTATCATATTAGATTGCATGATGCAATAGATTTTTGTTATTGCATCAAGCATTCTTCACACATGATTTCTGATTAAAAATGTTTAGTCATAGCCAAATCTGCACCATTGTGATAGTAATTTTGCAGTTAATTAGATTTAGAATATGGGCAAAAAATCCTACCGTTCAACTACACGAAGGGCCTAAATTTTAATTGTATGCTATGATGTCAATCCTGAATCTGAAATAAGTGTAGAAATAAGTTTTAGCAATACAACTGTACACACTACTTGCTATTGTGATTTTTTTAAATCCAGAGACATTTAGTGACAAGGGGAGAAATGGACGCCCAAAGAAAACCAATGCTAGATATTACTGTATCTGTCTATATTTGTATCTGTCCGCTGCTTGCTAAACCGAACAAAAGTGGCAACCCAGAGACATTAGAAAAAGAATTGGTCAGCATAAGTAGTACAATACAACGTAACAACTACCCTGGGTACATGGGAGTAGCTCCAATAAACTGGTATAGGCGGGTGCAAGAGGAGGACAACAACACACAGAAAACAGACTGCCTGCCTTATATGAAGGGGTTATCGGAGAAAATACAACGGATCTGCGGTCGATATAACATCAGGACAACCTTCAAAAGCTGAACGACACCTCGTAGATATCTCTCTCCAGTAAGACCCCCATCATAAAGGAGAACATGACTAACGACTGTGTGTACGCCATCCTGTGCAGCTGAGGAAAAGAATATAAAGGAAAGACAGGCCGCCTCCTTAAGCTGAGGCTTCAAGAACACCAGAAAGCTGTAACACGAGGGGAAGTGGAAAAATCAGGCGTGGCTGACCACATATGGTGATAAAGGGAGATCACTGCCCCCTGTGGGATCAAGTTGAGATTATAGACAAAGAACACTATTGGAAAATTCATAAACTTAAGCAGTCAGTACATATGCTAGGCCACAAAAATCTCCTGAGCCGACCAAGCATAGAAATGAATACAATATCGGACCAGTACTCAGGAGTGCCAGAGAAAAGAAATAATAACAATGAAAATTGCAATATGAGCACTGGTAAAGAAATTTGCATTAACAACAGCAAGAATTGCAATATGAGCACTAGTAAAAAAGGTTGCTGAAGACATTAAGTTTATAAGTCCCTGAAATCCATACACAGATGACACAGTGGCTAAAGTCGTTGGTTAGATCCAGTGACAGGACCCAAAAACCTGGTTACGGCAATGGAGAACTTGGAGAGGTGAATTAACAGGGGATAACTGATAACTGACATCTATTAGACATGGCACGTGGAACTAGAACAATCTACCTCAGTTCGACATTCCAACCACCTGAAGAAGGCCGGAGCGTACAACCGCTGAAACGTTATGATAAATATAGCCAATAAAGATGAGGACGAATAATGTAAATAGTGTTAGACATTACTATTTGATAAAGCACATTGCTTCACGATTTCCAACAGGTTCTTGCAGTAAGATACAAATGTTTGTTCTGTGACAGTTTCAGGACGTCCGAGATTTGATCTTGTTTTGATATCATTCACCCCGAGTCCTAACTGCAGCTTTGAAAGTCACGCGTCTGGGATTTGCTAAGTAACATGAAACCTTGGCAGCTGAAGATTTGAGCAATGTTGTTTTGAGATTAATCTTTGCAACAGTTCGTTATGCGTAAAAGAAACATTAGAAGACCTTCGAATAATAGATTTTATAAAAAAAGGATACAATTCGGAATCTGAAGACCTCAGCAAGCCAGATGATTTCGAGTGTCATGTTCAAATCTGGAACAGTTGCACTCAACGACGAATGCTGCAATTTATGTAGAACTACTGCAAGGGAAACTATATCTGCACATGCACATTCACCTGTGCACAATATTTATGCATGTTGATGCTTTATGACACTGGTCAGTGGTCGTTCAGAACTTTATGGACAGGATCATCGTGACAACACTGGCTTGACCTGTGAACAGACCAGATCTGAACCCATTTGAAAATACATGGGAATTTTTTTAAAACAAATTTGCTGGTAAACTGAAGCACTGAAAGTGGATATCAAAGCTGTATATTGTAACGCCAGCAGAAATCAAAAGCAAATGATATTAGGTTGGTGCAAAAATAATGTCGTTTTTTTTACGTTCAACTTCATGTGAGAAAACGACATTATTTTTGCACCAACCTAATATTATAAAAAATACTAATCGCTGGTCTATTTGGCTTGGAATGAATAGAGAATATCATCATATAAATATTCTTGAGTAAAACTGAGTCAGTCCATCTGAAATTACTTGTTTATTTGTTCTTCTTAAGTTTAAAATAGTAAAATTACAACTTCGTCTTAAACTTTTGCTAATGACCGTATATCCGCAATGTATTTTAACATAGTAATTAAGTATGTGACTCGAACTGGTGTTTGGTAAATACGTTTGTTCTTCCCTACTCGGCTGAATCGGTTGTGTTACTGCGTTAGTCTGCACGTCTGTCTTCCGGCCAATGCACCAGTCACACTGTTTCTGTTTCTCACTGAAAGCGAAATCAACTGTCTTTTCACCAATAGAAAGGATTTGGTATCGAGTAAGAAACTGCTTTAAAGCATATGGTCTGCACTGTTTATTGCTATATTCTTTAGTAGGAAGATTCTGCCGACTTAATGATAGACACAGAGTGAAATTAGTGAGTGAGAGGAATTCTTCCAATCCCTAGCATTTGCAAACACACATTGCTAATTCCCATAAAAAAATTGTAGAGAGAGACGCCTCTTTTACCTAGAAATTTCGCCTTCACGCTAAATGCTGATTCGTCAATTCACGGGCCAATGAAAAGGCACTGCTACATTCAATTTTTTTTTCAATTTTTTGCGGGTTTTATGAGCGTGAATTAACCCGTTCAAACATATCGTATTTCATAAATATATGTTAGCCAAAATCTTTGTGTTTCCATTATGGATATTTTCCCTAGTCCTTAATCATAATATATTATCTTTCATTTTACGCACACATTGTTACAATATGTATATATTTGTTTAATATGCACATATAGTATATACATATACTATAATATTATAAGAATATGATACACACATATGCAGACGGTATAATGCAATAGCGATGAATGGTACTTACATGGAGTCAAATCACCAACAGTTCCCCCGTATTCCAAAGGCAATGAGAAAGTTACACTCAGGCAGCATTTTCTTAAGCACTGTTATGTTTTGAAACAAACTGGGTGCTTCCATGAAAAATATAATTTAACATCTTCAAGTCAAGGGTCAATATTTATCAATCTTCCTTATCCTCATAACAGTCACTCCCTAACATATCTCCTTTTCTTCATATCACACTTCATTCATCATTACCATTTTAACAGTAACATTCTACAGTGAAGCAATCTCAAGCATTATATTGTTGAATTATGGCATAAAAATTATTTTTTGCCGACTATGATAGAACCGTTGTTTGATCTTACCATCCATGACCCTTTTTCATGTAGCCACATCGGAAAATATGTTACTAAATTTTATTATAATGCTCCAATTTGATAAATCTATTTCAGTCTCTTTCTCGGGGTGGGGGACAGGCAAATAATTTTAAGAGACCCTCAAAAAATTCATTTCAAAGTAGGTAATATCTTAAACTGATACTTTGAGATTGATTTTATTTTATAAAGGTAGACATAGAAAGAAAAAAAATGAAATTGAGAGAACAATACAAAAGTGAAATATAAACTCGAAAATGCAAAATAACTAAAGACAACTATTTTTCTTTATTCGGTAGAGACGTCGATTTCGTACATGGTAATGATGTAAGTATTTTATTATTATTATTATTATTATTATCATTATTATTATTATTATTATTGCTATTGTTGTTGTTGTTGTTGTTGTTGTTAGTGGTGGTGGTCTTGTTGTCGTTGTTGCTATGAATGCTACTCTAATTTTGTAAATAGAGAATCATTATTGCAAGTAGACAGAAGAATTGCCGCTCACCCATATTCGGGTGTACCGAACAACTAGGTCATCCTCTGAGTTTGAAGCCAATAAAATGCATTCTTTTTAAGCTAAAACAACACTAGAAGAATTCAAGTCACCTCTTCACCACTGGCCAGGTGAAACAACCTTTCCACGAACCCGAACCATGCCATTAATGCAGATATCGATTTTGAACTATAGTCATTTTATTTTTCTCTTTTGCTCTTACCCACCTCACTCATTTTTGTCAGCAATTTTTCATACACCCTCCCTATTCCGTCTCTGCTTTTCTTTTTTTCTCTTTTCTTTCTTTTTCTATATCTATACGCACTAAGACTAAGACTGTCACAAAGCAAAGTGTAGTTAGAAGCTTTTGTACTGAGCCAATCATCCAATTGAGAAGGCTCGACCTGCTTTTCAGATATGCGTACCATTATATATATATATATATATATATATATATATATATATATATATATATATATATATATTTGAAGAAAGAAGAGTAAGATATATAATCCGGTGTTCTTATTGATATTTTTATTTTTTTTATTTTTACAAAACAGTGTTCAATGTAAATTTACAGAGTATTAATATTATAAATTAACTGATTTAAAATATATGTTTTTGTCGCTATACAGTAATAACCCTGTTTCAAAAATGGAAGCTAAAAACTTCAAATTTAATTTTGTAATTAAATTAAAGACATTAGTTCCATTTCATCCTCAAGCGAATTTTGGAGTAACTTATTTTTTAAATTTACTGAGTTTTAACCGCACAGAAAAAAAATCATAATTCACTGTTTCCAAGAATATAGAGAAATCCAATCATTTAAACAAGGGGTGGTAGCGTGTTCATTTTTATTAACTTTTGTTGTATCAGTTATTAGTTACGTTCGAAAAAGGGATTAAATTTAGGGAGGTTAGTGATGTATTTATCAACGAATTCTGACATCTGTTAAATGCATGTCGTCTGTTTATTTTTATTTTATTATTATTCTTTCGGCATTTTTTCTATTTGTATACTTAAAGATTTTGGGGGGATGTTTAGGTTAGAATACGTTTTATTTAACTACAATTTTGAAATATTTTCACTTTTAATTTTAATAGGCTATATTTCTTTTTAAAACAAGTAAATGTAATAGAATTACTTACAGTATATAAAATTATTGTTTTATATCAAATATAAGTATGTATATTACCAGGTCACATATTTTAAAAATTTTGTTTTTAAATATTATTTAAGAAAATGTTTTTGACAATGACGGCAAAAAATAGCTATTTCATATCTCTGATTCAGTGAATTTTTATTTTTTATAAACCTAGTAATATATAGTTTTCCATGTATGGACAAAGGACATAGGTCATTGATTGGCTTAAATATTCTTGCTTTTCTTATTAATTTCTATTTTACTGTAGGTGGTTTTTGGATTATTTTTAGTGTCAGAAGTACTTTGAGGGAGATGCTTGATTTCTATATTTATTTAACCTAAATGAACTTTGATGTTGGTTGAAACGTTTTTTGAACTCATGGCCTGTGCAAAATATATAGATTTTTATGTTTTCAGGATTTTCAATAGAAGAGATATTGCATTGGTATAATAATGATTCCGTGCGACATTTATTTTTTAGAGGACAGTTGTGAGGGTTCCTACAGTTACATAATTTATATATATATATATATATATATATATATATATATATATATATATATATATATATATATGTATATGCAATTTTATATATATTATATATGCGCACTACTTTTTGGAATGCGCTCAATATCAGCGATAGATCTAACATATTTAGTTGCGTTGATGCAAGTTTGTGACCCTGGTTTTCACGCCCTTTGGTATCGTCAGACAAATATATATATATATATATATATATATATATATATATATATATATATATATATATATAAAGAGAGAGATTTGTAAAGACTTGCTAAAATATGAGCATATATGATAAAAAATATCTCAAACTGAATAAAAAACGTGTTATCCTCAAAATCTTCATAAGACCAAAAGAATTTTTTGATTAAATTATATTTTTATTTCCTTTTAGAACCTTCAATATTTTGATTAATTTTGTTTTTCTTGCATCAGTGGGTGACCATAAAGTAGTAAAGAAAATTTTAACATCATTTTTTTGGTAAAAAAATCCATTGATTTGTAAATTCTTGCAAAAATCAAATGACTGTCGGATTTGAATGAAAATTTCAGGACATATTAAAAAATGAATGAAATTAAATTGGAAATCTGTGTAACCTTTGTGAAAATGATTTTTACACCTGTTACCTGCCACACACACATACACTGATTTATTTATGAAATTTCGAGAAATTAAATTTTGTAGCGTTTAATGTTTATATTAGGTCAAGTCTTTGGAGAATATAAACCAACGATTTTTTCGGTCAAACGGGACCTGTTAAGGCCCCAGCTATGGGCAAATAGTTGCCCCCCCCCCAACTGGTGTCAAACACTATGAAAGTGTAAAAACAGGTTTTAATAATAGAAATACATTTTTACAAAATGTTATTACTAGCAATGAATTTTTTAAGAAAAAGTATTACCAACAATACATTTTTGCTTTCATTGGACTGGGTGTGTTTATGGGCCACAAAAACTTTTTTTTCAGATTGATCATACATCTTTCTTTTCAAAACTATTCTTGATAAATAAAAACTTATTTATATATCGTTGTCCCATATATGCATATATATGATGTCACACACTACGAAATGGACAAATCCGACAACTATTTTATTATATTTTATTGTTATACATTATTTATATAGACACAAATATTTAAGTAAATGCTCTGTTTATAATAAACAGTATTAACAACATTTATCGGCCTGAACGTCCGATAAATTTTCTAAACAATAAAATATCTTAAAATAATTGTCCATTTCGTAGTGTGTGACGTCATTTGTTTACGTTTAGCTACGCTTCGAGCAGATATGATCGTTCGAGGGAAATCATGGAAGATTGTAGTTTAAAAGCAGTAAAATCGACCTCACTAACCAGACGCACCTCTGTAGCTAAACTGGTATAGCACGTCAGGCTATATGACGTTTCCGTTTAGGATACAGGTTCGATTCCTACCGGCGGCTATATAGTTTCTATGAAAATTACTCGGACGTTCAGGCCGTTAAATACTGGTTACACTTACATTTTTCCAACCCATGGTGTCACTAAAGAAAGTTTGCAAAATAACGGCAAAAAAGTCACAACACAACTGCGATCCTTCCCGGTGAACACGTGTGCAGCGGATGCTTACCTGTAACTCGGACCGTATCTCAAGGCAAAATATCGACCAAACCCCGGCTCGTATCTCAAAAAACTCGGATTATATATAATAATTAAGTAATTCATCGAGTCTAGAAGAAACCCCAACAGAATGCAGACGGCACTGAACGGCCGTTTTGTAGTGCGCAGCCAAATGTAGATGTTTGTCCATTTCATAATGTATGACGTCATTTGTTTACATTTGGATACGCATTGAGCAGATATGAATGAATGAGAGAAAATCATGGAGAATTATGTTGAAAAACAGTAAAATCGACCTTGGTAAACGAACGCTCCTCTGTGGCCCAATCGGTTAAGTCGCGTCAGGCTAAATGACAATTCCATATATGATACAGGTTCAATTCCTGTCGGAGGACGCATTACTTTCTATGAAAATTTCTCGGACATTCAGGCCGGTAAATGTTGTTTATACTATTTATTATAAACAGAGCATTTACTTAAATATTTGTATCTATAAAAAGAACGTATAAACATAAAAAATGTCACATATATCTATAATTATTTTTATAATAATTATAATCTAGCCTCTTCTCGTGTATCGAGCACTTATTTTTTTTTAAATAAAAACAAAAATATCTTTTAATTTAATTTTTCTTGTGTTCGTACAAGTGTTTTCTTTTCTGCACACAAAGTGTCTAACGTTTCTTTATATCCAAGCGCTTTCGGCTATTCTTTTAACCATTATCAAGGGTGATTTTTATTTATAGCTGAATGCGTGTTTTTTTATGTATGCGTTTGAAGTTATGGGGATGTATTATTTTCCAAACACGGTCAGCACTTTGTGGGTGTGTTCGTAATTAACGTTATTAAGTATTAGCTTTTCATTTTTTTTTTTTTAAGCATTTCACTCCGAGCAAGGTTAAAGTAAAGGACGGGAATCAAGATCAAGGCATCAGAAGATGTCGATTAACATTACATTTAAATTTTTGAAGATTATAATTATCAGGAAATCAAGTAAGAGGAAGGGAGTCTCACTGTCGGGAAGTGCGAGAGAATAAACTGTTAGAGAAGAAGAAACGTTTTCATTTAACTGTTTCGACAGTAAAAGGGTAGGACCGAGATGCCAACCTAGTAGCACGCTTAAATTCATGCATTTGGGGTACCAGTGAAAATAGCTCGTCAGAGCAGTGGCCATGAAAATATTTCTAGAAAAGACAAAGGGAATCCACATCACGTCTGTGGGAAAGTCACTGGAGTCGGGATGCCAATCAGGGCGTATTACACTACATACCTGTCTCTGGATTTTGTTGAGAACATCAAGATGAACAGCGGGGGCACTAGACAATATATGGTAACTATATTCATTTCAAGTACGAAATGTAGATTTGTAGACTTGAAGGACGGCACGACACAGAGAACCAACTTTCCTTGCGGTAGATGAAGCTATTGATTCAATGTAGTTGTTCCACCTCAGTTCAGTGGAAAACGTGAGACCGAGAACGCGCAGAGAGACGCTCTCGTGAAGTTGAGCATCAGGGTGGTTTCTCTATGGTGAGTAAATGAGAGCAGTTTCATGTTGGAGGCGCTAAAGTTTACGAGCCATTTCCTTCCCCAGCCAGCCACATATTGGAGATCCTTTTTGAGACCATTGTCAACAATGCCGGATTTACAATTGAGACAGGAGTAAATAGTAGTGTCGTTTGCGTAGATGCCTACTTGAGAACTGATGACATCA
Organism: Acanthosepion esculentum; assembly: GCA_964036315.1. Lineage (NCBI taxonomy): Eukaryota > Metazoa > Mollusca > Cephalopoda > Sepiida > Sepiidae > Acanthosepion > Acanthosepion esculentum. Next base: position 25,751,616 of record OZ038506.1, on the reverse strand, counting down.
GAGAGATCATTGACGAAGATCAAAAACAAACAGTGTAGTACCCAGGCTAAAGCCTTGGGGAACACCAACGTTCGTATGAAAGGAACGGGTGGAGAACCCGTTTAGGACGACCTTCATTTAACAGTTTGACAGGAATAATTAGATTAAATCAAATGATCATACACTAATACCGTGCCACTCAAGCTTATGTAGAAGGCCGGCATGCCAAACCCTATCAAACTCCTTAGAGATATTTAGAGCCACAGTTAGAGCGTCACCGTTACTAACAAGAGCTTGTTATACAAATTCAGTTATGGCTCTAAGCATGTCGGCTGTAGACCGGGCAAAGCGGAAACCATATTGTTTGTCAGTGAGAAGATCATGGAAGGTAAGGTGCTTAACTATTTTAGCATTGTTAAAGCCTCGAAAACTTTGCAAAAAGTGGTAGGAGACTGATAGGACGGCAGTTAGATGGGTCAGAAGGGGCTCCACTGTTTTTAAACACGGGGACAACAAATGAGAAGTTCCAACAGGCTGGAAAGCAAGAATCAGCGAGGCAATAGCTATGCAGTTTGGAGAGAACTGGAGCCAGCCCAGGAGTACATTTCTTTAGGACTACGGCAGGTATCCCCTCAGCACAACTTGCTTTATGAGATAATGTCCAATATTATCAACGAAGTTATGTTCCTCTCACTCAACAGAGCAGCAGTTCTTTGGGCAAAACCGGACGAGTTGTGGAAGTTAGGACTTCGAATTGATTGAAGAGAGGAGGGATTGTGGAATTTGCTGTTGTTACGCACGCGCTTGCAGAGCCGCCAATACTCTTCAGAACGAAACATGCGAGATGCAATACGGTGTTTCATTCTATCAGCAAATATTAACTTTGCTTCATTGAGGACACGCTTGTACTCATTACGAGCAGACACAAAGAGATCTCTGTTGCAATCAGACATGCCACTTCGGTACAGAGGAAGTAGTGATTCCTATGGGTAATAGCAGCTGAGCAAGTGGCTGGAACCAAGGAGATAAGTGTGATTTAACTTTATGTTTTCTTGCTGGGATGAATGGCTCAATGGCGAATTTTACCCAGGATACCCCAGGCACATATTTTTGAATGGGGTGATAAACAATCTGATTCCAAGGGACGTCGCGAATGAAATTAGGAACAATTCCCAGTCTGTGCGTTGATAACGGAAAGCTAGTCTCTTAGTAGGAGGTTCTTGGGTGGAGAAGGGGTTGAAGGAGATATTAATAGACACTACGATGTGATTAGAGTTGGCAAGAGGACAGAAGTGCGTAACGCGAAAAGAATCAGGTATGGCGATCGAGAATAGAAACATTACAGTCAGGGTTACTGGGAAAACGTGTAACCTTACGTGAAGGATTGAGTGATTGAAAGGTTAAGGGTTTGGATGCCTGCGAGGTCAGTTAGAGAGTGTTTAAACCACATGATATGGTGGGCGTTAAAGACACCAAATACGAATACATGTGCAAACGGATGTAGAAAGATGGCCTTGTCTATATTATCGGAAATGCTATCGAGTACACCACAGTCTTGAGAGGAAGGGTAGCCATAGGGAAAAAAACGATAGCTTACTGAATTGGGGAGAGATGAACGGAGACACATATACGAATAGTGAGGAAATTACAACGAGAGTTCCCTTGCAAGCGGGAGATGATTTCGGACATAAACTCTCAGGCCATGCATGTGGATTTTAGAGTCCTTTCTAAGGAGAGGAGGGTAACCAGGAATCGAGAAATCAGAGGAGAGAATTAACGAGTTAAGGTTCGTCTCGCAGAGATCTAGTATATCAGGAGACGTATAAAAGAGGAACGATTCCACACTGTAGAAGTTGGTAGGAATACCACGAATGGTGGAAAAGGTAATGTTAAAGAGTTTCGTTGATTTTTTTAGGTGGCTTAGGTTTTTATATTTATTAGGACTTATTTTTAATCCGGGTGAGGCTAATATACTTGTATTTTCTACTAGTAATTTTCGGATGGATCCGTAATTTAAATTAAAGTACCTAAGACATGTGAATCAAATGATTATCAATTACATTCAGAGAAACATTGATAAAGGTTATATACCTAGAGTCCTGAACTTTTATATCCTAGATGTATTTATTAAGATTTATCAGGATATAAATGTACTTTAAATTATATATATATATATATATATATATATATATATATATATATATATATATATATATATATATATATATATATATATATATATATATGAAGAAATATAGTCTTAAAGTGTGCTATATTTATGGGATAAAGTGCTCAATATCAGAGATAGAGCGTGTGTAAATATAAAAGTGGACATGGAAGTCATCACTTAGAGGCGACATATATATATATATATATATATATATATATATATATATATATATATATATATATATATATATATATATATATATATATATACAGCTCAAGAAGAAAACCTTAAAGATCCATTTCGGTTAAAATTTAAGATTGAGAGTTCTTCATAAATAGACACATTTCAATCCGGACTGATATACTAGTTTAACAGGAGGAAGAGAAAGTAAGAGCAAAGAGGACAAAAGGAGAGAAGAAGAAAGAAAAACTAACAGATTTTCGAATATAAAATTCTTTTTAAAATGTGAAATAGACATAGTGGGGAAAGGAAAACAGCGTAAAGCAAGGAGGGAAAAGGGAAGAAGGAAGAAATGAAGAGATACTAGCAAAACTAAAATAGAACAACATGGCCACGAATATTTTCCTTCAAGGTTTCAAAGTTTGTACATTGGGTGAATTGGTGTGTAATCAGATTTGAAAGGGTTACAGCAAATTCACCGATATGGTCGAGTATTTTGGCAGGGTAAATCAACACAATTTCAAATTAGTTAGTCTAATAAAGATATAAACATAACCTTAATAAAATAATAATAATAATAATAGCAGTCACAAATTAGTAATATATATATAATTATATATATATATATATATATATATATATCGATCAGAGAAGAAAGAAATTAAATCAGATGTTGAGCGAAGAAATATACTCCACGCTTTCGACTTTCTGAAGTCATTAGATTCAAAAATGTTATCATTAATAATACTTGCCATAAAGAATATTTACTGGCTCAATACATGGAATATATATATATATATATATATATATATATATATATATATATATATATATATATATATATATATATATATATATATATATAATAAAAAGAAAGAACAGTAAGATATATAATCCGGTGTTCTTATTGTTGTTTTTATTTTTACAGTGCTTAATGTAAATTTACAGAGCATAGACATTAAAAATTAACTGATTGAAAATATGGTTTCTTCGCTACACAGGAATTACCATGTTTCAAAAACCGAAGCTAAAAACTTCAAATTTAATTATATAATTAAATTAAAAGCATTAATTTTGTTTCATCTTCAAGCGAATTTTGGAATGAAACAGAACTAATGCTTTTAATTCAATTATATAATTAAATTTGAAGCGTTTAGATTCGGTTTTTGAAACATGGTAATTCCTGTGTAGCGAATAAACCATATTTTAAATCAGTTAATTTATAATATATATATATATATATATATATATATATATATATATATATATATATATATATATATATATATATATAGTTAGTTAGTTTACGAAAAACTAGGTAATCTGTATGGGTTGACCCAAGTAGGATAAAATCCGCTGTGCTTTAAAAGGGCTGCGGTGAAATAATTTATTATATGGAACCTTAAAGTGGTCTGTTTTTATTTAAAATATATATATTTATATATATATATATATATATATATATATATATATATATATATATAAACCTGTATGTGTGTGTGTGTTTGTATGTGTGTGTTGGTGTGTGTGTATGTCTCGTTTTAAAACTCAGAAGTGAACGTTCTGATGATAAATTAATTTATCAATTCTCCGAAAATAGATAGATATGCACAGATAGATGTAATAGCTTCCCATCTTGCTAACTTCGGTAACAAGACGACAGCACCTTCCTCTCATTACGCTGAAGCGGAAGTGTTAGTAGATATTGACGTTGGTTTGACAGTGTTATTGAGCAATGTTTTTCATTGATTCATTCAGTCATTCATCTTCTCGTCTTACCAACCATTTACTGGTTATTTAAAATCAGTATAGCTAGATGAGAAGATGTGGATTCATACCTTTCCCAAGCGTATTTGCGCCTATGTGAATGTAACCAGCATTGGGGTAACTGGTAACCAGCCGCACATCCAAGTTTACACACAACTGTTATTTCCAAGCGATCACTCATCTAGGCCCTGTTCAGACTGGAGGTTGCCTAACTTGTCATCATCTTAATCTTCTTCAGTACTGCTAGACAAAAAAAAACAAGTCTTGATCATGACCATGCACCGCTCACAAGTGACTGCTATTTTGTGTTACCATTTTTTTTAAAATAAATAAAATTTTAGTCCGCTTATCACTTGTGAATTTGTTACTAGGTGATTTCCCTATATTTGTATTTACTTGCCCCCTCCCCCACTGATTCAGGTTGTGACACAAAGTCGGTTTTTAACGTGGGGACCCGAGTGGTTTCACTCGGATCGAATAGCTTAGACCAACTCGAACCAGCTTGCACAAGCTCGTCAGAGCTGGTCTAAGCTAGTCATAAACTAGTCTTGGCTGGTTATAGATGGTCCAAGCTGATCAGATCCGGCCCAAGCTAGTAATAGCTCTAATACTACCAGCGCAGGGGCAGATTCCTGCACCTTGTAAGTATCAAAGTATACAAACTACTCAAGGGAGCAACTTTCCTATAATTATTTACGCGCTGACCCACGCAGCAAGATGTGGCACAAGGCCGAGTTTAAATTAGTGTATCCGAGACTGTAGGCTCGAGAAAAAATTCCCTACAGACCACGTAAAAACGGAGTCAGTTTCACGAGACGAGACTCTGCCCTTCGGAGTCTCGTCTCGGGAAATTTAAAACGGAAAGATATAAAAGTATGAAAAATCTTACATGCTATGACGTTTTAAAATACTGTATTGACTTCTAGTAGACCGTATATATTCCATAAGTGACGTTATCTCTGGAATGGTTTGACATCATCAAAGGACAGATCTAAAAGTAACGTGTATATATATATATATATATATATATATATATATATATATATATATATATAATATCTGGATAAAATAACCAAAATACCAGTTGTCCGTTAAAGAATCAAACACAATCGAGTTCCACACCACGTGTCGTCCGAGTCTAAAAACAACCACACAAACACAGTAATTTAAGTACAACACACATACGAAGAAGAAAAAAAGAAAAATACTGAATTCTAAAATTAGACACATATAAACTAGGGGTAAACAAACACGTGGATATTTTAAATCTACATAAATATTTCAACAGTTAAAAATATTTTAAGAAATATTTCTTGAGTTATGGTCAAAAAACCTTTTAAACAACATTTAAGACACTATTATCAGTCTTCCGCCAAAAATTCAAACAAAGTCGTATTGCACATCACGTGACATGCACGCTTCACGACAAACGCTGTAAACAAACACACAAACACAGTATCTCATTTGATTTCTGAGGAAAGACCTAGGTGGTCTGAAATATTAAATAAATAAATAAATATATACAAAAACACAGAAATAAATATTTTCATAAAAAAAACACCCAATTTTGTTTCATTTATTTTATCCAGATATTATATACATATCAAGAAAGTATACGTGGCCTCTCATTATGCTATATATATATATATATATATATATATGTGTGTGTGTGTGTGTGTGTGTGTGTGTGTGTGTGTGTATTTAGGCAGCAATCCTTCTTTCATGCACATTTCATTGAATACAACAGAGAAGGTACTTTTATTTAGTTTTTTTGTACAATTTCTCATGCGATCTAATTTTTTTTTTCTTTTCAGAAGATAAATTATATAAAAACTGTCCGAATGTTCTTTTAATCCGAGCGCTTAATTTAATGGTTAAAATATTTAATCGTTTGAAAATGACTAAATGTATAGCCGAAAGCCCTCGGATAAAAAGAACATTCGGACAGTTTTTATATAATTTATCATCTGAAAAGAAAAAAATAAATAATTAGATCGCATGAGAAATTGTATAAAAAAAAACTAAATAATAGCACCTCGTCTGTCGTATTCAACGAAATGTGCACATATATATATATATATATATATATATATATATATATATATATATATATATATATATATGCATGTGTGTGTGTAAGCCGACTTTATACATAGACCAATTCCTGTTTTTTTTTATTTGTGTATTGTACATGTGGTCACCAAAATTGCATATAAGTTTTAAACTCTTTAAAGAAAAAAAAACAGTGTATAGTTTGACCCCTTAATTTTAATTAATTTAATTTTTAATCTTTTTAAATTTTATAAACTCGCACGATACTCGGGTTTAAACGATATTTTATCCGCATTTTAAAATGTCTTCAGCTATAGCGACAGATACTTTACTTAATGCGGACTGTTTCTTTTATACACAAATACCTTCAAGTATTTAGGTTTTCCTTGCGGTGAGTGCTATGTAATATTTTAATATTCGGCCATTGTACGCTCCTGCCTTCTTCAGGTGTTTAGAATTTCGAAATTCGAAAGAGGCATGGAACGTGGAACTAGAATAATCTCCCCCTCCCCCGGTGGACGAAATAAAGGGTTCAGTTCGATCCAGTTCCAATTCCAATCACCTGAAGAAGGCCGGAGTGTTCAACGGCCGAAACGTCGTGAATATGACAATAAAGATGAGGACGACAGTTCGACCAATTTAAATAATTACAATACCTCATTTCAGAAATATGGTCAGATAATAAATTACCAGTAACACATTTTTGTAAAACAAAAAAAAGATAGCAATACATTTTTGTAAAAGAAATTAGTAATGCGCCCAAGAAAATTAAATTTTGGCATTAAATGACCCATAAGGAGTTGATATGCCGGTAAACAAGCAAATAAAATTTACTGAAAAAGTTGGACGTGGCATAATTTTAGTAATCGTACGAGAACCGGTGTTTCGACGTGATATGGCCGTAAGCTTTGTGATACAATAAGGTTTTCTGTAACAAAAAAAAAAAATTCCCTATAACTTTTTTGCCTTTGTTTTGAAATTTATCAAGCGTACAAGAGCTTCTCACTGGGATTGCACTTTTTAATCTCGGTCAAATCAAATTGCATCCTGGGTAAGATGATAAACTACATCCGCGTCCTGGGTAAGACTATAAACTGCATCCGTGTCCTGGGTAAGACGATAAACTACATGCGCGTCCGGGGTAAGACGATAAACTACGTCCAACAGCAAGGCCTCTGATCAGGAGGTTTTGAGGAGCGTGGAACCACTTCTTAATTGCTGGTATTCCCGGGTTCACCCTGACTCAGGGCGGAAGCACCTGTTAGGGTCCCAAATATAGGCATATAGTTAATCCCAAAACTGAGATAAAAAAGTAATATGAAAGTGTAAAAATAACCCATTTAGATTGATATGCCATAAAACAAAATAAACCAAACCAATCTAAACCAAAAAATACATATTCTATTCAGACGAATCTATCCTAAAAATGTTGTCGGCATTAAATAACTCATTGAGGTTGATATGCCGTGAAACAAAATAAACCAAACCAATCTAAACCAAAGAATACATATTCTATTCATATGAATCTATCCTAAAAATGTTGTCGGCATTAAATAACCCATTGAGGTTGATATGCCGTAAAACAGAATAAACCAAACCAATCTAAACCAAAAAATACATATTCTATTCATACGAATCTATCCTAAACATGTCAGCATTAAATAACCCATTGAGGTTGATATGCCGTAAAACAAAATAAACCAAACCAATCTAAACCAAAAAATACATATTCTATTCATACGAATCTATCCTAAAAATGTTGTCGGCATTAAATAACCCATTGAGGTTGATATGCCGTAAAACAAAATAATCCAAACCAATCTAAACCAAAAAATATATATTCTATTCATACGAATCTATCCTAAAAATGTTGTCGGCATTAAATAACCCATTGAGGTGTTAATATGCCATAAAACAATAAACCAAACCAAACCAACCAAATCAAATCGAATTGGGCTTTTGTTTATTCTAATACATTAGTTCTCTAATATTGGGCGCTATATTGGAAGTGGATTACCAAATTTCTTCATTTCTACTGTATATCTTCTTCTTTTTTTCACTCTCTCCAAATCGGATTTTACTAAACTTGGATCTGTTTGGCAGAAGATAACATATAGGAAGCAAAAAATGACCGCCGATCTGACTAATGCCTCACGATTTTCAGTAACATTGTGCTCTGGCATGCGCCTTGGGATATTCAAATATCTTAACGCCGCCTGGCCCAAGTATACAAGCGTACTAACATTCAGGGATAATGATATATGTTACAGTTCTAATGCTCTCTGGTACAAGTTTGCCAGCATCTGTTCTGCGATGAACGCAACGATTCTGAAATGGGCTGATTGTTTACCGTTATTATTTCATTGAGAGATAAAGTTTTCCATGGATTTTGCTCCAGGCTAGGCACATCAGGTGCAACAAGAAAGAACGCGGTTGCTATAGAGACACAACACTTTCTTCAGAACATGAGCTGTTTCAGGTAAAAATGCCTGTTTACTGTTTCATTGATAGATACATTGATGGATTTTGATCCAACAGATCACCCGAAGCGACAGTTAAGGGGCATCAAGTGCAAAAGAAAGAACTCAGTTGCCTTAGTGACACAACACTTTCTTCAGCACATGAGCTGTTCTAGGCAGAGCTGACACCTGCACAATCCTAATTATGACGCGTATTTCATTCCCATTATCATTATTATTATATACAGGGTGCCCCCCCCAAATGACATCTTTCAAAATGTGAATATCTGATAACTACATGTCTCAGGAAAACAAACCAGGGAGTTAAATAGTTAGCAAGCTTGTCTCGCTAGAACAATTATAACTGAGTAGTGAGTTCTATCCTCACTGGGTGTCCCCTACTTTCGGCCGTGTGCCACATGTAAGCTAAGCTTGGAAAATCACTTATTGAGCGGGGAGAGTCCAGAAACGTATTTGATTGAAGTATTCACTGGGTGTGCATATAAGAAAGCTTCAAAGTCGGACGTATAGAATTCTTAGTTCACGACGTGGTGTTGGATAGCTGCTTATCTGACCGTAGGCTAATATTTGATCAAATACCAATCGAGGCAACTGGGTGAATGAGTATCATCTTGAAAGATTCGAAACCCATAATGACCCCAAGATTACATAACTGATGATTTGAACAAGCGCATCATCTCGAGCTACTTCTAGATATTATTATTATTATTATTATTTGAGAAAGATCCACTTGGAAATCGTTATTCCAACCTCCCCTTTTATTAAATATTCACGAAATTTTTCCCACTCCTTAATTTAGGCAGTGAGCATTCTATGAAAAAAGCATTCCATTATTGAAAATGTTTTAAAATAATTATAAACAAAAAATTATAACATATTTTTAACAACCCTTTTTATTCCAGGCACCCCGTCTATTTGCAAGTATATTTCGCTTTTATTTCGCTTTTATTTCGCACTTTCGTCTTTCTGTTTAATATTTGCGCCACAGGTAGGAGAAGAATTCGGTATTCAATCAGGTTAATTTAATTAGGTATTTAATAATGAAGTCTGGCACACGGCAAAAATAGGGAATTTGGTAATGAATTGGAAGTGCCGATTAAAAGATAACACTAGACTTAAATCTTCATTAGTCAACATTTAATTTATTTTAATATTTCACCAGTCTGTAGTGCGAGCGCCGAGGCCGGGATCGACACGTGGACCTTACACTTCTCCGTCTGCAATGTATAAGAGACTGCCACTAATCTCAGCGGCAATTTTATTTTTATATATTCATCAGTCCAACATTCTCGTTCTCACCTTTGAATGAAGGTGGGAAGTCACGTACTTCTACATTCGGTGGCCAGGGTTAACCGCAGGTCACCACTTCAACTGGCTTACTTTGACAGTCTGGTGTGGAATTCGAGTGCAATATTTATTCTGGTATAATATCGGATGGCAAAGACAGAACTCAGTCCGGTTTTCTGGATAAACTTGATTTGGTATTACTGCAAGTTGAAACATGTTTCTACTAAGTTTGCATAAGTTTGATCCAAGGTCAGAATAGTTGATCTCCAAACGCGTAACAATGAGCAATAGCCAGCAAGGCTAATATCACTCATTGCTCTATGCTAGGCGTTTGGAAAGCACTCAGTGTAATCACATTATGCTAAAATATGCTCAAAATGAAACGTGTTTATTTTAGACACTCCAGAATTGGAATATTCGATCGAAAAACAAAGGATATGAAAAATATTCCCGGTTTATGAAAGAATATAAATTTTTAAAAGCATTTAGAAAAAAATGAGATAATTAGAGCCACAACTGGAATAAATTTGCATAAAATAAAACAATAAATCTATTTGCGGATGAATACAACACACCAGATCGAAAACTTGAGTGCTCGTAAGACAATGTCGATCGGGTTTAAACCGACCTCGCTATAAGAAAAGATTATTCAATATAGCTACGATGACCGACAATCTATAGCATAATACAAGTTCGGTTGCTCCGTCCGTCACGCGTTGTTTGCGTGTGAGATTTTATGTGCGTATGTAATGCATATGTGTGTGTGTGCGTGTGTTGTTCGTGAATGACTTACACCTGCTTGTGTCAGTTGATGAACACAGAAACATACACACACACACACGACTTGAATGATTTTAAATAAAATTTAGGAAATATATTTTCTTCCGACTCAGCCTGAACAACTCCTGCCTATGGCGGAGCAATAAAATCGTAAATCTGGAGGGAAGCCAAAAATCAAGAAACATTTATCTCTGTGAATAAACACGCCAATGACTGACAGTGCTCAATGTAATGAAGGGAAGAACCTTGTAATTTTAGTGCGAATTTGTAAACAACGACTATTAACACTAATATTACAAGACAAGGCTATTCCATTTCCGGAATTGAGCACTGTCAGTCATTGGCGAGTTTATTCAGAGTAAATTCGTAAAAATTCGTCCTTTTTTTTAACCGTGCGCCAATGGCTTAGGAGGAAAATCTCCGAGTTGTGCAGAATCAGTCAGGTTTTGATCCCGGCTTGAAGCAATCGGATTTCTAACCACACTGATGAGCTTTGAAACAGCGAAACGGTCTGTAGTGGATGACAATATAAATGAATAGTACTAATCTTTTTTTCTGTTCACTATTCTCCAGTTATATTATTTTAAATATTCGACGGTATCTATTGATACATTTTGGATTTCATTACGAAACGAATATGCCACATTAGCTAACAAGGCTTTATCCGTTTTATTGCAATATTCTACTTCTTATTTATGTGAACTAGGTTTCTCAACTCTAAATGACATTAAAAATAGGAAACGAGAAAATTACGCCCAACTGAAGAAGAAGAAATGAGGGTCTCCTTATCGGACATTCGACTAAACTTTGAAGAAATTGCGGAAAGAAGAAAAAACAACAGGCACAGATTGCACACTAAATAATATATACGCACCAGCTCTATACCATTATTACTCACATAAACACAGATATATATATGCTGTGACAATATTAGCGGTATTCCGTAACAATATTTCGCTATGCCGCAAGAATTTTTCGCTATGCCGTGACAATATTTCACTATGCCGTAACAATATTTCGCTATTCCGTAACAATATTTCGCTATGCCGTAACAATATTTCGCTATTCCGTAACAATATTTCGCTATGCCGTGACAATATTAGCGGTATTCCGTGACAATATTTCTCTATGCCGTAACAATATTTCGCTATGCCGTGACAATATTTCGCTATGCCGTGACAATATTAGCGGTATTCCGTCACAATATTAGCGGTATTCCGTCACAATATTTCGCTATGCCGTAACAATATTTCGCTATTCCGTAACAATATTTCGCTATGCCGTGACAATATTTCGCTATTCCGTAACAATATTTCGCTATGCCTTGACAATATTTCGCTATGCAGTGACAATATTTCGCTATTCCGTAACAATATTTCGCTGTATGCTTAAAAGGGTCGCGCGTCATGCTATTGCGGCGCGGAAATTGAGAATCGCTGTTCTAGAAGACAAAATACGTTACACAGAATTTTCCCCTTTGCCATTCCATTGCTGAATATTATTCTGATATATAGAAATGTATATATCATATTGTCCCACATTTTAAAATATAAGTAAATTTGTTAAATTCGTAGATGCCTTTCGCCTTTGCCACAAATTTATACCTCCCACAGAATTTTCTTCCTATCTACACTTGGTCTTCATAAATTCAGTGGCTACAAGGTTAATAGATTTATATCTGTCAAATCGGCGCAGTATAAACTGAGAAAGACGTTTACTTTTGTTTATTTTTATACAATTTTTCTTTAGTCTGGGAATTTGGAGCGTAAATCCAATTTTTGTTGCAGACTTCTCACGATGTTATTAAATAAGACCAAACTTTCCTTGCCGTTGGCATAGATTTGTAGACAATAGTATGTTGCCACAGAATATATTTTTTTATTTAAAATACTCCAAATTAAAGTCACATTTTTAGACATCAAGTTGGACATATAAAAACAGCAATCAGACAGAAGAGGAGTTCATTTCCACAAGGAACACGTATGCCGGATAGAATACTCTAAAATTAATAAAATGTTACTTACATTATTCGCACTGTTATCTTCATCTTCATTGTCATATTCATAACGTTTCGGTCTCTATATCTCTGAGACGAGGAATTATGATTACTTGCATTATTTACATTATTCGGACTGTTATCCGCATCTTCATTGCCATATTCCTAACGTTTGGCCTCTATATCTCTGAGATGAGGTATTATGATTACTTACTTGTATCTACATTATTCGGACTGTATCCCCATTTTCATTGCCATATTCACAATGTTTCAGCCTCTATATCTCTGAGATGAGGTATTATGATTACTTACATTATTTACATTATTCGGACTGCTATCCTCATCTTCATTGTCATATTCACAACGTTCCGGCCGTTGTGCGCTCCGGTCTTTTAATGTGATTGAAATTTAAAATTGAACCCTTTATTTCGTTCACCGGGGTAGAATGTTCTAGTTCCTTGTGTCATGCCTCTTCCGGATGTCTTAGTTCTTTCCCTTTAATTCAACTCTCAAAGTTTTTGGTTCATCACTGCTGTAGCCTGGTATTGAACTCACAAATATTTGGGTATAGTCACTTGACCTAACCAAAGCCTTGAGGACATCTGAGTATGAATTTCTGGGACTTATAAACCTGATGTCTCAGAAACCGATTTTTTACCAATGCCCATATTGCAATTTTTCTTTTATTATTATTTTATTTCTTTTTACCAGAGCTGATATTGCAATTTTCATCTTGTTATTCATTGCTTTTCTCTAGCACTTCTTATTATTGGTTCCCATATTGTATTCATTTCTATGTTTGGTCGACTCAGGAGATTTTTTGTGGCCAATCACCTGAAGATTTTTTTTTCACGCAGAACAGAAAAAGCAATTAATTAATTCTCTATTGTCGGGTAAGCCCAAAAACGTCTTCCTCTATTTTGTGTGTTTTAGTTTAATTAATTAAATTACACCTTTTTAATATAGGAAAAAAGGAAATTGAATATAGAATAGATTGCTCTAGGAGTAGTTTTCCCAGCACCGCAGGTTGCTACACAGCCAAAACATTAACCTAAAATCTCGAGCTATGTTCTTAAATAGCTTCATCGGATCCAGACTTTCATATGGACGTCATGAATGGCGCCAAACTCGTTCAGAAATATCCAAAATGTCAGCTGTATGCAACTACTTTCTCAGATATATCATAGTAACACCAGACCAGATATGGTAATAATATTCAGTGCCATGACGAATGGTAGAACTCACTGGTCTATTCATCTTTAAAAATCACAATTTTTGTGTGTCTGCATTTTGCTATTCATTTCCAATCTGGTCTTTTGTGATCGTTATAAACCCGCAGGTTTGCACCCTGCGGGAGGCACATTTTCTTTATTAAAACTCTCGAATGCACAGACCGGTAGATGTAAATTTACGCAATTTAAAAAAAAAGGAAGTTTATTCAAAGACGTGTATACACTAAATATAATAATTTTTAAAGTAATAAATAATGTCGGATTTTAATGTTCATTAATTCCTTAGAAATCCCTTTCTTTAAGCTTCGGATACTGATATAAAATTCGTAGATATTGACTCCAAGGGTCACTAACAAGACAGGGACATTCCATAAGTAGGACAATTGGACTTTGCTAGGCGGTAAAAGCTTTCCGGGGCTGGCAGAGCGGGCTAAAGCACACAAAAGATTAATATGAGTGATAAGGAAATTAAACATAGAATATGTTCAATTTCAAATAGCCTCATCAGATCGAGAAAAAGGAAAACCTTAAAGAAGAAAATCAAAGAAAATTACATTGCCAACTTCAAACTAAAATTCAAAGTAGCGTTTAAAGTTTCAGATACCTGATAGACCCTCTGAACAACAAGATTTGGCTTAGCATTTCAAGTTAAGTATCGTTCTAGAACAATGTCTTACATAACTTATTTTCAAAATGACTGACGTAGATCCTGCCAGAATTGAACAGATTGTCTATTTCTGTTAATGCCTTTCTTTCCTTAATATATCGCATAGGATTTGATTTGGTTTGGCTTATTTTATTTTACGGTGTATCACCCTCAATGGGTTATTTAATGCCAACAAGATTTTTATTGCTGGTAATATTTGTTTTAAAAAAATGTATTGCTGCTAATATTTTTTTCTTTCCTAAAAAATGTATTGGGTGATGTTTACTTTAAAAAAAATATTTACTGACGATCACTCTACAGTAGGCATCTTAGATATGGCTTACTTTACTTATAAACCTGATAAACATAATGCTATACCCAGTCAGAATCAAAATTGTTATCAGTGGCTTGCAAGGTGATGACTAACTTAACAAGCATGTTTGATATTTGATGTTTAGTTTAGCCATACTTGCTAACCAGTCTAATAGAAAGATAATTCTGGTTTGGGTTTGGTTTGTTTTGTTTTATGACATATCAACCTCATTGGATTATTTAATGCCGACAAGATTTTTATTGCTGGTAATTTTTCCCAAAATGTATTGCTATTAATATGTTTTTTTTTAATGGTAATATTATTTTTTTTAATGGTAATATTATTTTTTTTTATGGTAATATTATTTTTTTTTAATGGTAATATTATTTTTTTTAATGGTAATATTATTTTTTTTTAATGGTAATATTATTTTTTTTAATGGTAATATTATTTTTTTTTTAATGGTAATATTATTTTTTTTAATGGTAATATTATTTTTCTTCAAGAATGTATTGCTGGTAATATTTTTTTTTCAAAAATGTATTGCTGGTAATATTTTTTTTCAAAAGATTTACTGCTGGTAATATTTTTTTTCATAAATCTATTGCTAGCAATATTTTTTTCAAATATACATTGCTGGTAATATTATTTTCAAAACTTCTGTTGTTGGTAATAATATTTTTTCAAAAATGTATTGCTAGTAATAGCTCTTTCCTTAAAGCAATATATATGTCGATGATAAATGGTGGTTTTGACAAGTGTATGCCAACCACTTTTATAGGTTTAATCTGTCTGTTATGCATTGTTTTTTAAGTGGTATAAATATTTCTGCATATCCACGTAGCGCATCCATTGCCATATTCCCTGACTTTTATTTCTCGAAATAAAACAAAACCTTCTTGGTTAGTGTTGTCTTTTCTATTTAGAGAATTGCAATTTGTCTTTTTAAAAAGAAGAGCCTTGCTGCACAAATGCATCTCATGATCCCTCGGAAGAAAAAAAATCCAGATCTCTTGAACCTTGCATTAGGTGAAATTTAGTTTTTAAAAAATATTTACTGACGATTACTCTACAACAGACATCTTAGATATGGCTTACTTTACTTATACACGGGATACACATAATGTTATACCCAGTCATAAATCAAAATTGCTATCAATGTCTTGCAAGTAGATAACTCTAACCTAAAAAGCATGTTTGATATTTGATGTTTAGTTTAGCCCTACTTGCTAACCAGTCTAATAGAAAGATAATTCTGGTTTGGTTTTGTTTTGCGGCATATCAACCTCAATGTGTTATTTAATGCTAATATTTTTTTCAAAAATGTATTGCTGGTCATATTTTATTTTTCTTCAAAAAAACTATTGCTGGTAATAATTTTATCTTCAAATTTCATTGCTGGTAATAACCATTTGCAAAAATGTATTGCTGGTATTGAAACCTATTTTTACACTTTCATAGTGTTTGACACCAGTTTGGAGGATCAACTATTTACCCATAGCTGGGACTCTAACAGGTAATACCACCCCGGGTCAGGGTGACCCTGGGAACACCAGCAATTAAAAGATGGTTTCACGCACCTCAAAACCTCCGGATCAAAGGTCTTGCTGTTGGATAAAGTTTATCGTCTTATCTAGAAGGCCCTATTATTTGGACTTCTAAGGGGTCTGAGTGAATTAGAAGTCCTACCAGGTTTCATTATTGGCGGCCACAATTTAACAATATAACATATACAGATGACACAATGTTGATGAAAAACACAAAAAGAAAACTACAAAAACTCCTAGAGAATGTATTGAAGGAAAGCTAGAAGAAAGGACTAAGAATAAACTGCAAGAAGACTGAATGCATGGTAGTTACTAAAAGAATGAACCCAGAATGCAAATTACAAATCTGAGATACCAAAATCGAACAAGTAAAAGAATTTAAATATCTGGGATTGTTTTTTAGCAGGGGAAGGAAAGTGCGATAATTAAATCCGACATTTGATTGGGATAGTGAAAGATGTTTTCCAAAAGCAAAGAAGAGTATTAAGAAACAGGACAACTTCGTTAGAAATAAAGAAAAGAGTACTGAACTGTTAGAGGATAACCGTCCTCCTATATGGCAGTGTATGCTGGACAATCTGCTCAAAGATGAAGAGACTTGAAGCAATAGAAATGTGGTTCTACAAAGAGATGCTGAGGATATCTTGAACCGGATATGTCTGCAACGACGAAGTTTTAGAGAAAATGGAAACAAAAATTAAACTCATACCTAATATCAGGAAGAGAAAGCTGAAATTTCTAGGGCACATAATGAGGAAAGAGGGCTTGAAAAATATGGTAATCACAGGACAGAAGGTAATAGGGAGAGACGAAAACAGCGCATGGCATACTTAGTGAGATTAAGTAGAGATTTACTTGAAATCCCCCCCCACTGAGTCAGGTTGTGACACAAGGTCAGTTTTTAACTCGGGCCGCTGGTCCAAGCTGGTCTTAGCTGATCATAGCTTGTTCAAGCTGGTCAGAGCCGGTCCAAGCTATTGGTAGCAGTGATAGCACCAGCACAGGGACGGGGCCCTGGGTCAGGTAAATATCCTTAGTGAGATTTAGTAAATAGATTTGCGTAACAGGAGAAATAATAGAAAGTTGAAATTTATTAAAAGTTACAATGGACAGGATATTGAGGAGAGCCATAATCGCCTACGTCCTGAGATTATAGGTACATAGAGAAGGATATCATGACTCGTATATAGATATCATGCATGGTATCAAACGCGTTCAGAAATATATAAGTGAGTGAATGAAAACAGTTGACGCATTTATTGAGTACTAATAATATGTCTATATTTCTTAAACTATTTATACTATTTATATTGTTCGACATATGGTCCAGTGGATAAAAGAAGATAAGAGTTTTGAGTTCAATACCTGGCCACAGCAGAGGTGAAAAAAAAAACTTGGAGAGTTGTGTTAGCAAATGGAATTAACAGAAAAGGAATAGCACGTGGAATTAGAACAATCTACCCCGTGGACGAAATAAAGGGTTCGCTCCAAAATTCCAACCTATATCCCCTGAAGAAGTCTGTAGCGTACAACATCTGAAACGTTGTGAATATGACAATAAAGATAAGGACAATAGCCTGAACAATATAAATACTTTTAATATACAGGGTGTCCAAAAAAAATTGATACCATTCTAAAAACAATTATCTTGAAAACTACTAAGTCTAGCTCAATGAAATTGAACAGTTTAGGTGTTGAACATCATGAGTTTATAATGGGACCGATTTGATAAGTGTTCAGTATGTACCCCGCGTGTGACACGGCAAACGTCAAGTCGGTAGTTAAGCTCTTGCCAAACACGCTGTAGCATGGTTCTGGTAACATTATCCAGTGCAGAAGTGATTCCAGCTTTAGTTCATCACTATGCAGAAAGAAGTGGGGACATAGACCAGTCCCTTCACATAAACCCATAAAAAGAAATCACACAAGGACAAGTCCGGTGACCACGGCGACCATTTCATCAGAAAACTGTCTTCATCTCCACCGCGTTCGATCCATGTCTGGCAGGTTCTCATTGAGATAAACATGTACTGTCCCCTTCCATTAAATATAAAATCTTGATCTGTTTTTATATATTCTGTGAAAATTTGGGGTTATTTCAACAAGAATTGCCAAAATTATCGGCCTGCTAAATTATGTCAACTTTTTTGGGACACCCTGTACTTTTTTTTTATAGCAAATAATTTGAAAAGAATGTCTCTGGCAAATTATTTCCGATGAACTTCTATATATGCTTTTCGGATTTGTGTCACTGTATATGTATTTTAAGTTTTTAATTATTTGTTCCATATGTCTAATAATTATTGGTTACATAACCAACTGGTAAATAAGAATGTCTATTAAAATGTGCAATACTACAAAAATCTGTGCTCGCCAAGATTCTTGGCTTCAACCAAAATTAGATGAGTAGACAAAAAAGGGGAAAATGTTTGGGAAGAGCTATTAGGACAGCAAGATCTTCAGAACGCTTATACTCTATATATTTACAATGAATACACACATTGGCGCCAACCGATACTAGCAGGACAAAACAAACGACCTTTCCTTTCACCTCCAGGCAGCCATTGAAAGCAACTGACTACTTCGATATTTATCAATGTTCGTTGGTAAAATTACGATATAGCCACAACGCCCAAAATGCTGGCAGTCGCATCTTGAAAATGATTATCAGCTTCTTTGCAAGGCATGGTTTTACTCGATAAGGTCGTCCCAAACCGTACAGGTTAATATTTATGATGGTGACATGGGGCTAGGGTGTCTTCTCTCAGTAATGTGAAGACATTTACAGAGGACAGTCAACCCTGAACTGGCGAGGAAATCTTAATCAACGTCGATATATGAGACGAAGTAAATGCAAAATATTCCTGGATTAGAATTTTAAAAAAAATAAAAACGCGACATTAATGTTACGAGGAATATGGAATGTAATTTAGTTAAAGATACCATACGTTTTAAAGATTTCTGAATTTTCATTATGTGGAAATATGTCAAACGCGACAGTCATATTGAAATAGACATATAAAAACATAGATAGATACATAGATAGATAGATAGATAGATATGAATAGACAGATATGAATAAACCTATATAGATATAAATAGACAGATATGAATAGATACATACACACACAAACACACACAGACAAACACACACACACACACACACACACATACATATATATATATAAATATTTATTTATTTATTTTAGAATGTTTAAAAAAATATGTGAAAATCGCTACACAATTGCAGTCGTGTTTCAACACATACCAATGCGTCTCCTCAGGTGTTTGTAAATTACTGGCAAGTGAACAATTTATTTGGTTTCAAAAGCAAAATACATCCTCTCATAATTCCCGACCATGACTCATTTTAAATAAACTTTTTTCTTCTTCTTCGCTTAGTTTGAATTGTATGTAGGTCATATTCGATTGGTTTATCATGGTATCCCCCTAACCAAGCCTTATAACGTTTCTTTTTTTTTAAAGGATGCATTTTGCTTTGAAAACCAAATTAATTGTTCACTCGCCAGTAATTTACAATCACCAGAGGAGTCGCATTGATGTGTGTTGAAACACAATTGCAATTGCGTAGCGGTTTTTACATGTTTTAATATCCTAAAATAAATAGCATTGCTCTACATTGTATTGAGCTCTCTTTTAAATTGAATGCACGAACATTGGAAATGTACTCTATTCGTTCTCATCTTACCTGTATATATATATATATATATATATATATATATATATATATATATATATATATATATCTTCAAGAATGTTTAGTTTTCATGTTTCAATCCTTGTTGAAAACACAACTATACTCAAACATGAAAACAATAAACAAAAACTAAAAATTCTTGAAGCTATATACATAAAATAATTGAAACCTAACCTGAACAAAACAAACTACGAAATCTCCACAAATATTCTTAAATACCTATAATTGATAACAGAAGCCATTGGTTTATACCAAGTGCATCCTATACTTAATACTTCTCGTTTTCACTCTCGCGTGGTCATGTGTGACGTCAGGAGCTGCCTAACAATTTTCGCTTCCGCGTCTCGTATACACGAGTTTGTCGTTGCTTTGAAATTTTTCATGCAACAAAAACAGACTATCATTATTGTTTCGTCCGTGTATTGTTTGATATATTGAAATGCAACTGTCATCTTTGATAATGGCTTATGTAAGCCGAAAGCTTAGATTGGATTTAAACATGTATCAATATGGTGATTTCTTTTCGTCTTTCAATGATAATGTTATTAAGCTTATCAGACAATATGAAAGGAACTTACTTAAAATAAATAGACAAAACTTGTCTATATTATTTAATAAAACATGCATCAATGAAAAATTGCTGCCTAAATATACACAATATATATATATATATATATATATATATATATATATATATATGTATGTGTGTATGTATGTATGTATATCAACTATGTGATGCAGTTCAATTTATATTACAATGAGTCATTCATACAAAAAGTAGATTAGTAAAGTTAATGATATAAAATGGCGAAAAATTTCTTCGCAAACAAATTTTTTAAAGTTGCATTACCCTACGAATCACTCGATGAATGTGATGACCCTTGTCTTTAATAACTTCATGTTGGATAAGGTCATTTCTTTTTGATCTGCTAGTATTTTCAGCTGGACATACAGCCATCCTCAGACATGGAAATTATTTTGTTTTTAGTAAATTCAGGTAGTAGCAGACACAAAAGATTAAATGCGAATCGAAATATATTTTTTTAGAAATGTGTTATTGTTAACGGATAAAAACTTATGGAGCGTGCAGTCGCAACGTTAAGGTTGAATTTTTTTTTTTTAATTTAAGAGGGTGCGTTTTTTTACTAATATGGTAATTTGAGAATTTTGTGTTGTAGGAGTATTTCAGTCAATGTGGCATGAACTAAATTGTTCAATAAATAGTTATGATCAAGGAACAACAAGGATCAATAACATCCATCGAGTGAAAAAAAAAAATTTGTTTGCAAAGTTTTTCGCCATTTTATATCATTAACTTTACTAATTACTTTTTGTATGAATGATTCATGTAATATATATATATATATATATATATATATATATATATATATATATATATATATATATATATATATATATTAAATTCGAAGGCTTTAGCTTCCAATTTTGAACATGGTTATCACTGTGTAGCGAAAAAAAACTTATTTTAAATCAATTAATTTATCATATATATATATATTTTAAAGAGAAACAGACCACTTTAAGGCTGCATTGTAATAGTTTATTTCACCAGAGACCTTTTAAGGTACCCTGGATCCTCAGACATCACTTCCAAAGGTGAAACGAAAAATGAAATGAAAATTTACACTTTTGACGGGTAGTATTAAGTTTATGCAATTTAACAGAGAAGTTAGCGAGATGTGGTGTGAGAGACATGGTCGAGTTTAGAGAGGGTTTATTTTTATATTTCTTTCTATCATACTTAATATTGAGGAAGGCGGGGGTAAGGATCAGACATTGACCTATTTAATCGGTCAATTCAACGGAAATGATATGTTGAAAGGGAAGGAGAGAAGAGAGAAAAAGAAAAAACAAAAAAGAGGAAGTAAAAAAAAGGAGATGTATTTATAGACACTGAGGTCAACAATGAATGACGATAGTTTGTTTCGTGCTTGAACGTAATTTTCTGGGCATGCGCATTGGGAGTGGCGTCGACTATTTATATATGATGGTCATTGGTGCATTATGGTCAGCGAGGTCTATTGTATTAGCCTAACGGTTATTGGGTTGGCGGTATGCTTTTCTTTGAGTGTGGCGTAGGTTTTGAATTCTTGGTTTAAGAAGAAATGAGCATTACATTTCCTTTTTATGAGACTTTCTATTTTCATTTTGTATGTTGTTTGCGGTGATGGGATGGGATATGTTCTTTAGGGAGGAGGTGGGGTTTGATTTTTCAATGCCCTTCATTGGTCATAAATACCGCGAATGTGCTCTGCATTTTATCAGGTGCTGAATATGAAAAATGAAAAAAAACCTTCAAACTCTATGCTATGTTTATGGGTGAAAGTGCTCAATATCTGAGATAGAATGTGTGTACACATAAAGGTAGACATTGAGATCAACACCGAGAGGCGACAATATTTCCTGCTTGAACTCAATCTTCAACACAGGCTCGTCTATATATATATATATATATATATATATATATATATATATATATGAAATGGACAAAGTCCGACAATTATTTTAAGACATTTTTGTGTTTATACATTCTTTTTATAGAATACAAATATTTTAAGTAAATGCTCTGTTTATAATAAACAGTATTATGTCCGAGAAATTTTACTGTTTCGATTCCTGTCGGAAGACGAATATTTTCTACGAAAATTTCTCGGACATTCAGATCGGTAAATGTTGTTAATAAATTTTATTATAAACAGAGCATTTACTTAAAATATTTGTATCTATAAAAATAATGTATACACATAAAAATGTCTTAAAATAATTGTCGGACTTTGTCCATTTCATAATGTGTGATGTCATTTGTTTATTTTTGGATACGCATTGAATGAATGCACGTGAGAGAATCATATAATATTGTAGTTTAAAAACAGTAAAATCGACCTTGCTAACCGAACGCTCCTCTGTGGCCAAATCAGTTATGGCACGACACAAAATAAATTTTTTTTTTTTAAATCCAACAGACAGATTCTGACACAGCGAACTGACTCCAGCTCACTAACCAAAATATACACCGTCTTAGAGAAGAAAATCCAGGGCTAAATTCTGCGATTGGTCGCGGTTATCGGGGAGGATAAAAAGAAATTGTCATAAGTTAAGCAGTAATTATCTCCTATTGATGGTAGGTGATTTCCCCGTTAGCGACACTTCCGTTGGGAGGGGGGTCAATTTACAATGAATTTACATAGCAAACACCTATTAACCCCTTCTCTGCCAATTATTTTATGAAAAACTTTTCACTTTCAGACGAATTTCGAAAGTTTTTTAATATAATAACTAAGAAACTGAGACAACCTGAAGTACAAGGGCGGTGGCTATCACCTCTACCGGAGATATGAGTTGACAATTAGAATTGTTTTCAGCTCATAGGGGCATAAATAGAACCAATATCGACATATAAATACGTCTGTAGCTGGTTTTTGAACGTTATGTTTTCGACGATTTTATTCGTCCATGTCTGAAAACGACACTTTCGGAAAAAAAACAAAAAAACGTAAATACAAGTCTACGTCGGGTAAGGGGTTGAGCATTGTGAAAATTAATTAAAACAAAATTGATATCTGTTATCTGGAGTGATAATTTATAATATTAGGTTGGTGCAAAAATAATGTCGTTTTTTGACGTTCAACTTCATGTGAGAAAACGACATTATTTTTGCACCAACCTAATAATATTAACAACATCTAAAAAAAATTGTTTTTTCTCAAACTATTTATTGACCAACTCCATTGATGTCAATAACTATAAATTTTTACATCAAACTAATACAAGTAATTATCCATGGTGGAGGATTTAATAAACACCACGTTTATTTTTTTGTTAGTATCAATTTTGTCTCAGTATGGCTTCTTATAGAAAATGAAATCTAGAGAAAATAGATTTATAAAAGCAGAACTTCGTATATGTTCTGTTGTAAACGCTGTGTGTTCAACTTACGTGATGTTTTATAAAACAAATGAACATTTTATAAAACATACATATAACAAACTATTTCTAATTCTAACAGTTAAAATGTAATCCTTGAAAATGGCTAAATGTATCGCCGAAAGCGCTCGGATAAAAAGAACATTCGGACAGTTTTTATATAATTTATCATCCGAAAAGAAAAACATTATTAGATCGCATGAGAAACTGTATAAAAAGCTAAATAAAAGCAACTTGTCAGTCGTTTTTAATAAAATGTGCATGAAAGAAGGATTGCTGCCTAAATACACAAATATATATATATATATATATATATATATATATATATATATATATATATATATATATATATATATATATATATATATATATATATATATATATATATATATAATGGACTCTCCCGTCGAACTCGACGTATGAGGGTCAGACAGATCAGTTCCCAGAAACTGAAAGCCCGACACCCGCACAGGATTTGATTATAGTGGTGAAGGCCTTGTGCAGGGCCATCCACACTTTTTGGAGGGACGAATACAGGGACCTGGTGCAACGAATGCCACAAGGTCCCCAAACGAACCTCCGCAGGTTTTGAATTCAGAGTTGTCCTTCTCCAGTTGCCGTCCAAGGCTATAGAACCCAGTCTGTCCAGCTATTTACCGATAGTTGGAAGGAGAAGAGGAGGATTCACACCTTTCCCAAAGGTATTAGCACGTAAGTGAATGTAATGGATTCGACTGGAATTCGAACTCGGCTCTCCGATTCCTCAATCCAACCCATTATCCATTATATATATATATATATATATATATATATATATATATATATATATATATATATATATATTCGGGGTGTAAAAAAAAAATTGAAAAATTGTATAGGATAATTTTCCATCCCTCAAAATGTGTAATATCTAAAACAAAAAAAAAAACTAATTGTGTTTCATTTTCCAGATTTTTAGATAAGATGTTTAGCCATCTTGACAAGATTTGTCTTAAGTATCACTGGACAAACCGCTTTTTGTTAATCAGCTACAAATTGAAGAGGTTAAAATTGTTTTGTGTCAGCCCCATGTTCCCAACTGAACAATGGTGAGGGAAAGGGATAATTCAGGCCTTCAGTAATGGTACCAACATTCATACATTGGCTTCGATCTTCATAATCAATTCAAGAATCATCAAGAGAACAGTGAATAAGTTTAAAAAAGAAGGAACACCAGAGAAGAAAACTGGACAGAGTTCACAACAGAAAGAGAGATCATCAACTTAGAGCTAAATACATTGTTATTGTTCAAAATAGTGTCCAGTAGTGTTATGAAAACCTCAGAGAATTCCAATATGTTAGGTTTAATCATTTATAAAATACAACGGTTCAAAGCTTATTCAAAAATTGGACAATTTTGTTGTTACACTGGGTATACACACACACAAACACACACACACACACACACACACACACATATATATATATATATATATATATATATATATATAAATATATATATTTATATATGTATATATATATATAGTTCTTTTGAATATATATACAGTTCTTTTGAATATATATATATATATATATATATATATATATATATATATATATATATATATATATATATATATATATATAGTTCTTTTGAATTTGTAGGTCTGATGAATTGGATCGAATTGGATTATAAGCAATTATTACTGTTGGAGCCTTTTATATTATATATATATATATATATATATATATATATATATATATATATGTAAAATATAAAAGGCTCAAACACTAATGTGTGTGTGTGTGTGTGTTAAAAGAAAGAACAAATACGAAGCGTATATCAATCTAACATGTTTCATTCTTTTAAAGCTTCTTCAGAGAATGAGAAAAAAAAGACAACTTTCAATTATGTTTGGGTCAGTTCTCATGGGCCAGACACGTCATAAACTGTAGATAATTCTAGTGTGTGAAGGTTTTTAAAGATTCTGATATGCCTAAGTGGGCATCGGATGCTGTTCATATGTGTCTTTGTATTGAGAGTTACAATTAAAAACGAGGGAGTTAGATCGTTTGTCAAAACGCAAATCTCTCTTGTGTTTAAATATTTATTCTCCACATAAACATTTTTGCATTCTAATGGGGGTCGCCTAACGCAAATTGAAATACAGGGATTTATCAAATAAATTGTTTAAAATACAACAATGTTTATACAACAATGTTTATGTGAGGGGGGGGCGTCACGTTATCTTAAAGCCAGCATCTACGAACACAAGAGAGACGTGCGCTTGGACAAACTATATAACTTTCTAGTTTTTCATCGAAACGATGCTGGCCATAACACTGATTGTCCTGATGCCACCCTAGTTTAAAAAGAACGTAATTCTTTAAAGAGAAAATACATTGGAATATTAATAACAACATTATTACCAACTATAAACACACGTCTAAAACATTACATTATATCATCATCTGTATTTGAATCCATTCTTAAGGAATCTGACATCAATCATAAATTAGAACCCTGTGGCACCCTGCTGCTCGAGTTGACCGCACAGGGATGAAAATAAAGCTCCTACTAGTCAGACACACATACACAATTTCGACTACACATTACCATCCGATGCACAAATAATGGAATTTTTTTTAATTCAGAATAGTCCAGCTTCTAGACAAGCTGTTTAACAAATCTATAGGGACTACTCTATTTAAGGCATGGGTGAGGGGGAGGAATAGATTTATCACATTCCTGTGTGTATCAGTGTGAAACAAATCCAACAGATTATTCGGGAACTTGAATACTGCATAGTAGTAACAGCATCATTATTATTATTATTATTTTATATTCAAATGTGGTCATATTAGGCGTTTCCCTACAAGGAAACATTTTGCATTCAGTGATCAAGCTGCCAGTACTGCTTTCGGCTGAAATATACAGAATTTCTCTTCAAACAATTTCTCAGGAAAAAGTCAAGTCTGCAATTTTTTTTATTTTTTTTTAAGCTTTCACCCCAAGCAAGGCGGGAAGCCGCTAGCACGCAAGGGGTTACAGAAGATTTGGAGCGAGAGCAGATAGGAGTGATAGAGGAAAGGATGGGGAGAAGGATAGTGGATAGATCAATGAATGCCTTTATCACGTCCGAAATGCACGTTGTAGACGTGACTTTGTAAATGCAGATGCTGGTAGTAGTTGCTACTACCAGCATCTGCATTTACAAAGTCACGCTTCAAATAATACACGCGCTAATAATACTTGTTCAAATAATAATCGCCGAAAAGTAATTCGTATAATGATCAATATAGAGAAATAATATAGTGGATAGTATAGAGAATAGCGATCACTTAAACGTCACGCTAATTCCCATTCATACGATTCGTTTACGATCACGTGATCTATTTATTTAATAATGGAATCGTCCGTGTTTTCTCACTGGTGATTTGTGTTCAAACTACAGTGTCGGAAAATACACTTTATTCCTATACAAAAATTTTCATTCGAAATCATTGTTTGTTTGGTTGATTTTTGGTGTTTTTTCTTTTTTTTCTGGTGTTTTTTTTTCTTTGCTTTTTGTTTTTTGCGATAAGAGCCAGTTACTCTCCTTACTATAAGAATAAACAGATCCATTCATGATAAATAATCCTGGATAATTGTCAAAGAAAGAAGATAATACTATTGCAGTATCTTGTTTAGCTGAGTATTGAATATTGCTGTCACTGCTGACACGGTCGAGTTAAGTCTTGTGTCTTGCCAGACCCCACATCACAACAGTTTTGGCAAAGTTAATCTTGAGTCCTATTTCCTGAAACATTTCGCAGAGGATGTTGAATTTTTGTTTAAGATTATCCTTATCCCAACTATGAATATCTATATCATCAGCATAAGTACACCCATCATAAATACAATGACTACGGTAGAGAAAGCAGGAGCGTTGTCTTCTATTGGTAGATTCGTTTGAGATGTGATATGGAATGCTTAAATTTTCACTGCTCATATCTTCGTATCTGTGTTTCTAAATGCAGGGAATTGTCTAGGAAACGATTAAATAGACTGGGTCACTCAGTTTTCTTCTTGTATTCCTGATGACATTTATATATTTCACTATTGGGCTACTCGCCCTACATGTACGATATTGGAGATTGACACAGTTCTATTAGATCGATGCATTCAGTGGATTTGAAGCTTGGAAGACGGTTTCTAATGGATGAGAAGAGGAAGTCTCTATTGATGTGGTCAGATATGAGGTCAACAAAGCGATTATACAGTTTCTTATTAGAGAGTGAAGTAATTTATTTGAGTTGTTTGATAGCATATATGCCACCAATGTATCCATTACCAGAACGACAATTAAACTGGGTCGTGAGGATTTGACTATCATAAAACGGTAAGAGACTCGTAAATATAATGTCCACTAATGCTTTGACTATGATGGATCCAATTGAGATACCTTTATATGGATGAAGGTTTTAAGGGTTACCTTTCTGTTTCCATCATGAATTAATGCGAATCAGAGAAACTTTTCATAGCGCTCGGGGAGGAATTAAGATATTTTTAAAAGTTCAGCCTCAAATGATTCTTTATTAGTTTTCTTAATTTCCTTATCACGAGTTTTATTATTGTTTATGTTTAGCGACGAGCATTGGAATGATTGGATGTAGATTCGCACATTTGTGCAGGCGTCGTGGTCAGGGTTGAAATGGGATTCAGAGTGTTGTTGTTTTTTAAGATCAGCACATTTCTTTTGTGCTGGATTTGATTGCATGATATTATGATAACTTTTTCGCTTTTCTTCACACACACACACAAACACACGCACACAAATACACACACACTCACAAACACACGCGTGCGCACACACACACGCACACACGCACACACACACGCACACAAACACACGCACACACGCACACACACACAAACAGACACATGCGCGCGCACACACACACACACAGAAATACACGCACACACACAAACACGCACGCACGCACGCACACACACACACACACACACCGTGCTCTTTGTTCCTCATTGGTGGGCACTGCTAGCGAAGCAGCCATGTTTACACTGTAAATAAAGCATGTAAACTTGTGCGAACAATCTCAAACTTTGATAGCGTGACCAGAATTGTACCAAATATTAGAATACATGAGCAGGAAGCAGTGGGACAAACTTAGAAATATGTGGAGTTGAAAATGTGGATAATTGTTGACTTAACCACATACACACACACAGATATATATATATATATATATATATATATATATATATATATATATATATATATATATATATATATCCATATATATTATTATTAGTAGTAATCTTATAAGTATAAGTAACTTCACTCGTTTCAGAAAACCTTCGGTTTCTTGATTTGCAAATAATCAAATCAACATCGAAGGAAAAAAGTATAAAAATAAAGAAAGAGCCGAGAACATGAACGCCTGTCGAAAACAATCGTTCAGCATGCAGGTCCAAAGCCCAAAGAAAAAAAAACCTGATACGAGTACGCAACTAACTAAATAAAGTACTCAATGCAGTAAGTAGAGCAGACCTAGTTAAACCTAGAGAGCCAGACAAACCTACCAAGGTTTCACCGAAGCTGATCGTCAGGAAAGGCTGACTTCCCTGATGATCCGCTTAGGTGAAACCTTGGTAGGTTTGTCTGGCTTTCTAGGTTTAACTAACTAACTATATATATATATATATATATATATATATATATATATATATATATATATATATATATATATATATATAGGGAATCGAGAAGAAACCCATGGAAATGTCCCGTCATTTCAGAATTGAAATTGCTAGATGTAACCGTAAGTTCTATGCTAACAGTTTCTTCTGTCACACTTCTCGCCTGTGGAACTCTATCCTGGCTTCTTACTTCCCAAAAAAATTTGATCTTGCAAAATGTAAACGCAATATCCATCGTTATCTTCTGTCTTCTCAGTTCCTGTTCTTTCATCGTTCTCCTTAATAGTATTTATTTTTTAACCTGCGCCTTACTTGTTTTTGTGCCTTGCTTGAGGTGAAATGATTAACAAAAAATTATATGTAAAATATCAAAAATATAAATGCTGATATTTTAAGACATTTTTATGTTTATACATTCTTTTTATAGATACAAATATTTAAGTAAATGCTCTGTTTATGATAAACAGTATTAAACAACATTTACCGGCCTGAATGTCTGAGAAATTTTCATAGAAAATATTCGTCCTCCTCTGTGGCGAAATCGGTAAAAGCACGTAAAGCTATATGACGGTTCTGTATAGGATACAGGTTCGATTCCTGTCGGAGGACGCATATTGTCTATGAAAATTCCTCGGACATTCAGGCCGGTAAATATTTAATACTGTTTATTATAAACAGAGCATTTATTTAAATATTTGTATCTATAAAAAGTATGTATAAACATAAAAATGTCTTTATATAGTACGAGGAAAAAAAAATAGACGCACCCATAGAAAGTCGATTTTTATTTTTACTAAGTCAAGTGAGTAATAGAATTCGTTGAATGTTGTGGTATTGATGCTGGTCTATGATTCCCTTGAGTTTGTACAAATTACCAATTCCTGCTGCTGAGAATGCACAACAAAAGTTGATTTTTTTATCTTGTATATCAGTGCCATTGGTAGTCATTGGAGTATTCGTTTCACCGGTCATACAGCAAAGATGTATACGTCCTTCATATCTAAGAGTAAAGGGGCTCTCGTCACTCCATATAACATCTTCCCAATCAGATTTAGTCCAGTGTAAATGAGCTTTGCACTAAGCAAACTGTGCCCGTCGATGTATATATATATATATATATATATATATATATATATATATATATATATATATATATATATATATATATATATATATATAATAGAGAGAAATAAAAATGTATATAATATATATGCTAAAAGAAATCCACATTATAACCAAAAATGTTTGCGGTTTCTCACTTTTTTTTTAAAATATACATTTTTCTCTCATTGGAACAACTATAACTTCTTCCATACTGTTGTGGATTCCGGGAATGGAATCCTGCACAAATAAATAAACAACGCCAGTAATTGAGAAATACAGACTTCAAGTGAAGATTAGTAGTCCAGGAATGCGGGTTCGTAGAAAGTATATGTACAAGTCTCTGTAAGTGAAACTGTAATTCTCTCTCTCTCTCTCTCTCTCTCTCTCTTTCTCTCTCTCTCTCTCTCTCTCTCTCTCTCTCTCTCTCTCTGAACACTCTGTGTATTGTCTCCGTATCTCTCACCCTAACTCATCGTATCTCAACCCTGATTCAACGTATCTCCACCTGCAGGTATTCTCTCTGTCAGTATAAGTATACTTTGGACGAGTCCATCTTGTGTAAAAGAGGTCTACTCCACAACACATACGTATATATATATATATATGTTGAAACAACTATAATCTTTTCCATATATATATATAGCTTTTTGTATGACTTAGTATTATAAAAGTAGTCTATCCGAGAAAAAAGCATCTTTGCCATTCTTTTTTCTTTTCTTTCAGCCATTGCGTTTTGCCCCTGATATGCGAATAATTTATATCATGGATATAATAATGCTCATAAGCGGTAAATACAAATAGAAGAATAAATCTTTCATCTGCACCTCTCTTCCGTTACATTCACTATATTTGAGATGTCAAATCAGGTATAGAAGTGCTGGGCATATGCTGCATCGAAATCCGAAGATGCTCTGGAATAACAAAAGATGCCGACCAAATGCTAAATGATTTTTTTGATTTTTTTAGGACATATCAACCCTTTGCAGATTATTTAGACCCAGAAATATTATAAGATTGTAAGAATTTGTACGAGTAGGGCAGGGAATGGAGTTGGATTGATTCCTTTCCCAAGGATATTTGCGCGTAAGTCAATATAACGAACGCAGTCGTAATTGGAACTCAGGACTCCGATTAACAATTCCAAGCGATTATCGATTACACTACATCCAAGCTTACATCACCTGCTGTCCCCAAGCTGTCACCCAACTAGGTACTGATCAGACTTGAGGTCTCCTAACTTCGATAACTGTAAGGGAACAGGTGTTTCAAGGTAATATGTCCGCAAGCCCATTCTAGCCATCCGCACATCGAAGCTTACAGCACCTGTTATTCCCAAGCGGTCACCCATCAATGTACTGACCAGGTTCGAGGTTGCTTAACTTCGGAGACCGTACGAGAACCGATGTTTTATGGTAATATGGTCGTAAGCCCATTATAGCTTCTGCACATCCAAGCTCACGCCACCTGTTAGTCTCTAGCGGTCCCTAATCTAAGTACTGACCAGGCTCGAGGTCGTGTAACTGTACGGGAACCGATGTTTCACCGCGGTAAGGCCCAAATGGTAATGTATTATGAAATAGGAAGATTTCGTTGAAATAGACAAGAAATGCTGAAAGGCTATATAATACCAGTTTTTCTATATTGCAGCTAATGGCGTATAATTTCCATGCAGAAGAAACAGAAGTTCCATACAATGGAAACGTAATTCTGTAGACGGATACTGAGAAAGATATGGATTGAGTATAGAGGAAATTTTCAAGAAAATGGCAAAGATAACGTGACATTTCAAAAAGCGACATTTGATGTCTATTAGACACATCACGAGGAAATAAGGCGTGAAGAGTATGTCACTCACAGGATATATTGAGAAAGTGAGACACAATGTGTATCCAATACTTGTGCCGTCCTGGGTAAGAAGATAAACTACGTCCAACAGCACGGCCTCTGCTCAGGAGGTTTTGAAAAGCATGGAACCAGCTCTTACTTGCTGGTGGTAGCACCTGTTAGGGTCCCAGTTATGGGCATATAGTTAACCGCGAAACTGAGGTAAAAAGCCTTATGAAAGAGTCAAAATAGGTTTTAATACCAGAAATACTTTGTAAAATATTATTACCAGAAATTAATTTTTGAAGAAAACAAACTATTACCAGCAATATATTTTTGAAACAAAAAATATTACCAGCAATACATTTTTTAAAATAATATTAACAACTATACATTTTTGAGGAAAAAATATTACCAGAAATTACCAGAAATTACCAGAAATAGATTTTTGACAAAAACAAAATATTACCAGAAAAGAAGTTATCGGCATTAAATAACCCATTGGTGTTGATATACCGTAAAACAAAGAAAACCAAACCAAACCAATACTTGTGTAACTGGACTAAGCAGTGGCACGGATAGTAAAAAGAAACATTGCTAAGATCTACAAAGGAAGTTGTGGAGAGCCACGTCGCTCACGTCCTGAAGAGACAGGGCATCATAAAACAAGAATAAATCACTTTTCTGCTAAACGGTACATGCATTAGCAATTTATCTTTTAGAGTTGCCATGCAGTAAAATCGGCGGTTGATTTCCTTGCACAGAAAATTGTTTATTGCTGTTCCAATGAGTCAGTCAGCCAAGACAACGACCCGTTATAGCTCCGAGTCCTTTGTTCAGCTTCTAACTATTGGTGGTACAGAATCCCGTCTGAAACGTAGCCAACTTGTTCTGCAGTATATTTCGGTTAGGCTGAGATGTTAATGTCTCTCTTGGATCTAGACAAAATTTCACCCGCTTCGGATTGTCACAATAAATTCATTTTTTACAGCCAGTAAAGTCACAAGACAAAATTTATGTAACATGAAGACAATGGCAAGTGCTTCAGCGCCAGCTGATGTTTAGAATATCTCCAAAGGCAAACCAACGCACTATAAATAATAACAATAGTCCAAAAGGTTTCAACAGGCACATACAGTCGTTTGTCGTTCAAAAAGACATAAAATACTGGAGAAGTGTCATTGGGAATTTGCTTGCATTAAAATAGGCAAAAAAAAACTGTTTAATAAATGTAATGTTTACTTTTTAAATTAAAAATGACACTTAAATTTAAAAGGAGACTTAGAATTTCTGGGACACACAATGAAGAATTTGATTGATGGTTTGTTTTTTCTACTGTTTATCAATATTTTGTGAAAGTCAAAAAGTTATCTTGGATTTTAAGTCGAAAGTTATCTTGGATTTTAAGTCGAAAGTTTTCTTGGATTTTAAGTCAAAAGTTTTCTTGGATTTTAAGTCGAAAGTTATCTTGGATTTTAAGTTGAAAGTTATCTTGGATTTTAAGTCGAAAGTTTTCTTGGATTTTAAGTCGAAAGTTTTCTTGGATTTTAAGTCGAAAGTTTTCTTGGATTTTAAGTCAAAAGTTATCTTGGATTTTAAGTCGAAAGTTTTCTTGGATTTTAAGAACAATTCGTTAATTTCCGAGTGATTGCGTTAACATTATTTTTTTAGAATAACAATAATTTTTTCCTGGTACAATTACTTCTATTTAACCCAAAGATGGAGGGCATTTTCTCGTAAGTGAATGCAACAAAACCGACATGAATTAGAACTCGTCTCTATCATTTCACATTCCGAGTCTTTAGCCATAACACGCGGACATCCCTGAACGTCGGAAAAATTCTTTGTAAAATTTAACACCTACACGATATTGTGAAGATTGGAGAGACAGTAAAAAAAACCCTGATTAAAAAACGAATAACGAATATCATTTTCCTATGCTTCTTTCATCACTGACTCTTCAGCATTGACTGCCGGGAAACATTTATTCGCAATCAATTTTCAAGAATTTGTTTAATAACATTTTTTATTATAATCGTTTTTATCTATATCATTGTTGTATCATTATTCTGTTCTAGGGATATATGCATTTACATCTAAACAACAAGCGTTGTCAGGCCGTTAAAAAGATCTTCATTCTTCAGAAAAAAATCTCTTGTTCCTTTTCCAAAGCTTAGTACGGCTCAGCACATTTTGATCGGCTTCTAACAATTCGTAACGAAGAATCCTCTTTGAAACTCAGCCAAGAAGAAGAATTTGTTTCGTCATATATTGCGTTTAGGTTGAAATACTTATCCTTGGTATAGCCAAAGACAAGTGTTTAAGCGCCAACAAGAATCCAGATTATTTTCAAAGGCTATTCAATGAAGTAAAACTGTCACCGGATATATTCAACCTCTAAGCCTATTTCAGAGGAGCAGGAGACCCTGCCAGAATTTACGATCTGTGGGCAACAATGCCGACACGGTGTCGAAGGCAGAAACATAAAGGAATCTACAGGACCACCTAAAAAAAGGCAGTAATGAAAAACAAGAAGGAAGTACTGTAAGAAGACAGAATGTAAGATATCAGCCAGAGAAAAAGCCCAAGATACGAACTACGTGTCGGTGATGTCCCGATCAAACAAGTATAAAAGTTTGAATATCTGGGAAGTGTTTTTAACAGAGGATGGGAAATTTGTAGCCCCAATCGGAATAGCAAAAGTTGCCTTGCGAAACCTAAGTAAAGTATTAAAATATAGGAATATTTTGTTGGAAACCAAAAAAAATAAACCGAACTGCAGTTTAATATCACTGCTCCTGTATGGCAATTAATACTGCACTATTTTCTCAAAGTTGGAATGGAGACATCAAGCAACAAAGATCGGATTCTAAAGAAGGATGCCTTTGGGAATACTATATATTATGTAAATGAACATTATTCTTTGTGTTATGCAAATTCTTCTTTATGTAAAGTAAAGTTTTGTATGTAAATTTCTTGCATATAAATGAACATATATTTTTTCTTTATAAATGTATAAATAGTGCTCTAATCTGTGGAGGCAGACATTATGTGGAGAGAGACACCGGTAGAAGTGTTTTTAACAGAGGATGGGAAATTTGTAGCCCCAATCGGAATAGCAAAAGTTGCCTTGCGAAACCTAAGTAAAGTATTAAAATATAGGAATATTTTGTTGGAAACCAAAAAAATTAAACCGAACTGCAGTTTAATATCACTGCTCCTGTATGGCAATTAATACTGCACTATTTTCTCAAAGATGGAATGGAGACATCAAGCAACAAAGATCGGATTCTAAAGAAGGATGCCTTTGGGAATACTATATATTATGTAAATGAACATTATTCTTTGTGTTATGCAAATTCTTCTTTATGTAAAGTAAAGTTTTGTATGTAAATTTCTTGCATATAAATGAACATATATTTTTTCTTTATAAATGTATAAATAGTGCTCTAATCTGTGGAGGCAGACATTATGTGGAGAGAGACACCGATAGAAGTGTTTTTAACAGAGGGTGGAAAATTTGTAGCCCCTATCGGGATAGCAAAAGTAACCTTGCGAAACCTAAGCAATGTATTAAAGAATTCAAACATTTTGTTGGAAACCAAAAAAATGAATACCGAACTGCAGTTTAATATCAATCCTCCTGTATGGCAATTAATACTGCACAATTTTCTCAAAGATGGAAAGGAGACTTGAAGCAACAAAGATCGGATTCTAAAGAAGGATGCCTTTGGGAAGACTACGTATTATGTAAATGAACATTATATTTTGTGCGATGCAAATTCTTCTTTATATAGACTAATGTTATGTATGTACATTTTTTCCATGTAAATGAACATATATTTTTTCTTTATAAGTTTATGAATAGTTCTCTAATGTGGACAGGCCGACATTATGTGGAGAGAGACACCGATAGCTTCGTTCTGCTCGTTTGTTTTTTTGTTGTTGTTTGTTTTTTTGTTGTTGTTTGTTTTTTTGTTGAATAAAGCCTTTCTTAATGTTGTTTCCGTCTCGTCTTCCTGCGTTCAAAATTCGTAACACTATAGACGATGCACGTGTGTAACAAGAAATCTTTAAGGAAACTAGGAGCAAAAAGTACATTTATACAAAGAAACGGAAAGAGGCAGTGGAAATCTCCCGGACACATAATGAGGCTTGGTGAAAATGAGTCGCGCAGGACATTATTGGTGGCAAGAGGGACAGATGGAAACAGCGAGTAATCTACCTAACGAACTTGTGTAAATGGATGGCAAAACACCGTGTGGCATGAATAGTAAAGAACAAACATAGATAGGATATACAAAGGACAGGAGGTTGTCTTCAAGGGACACTGCACATAGAATAGTGGTCGGAAAGATAGCAAATGCCACATGAAGTAGTTTTTGATCAGAAAGATAAAAAGAAACATTTCGGAAAAAAATGGTACTGTGAAGTTGCTTGTTACAAAACAGAAAATAATTGAGCAAATCTGCAAATGTATTGCCCAAAAAAAATTAATGCCAAAAAATTATAATTACGCTTCGTTTTATTTTTGGAAAATTAAAAGGAATTTAAGTATAAAATCAAAACATGTTCTTTCAGTTTTCTGGCTCAAATATTTAGGAAAGCTGCTTTGGCAAAATTTAACATCGTCACCACTTACTGGAGACAGGTGAGGCAGGAACTTGCTTATCGAAGGTGTAGCAGTGTAGGGACAAATAAAAACGTTGCTTCGAGCTATAAAGGGGATGGAACATATAGAGGATAAAGATCACAAACTTCCTGAAGGGAACCAGCTAATTTAAAACAAAAACAAAAAACTCTATATTCCTGAGACGAAGTATTGTAACCATTTACACTATTTACAGTTGCGATGGATAAATTGTCGTCTAAATGACGCAAAAATGAAAATAACACCGACATCTTATTTTAATGGATATATTTACCAAAATTACACAAAAAAAATCTTGAAATACTGAAGAGTAAATTTATTCAATAAAATCGCCATTGGCTTCGACTACGACCGCCATACGACTTCAAAATCTCATGTAACTTTTTCTGGCCGGTCTTCTTGGTGAATGTTGCCATAATCCTTGCATTCATTTCATATTTGGTGCCAAAAGGAATTCTTTTGGTTTCTCGTTCAACTGAGCCCCCACATAATAATAAAAAAAACGTTACAGTTTGGGGAGTTAGGAGGCCAGATGTAAAGGGTGATGTGATTGCAGAAATTGCCTGACAACTATGGCTTGGTTCTCCTGCTTGTGTGGCATGGAGCAGAGTCCTGTTGCCAGTCGTAAGGTCTTTCATCAGCCACCCTATTGACCCAGGATGGCACTATCTCCTCAAGGCGGTTTATGTAGGCCTCCATGTTTAGTCTGAGGCCCTGTGGAACGATGAATGGAGGTATAACGTCAGCATCACTGGTGATTACACCAAACAGCTTCGTAATCACCATTAGACTCATCCAAATCTTGCCGAATTCTCAGCACTGTCCTCAGATAGACACATAAACACTCTGAATTTGGAGCTTCCGGTGCGAATTTACAAGCCATACAGCATGCCGTTTCCAAATTTATGGAGCAGTGAATTGCTGCGTCATCGTGCTTTTTTTTCTCACAGACACTGTATATTGCTCGGAATGTTATCTTGATGTTTATTGACATGTTTCGGCCGTTGTACGCTCTGACCTTCTTCAGGTGATATTTGTTGGAATTTTGAACCGAACTCTTTATTTAGTCTATGGTGGTATCCAAAGCATGGTACTTGGAATTATAACAATCTACCCTCGTGGACTATATTTTGGTTTAAAATTCAAAAAAGCTTTGAAGAGGTTCGAAGCGTAAAACGGCCGAAACGTCGTGAATGTTACAGTAAAGATGAAGACAACAGTTCGAACAATGTAAATAGTATAAATAAAAAAAAAACAACTGTTTATTTTTAGACGAGTTTAGTCGTATAATTATAACATGGCAGAAATAATTTTGTCTTCTTTGTATTACAGTGGTTATACGAGCGTCATTCAATAAATAAGGTGAATTTTTCGGTATAAGGATTTCTAATACAGATAGAAGATTACTTTTTTTTCAACGTAGTCTCCCAGCACTGTCACACACTTTTCCCATCAGTGCACAAGCTTCCGTATTCCCTCAGCGTAAAAATCTTTGGACTGATGTCTCAGCCAGTCGCACACAACACTTTTGACTTCATCGTCACTTTTAAACTTCGTGCCTCTCGTGAACGCTTTCAAGGGACCAAACAGTGAAAGTCTGAAGGGGCAAGGTCTGGGCTGTAAGGGGGATGAGGGAGCAGTTTCCAGCCCAGCTCGTTGATGGCCTGCACCGTTTGGGCTGCTGTGTGAGGCCTTGCGTTGTCATGATGCAAGATGACTCCTTCTGATTGATGATCCCTGCGTTTGTCCCAACAGATAAGCTCAAAGTCCTTGCAATGCTATCCACTGTCACCCTTCTGTCAGACTGAATGAGGTCATTGACTGATTCGATCACCTCAGGAGACCTCACTTCTGTAGGTCTCCCAGGCCTGTCTTCATCCTCAACACTGCTCCGTCCTTCTTTATACAATTTAGCCCACTTGTAGACATTTTTTGGCTGAAACATGTGGCACCATACACAGTTCAACTGGTTTGCACCCTTGAGAAACCAAAAACTTGATAACTGACCGCTGTTCAATCCTGGAGCATGCTTCTTGGTCGGCCATCTTTGTTAATCGCCAAAACTCTCAAAGTTTTTTTTTAATCTGCAAAAGAAATTAAATCCACGTGAAAAAGAAGTAAAACAAAAAAAGAGTAAGCCTCTATCTGTATTAGAAGTCCTTATATCGAAAAATTCAACTTATTTATTGAATGACCCTCTTACATTCTGCATGAATGAGCGAGCAGTATTATTAAAATGATGTATGTGCAGAACTACTCAATGGTGGACAATTTTTTTAAAGATGAATAGCGGCTCGGATCGAGGAATCGGAGAGCTGAGTTCTAATTCCAGTCGGATCCATTACATCCACTTACGTGCTAATAACATTGGGAGAGGTATGAATCCTATTCTTCTCCCCCCTGCTACGGGTAAATAACAGGACAGACTGGGTTCTATAGCCTTGGATGTTAACTGGTCTGACGCAGAAAGAAATGGCAACCTACTGCGGGAAAAAAATCTGCTCGTCAGTCATGTATCCTACTTGAAGTAACGGAAATAATGATTCTACAAAATGATGCCGAGATTCTAATGGACGCAACATGTGAGCAATCCCCGAAAATGGAAACAAAAAGGACACTTATATATGAATCAGAGACAGCTGGAAGATTTACGTCATATTACGAGGAAAGAGGGCTTGGTGAATTTGATACATACAGGACATATTGAAGAGAAAATGGAAGCAGTGAATAACTTACCTTGACGAGCAAGTGGAAATGGAACAGTTACTCGAAGTGATAGTATGGGGGACAGACGTTGTTAAAAAGTTCCTTTAAAGGCCAAGAATACCCAAGGCAAATAAAAGAAGAATGAACAACTAGCCTATAAGAAAAACGGTGTTTAAATTAGTAACTTAGAAATATGCCAAGAAAGATAACACTGCCCGTGTCGTTAAAAGATTAGGGGAATACTTTACTTATTTTACCATTGCATTGCTGATTTTTCTGTTTGAGAAATCTAGGATTTTTATTTGGTTATTCAAGAAAGAATTGTGATATTTAAATTACCATATATATATATATATATATATATATATATAT
Organism: Acanthosepion esculentum; assembly: GCA_964036315.1. Taxonomy (NCBI): domain Eukaryota; kingdom Metazoa; phylum Mollusca; class Cephalopoda; order Sepiida; family Sepiidae; genus Acanthosepion; species Acanthosepion esculentum. Next base: position 25,711,187 of record OZ038506.1, on the reverse strand, counting down.
ATATATATATATATATATATATATATAAATGAACATTGAAGTCAACACTCAGAGGTGACAGCCTGTCGCCTCTGAGTTTTGACTTCAATGTTCACTATTATATTTATATTTATATACGCTCTATCTCTGATATTGAACACTTTATCCCATAAATATAGCACTCCTTAAAACTATATTTCTTCATATATATATATATATATATATATATATATATATATATATATATATATATATATATATATATATATATATATATTGCAACACGCTGCCGTGGTGAAATGCACACAGTATTTAGTGTTGTTGATGTTATCGATAACATTTTTTGTCGAGATTTACAAACACTACATTTCGTTCAATTTCGCAAGCCAATCGATGAAATTTAAATAAGCTTATTTGTTTGGGTAAATATTTTGACAAAAACGCCACTTCGCGGTTTAATAATTTGATAAGACTTCTTGGTAAACAATAATTTTTAAGAAATATTTTTTTTTTTTCATTTTTAGCAGCGAAGAATAAATTCTTAGGATTTCTTATTCTTAAATAGACAGCATACAACTGGCCATGCGTAAATATTTTCCTGGAGTGAAATATCAACTTTTGAAGTACAGCGAGAACACCCCCCACCCGTATTCGCGGGGGTTATAGACCCGAACCGGCCTCGAATAGTTAGAATCCACGAATACTTGTAACCCCGCTAAAAGTGCTTATAAGTACCTATTTTGATTGTTAAAACCGCATATGCCTTAAACTTTCATACTAAACATGTTGGAAACATTTCAGACCATTTTAAAAACATTTTTGAAAAATAGTATTGCTGAAATATTAGCGTAAATTTTCTTTCATACATACAATAACCTTTTTTAATTACGCATAGATCGATACAACCATTGAAAATACTGTATAAAATATGTGTAACAAGACATAAGAATATAAATTTTGAAACATTTTCTAAAAACAGAACTGTGATGATGATAGACTTAGCATAAGCCACTTTTAAGACCCCAGCCACAGACCCTAACAAAGAACAAAGCATGTTTTTGCGTTTGTTTTTTTACAATGAAGATGTACAATTCTGCCAATTTTTACCATTGAACTGTTATATGTTTTAAGTCACTTAAATAACAAAGAAAATAATACAAGTCTTATCGAAAAAAAATGCGCGAATCCAGGGAGTTCTCAGCGAATAATATGTTCTTCAGAAAAACACGGGAATATTCGGGGTTTCCGCGAATAACAAGTACATATGTTCTGAAGAATAATCCGCGAATGTTTGAGGTAGCGAATGCTAAAACGCGAATAGGCGGAGGATCACTATTTGTTTTAGACTTCTCGCAAAAGCAGGGCGAATGGAAAACTGGATTCTTGTAAATAAAAACTTTTGCATTTTTTTTTAAATAAGTATTTGTTATTTTAAACATTAAATTTTTTTTTTTAAATTCTTAGGTGTATTTTTTATGTTAAAAAATAAAACTTTTAATGTTTCCCAAAAAATTAATGCTTCCACTTTTTTCCCGAAATTTGGTTTCGATCAGTCGATGTCTGGCAATTTGGGAGGGTGCGACGGACGGACGGATAGATAGACTATCGGAAGTCATAGAATTCTATATAGAGATTGAAAGTAAAAGATAGCACAAAATAAAAGTAATTTATTAAACGTTTGATCTCCCATATTAGCAAATTATATATTCCGCTGTTGCGATAGCACAGTCAATTATGTGCCATGCGTAGGCGATCTTTCGACACATGACTGACGAGGCAGATGTTTTTCCCCAATAGGTTGCCATCCAAGGCTACTGAACAATATTTGCCCATTTAAATTTAAAATGTCAATAAATTTTAAATCTCCATACCTGACTAATCTGATATCACGAATTCAATCAGTTTTGTGTCATGCGTGATACACGCTTAGGCGATCATGTATCTTCCGATACATGACTGACGAGGCAGGTTTTTTCCCGTAGTATGTTGTCAATTCTTTCTGCGGTAGATCAGTTGCCATTTAAGACTATAGAACCCGGTTTGTCATGCTATTTACCCATAGCTGGTGGCGGGAGGAGAGGATTCATAAATTCCAAAGGGTCAGTCACTTATGAGCCATGCGTGATACACGCTTAGATGATCATGTATCTTTCGATACATGACTAACGAGCAGATTTTTTTCCCGCAATATGTTGCCATTTCTTTCTGCGGTAGACCAGATAACATCCAAGGCTATAGAACCCAGTCTGTCCTTCTATAGCTGGGGGAGAAGAGGATTCATACCTTTATTAGCATGTAAGTGAATGTAATGGATCCGACTGGAATTCGAACTCAGCTCTCCGATTCCTCAATCCGAAC
>OZ038506.1:25691350-25706350 GCA_964036315.1 Acanthosepion esculentum | reverse complement strand
ACTAGTTTGTTAGAATTCTTGAGTCTTTATAAATTCAATGATTACTTGTGATTATACCATCTCTTCTATGTACATTTTGGTCTTGTCATTTGTATCTTTTACTTCTACTTTATAAATTACTCCTTCAGTTCTGCAAACTTCATCTAGTGGACATTTACTTTTATTTCTACAGTTACATGTTTCACTGTTATCGATATCTTGCTAGACATTAGTCTGTATATATATATATATATATATATATATATATATATATATATATATATATATATATATATAGGACGAAGATAAAGATTTTAATGTCTTAAACAATTAAATTAATTGAAGGATTAAATAAGGATTTGTGTTTACTCAGGAAATTTAGTTTCCACAGGGATCACGCGAACCAACAACAACAGCATTCCCCGAAAGAATAAGTCTCACTTCTTTGTTTATTTTTCATATCGTTTAAAAACAACACAGCAATGTCCGAAATTTTGATTTTAAAATCATTCTGTTATTAGTGCTTCAATTTAGTCAAAAGGCTAATATATATATATATGTATATATATATATATATATTAATACATGTTTCATTAAATAATATAGATAAGTGTTGTCTATATATTTTATGTATATAGCGATCTTATTGCCAATATTGTTATAATTTTGTTGCCTTTTTATTCCTCAAATTTCATTAACCAACCTGTTAAATTTACACACACACACACACACACACACACACACACACACATATATATATATATATATATATATATATATATATATATATATATATATATTCTCAGATGAGGTATTATGTACATTATTTACATTATTCGGACTATTGTCCTCATCTTTGTTGCCATAATTATTACAACGTTTCGGCCGTTGTACGCCCCGGCCTTCGTCAGGTGGTTAGAATGTCAAACTGAACCCTTTATTTAACTCGATGTTCTGTTTCTTCCAATCACTCTTTCATCTGTGACGAGGTTATTAAGCATTCACTGGCATAGAAGAGGATTTATATTACAAAGTAGTTCAGCACTGAAATTGTTTAAATAAAAATCGATCGATTAATCGTGCAAAAAGTATAACCAGTGCAATAGAAAAAATAACGAATATGTTCCAATGAGATCCGAATTCACATCATTTTCGTCTCTGAGAATCCTGGTAACCGGTATCAGCTGCTCTGACAGTCTGAAAAAAAAACACAAGTATGTAAATAAATATGTCTTCCAATTTTTTCCTTCTGTGTTCCTTTCCTGTGGTTCTTCGTTCGATTAAAAATATTTCAGTTAACAAAAATCAATTTAATAAACATATCATTTCAATCCAAGTAAGGCAATAAAGCTACGAAGACGCAAGGGTTTACTTAGTGCTAGAAAATATGAGAGATAAAAAACACTATAAAAGGGACAGAACAATAAAGAAACAGGAATTAAGAAGACAGACGTTAATGTTTGACATTGCATTTAAATTTTTCAAGGCCAAAGTTGACTGGGATGGAAGAAACCGGAAGAGAGATCCACAAGCTGTTGACAATACTCTCCATAGATTTATGTTTGGGATTTTTTTCTAAGGGAGGCATAACTGTAACAATGAATTGACGATTATAACGTGAACGCCTTTTTATATCATTTTTCAGCTACCCAGTAATCTTAAAAAATTAAGAAAATATTCTAAGTAATCTAATATTTTATTGAATTTTAGGTACTTCGGATTTATAGCCTAGCTATTTGTTGAGGAAATTTTAGAAATTTACCAATAAATTTTAATTTTAACTTTACTATAGTTACTGCACCTCTTTTCTGGTAACGTCACGTTTGGGCATCCGTATTTTAAAAAATACATACATAAAATAATACATACATAATATATCCATAGATAAAATAAATTGAAAATGTTTGGTTGTTTTTTTTAATGAGAGATTGACGCCAACTACAATAGAGGCATGATAAGTTCTGTCCTGTTTACAAAGCATGACATTATATATATATATATATATATATATATATATATATATATATATATATATATATATAAAAATATATATATATATATATAAAAATATATATATATATATATATATATATATATATATATATATATATAAGCGTTTCACCTTAAGCAAGGCGGGAAGCCACTAGCATGCAAGGGGTTACAGAGAGTTGGAGATAGAGCAAAGAAGAGTGATAGAGGAAAGGATGAAGAGAAGGATGGGGGATAGATCAAGGCATCTGGAGACGTCGATTGACATTACATTTGAATAGTTGGAGATTATAGCTATCAGGGAAACAGGAATAGGGGAGAGGGTTCCACAGGCGAGAGTTGCGATAGGTGCGAGACATGAAACTATTGGAGTAGAAGAGACGGCTAAATTTAACATTTATATACAAATAAGCAGACTAATATCTTTCATCATTTGTCAAAACACTTCGGGCAAAAATAATTTGTAACTAATGCTGAATCGCGGTGTGTTCAGTAGTTTTTTATGCTAGTCTTTTCCTCAATTCATTTGATTGAGTCCTGTAAAACACTTGAATCTAGTTGAAATTCGAACAACACCAATTCAGCTCGTCAGACGTCATATTAATTCTTCAATCTTTCCAAATGATTAAAGTCTACGGTAATGTCGAGGTAATGGCCTCATTAAATAAATAAAGGAAAAAAAAACAGCGGGTTATGACTTACACTTCAGTAATTTGACTGTCAAGAATCGAAACCAAAATGGCGACCAGAGCCGACAGTCTTGTTTAGTGAAGAAAATAAATAGCCTTCTCATCATCGTCGTCGTTGGTTTTGGGACGTGAAAGGCACCGAGTCCATAAGAAGTATATCGGAGAAGCAGCTAATCTCATTGGATTGGACAAGAAGTGATTGTGTTGACATGAAGCACAGACTCAAAGCTGTCACGTACGTTAAATGACACATAAAAGGTTATCCTATTGATGAGACATTTGATCCAGGTTCAAAAGGTTTAGTAAACTTCAACAGAACTTCCATTTATAGCCTTTCTATTTTGATATGCTCAATATATCTAATAAATTTGTATTTGCTGAACACTCAGTCAGTTGATATATATATATATATATATATATATATATATATATATATATATATATATATATATATATATATATATACATATATATATATGTAGGTATGTATATCTGTCCACTCGTATTCGAGGATACCCGTCTACTAGAGCGGCTGCGCAATCCCTATTGCAGACGCTCGCTCAGGCGCATTTAACACACACAGAGACCACCTGTGACTTGAGAAGACTTTAGTTACAGTATCTGGGAAAAAGCGTGTTATCTAGCGTGATCAACAATTTGAACAAGGCCAGCACGTTCAAACCCTCGGCCACGATGACTTGAGTCTTTGTGCTAGCACAGCTATCAACGGTACCCAAGGGTTCCGTCAATTCAGTTTCACTCACAAACTTTGGGTCAACCCATGGTATGGTTTTCAGGCACTTTCCAAACGTGACACACGCTGGGATCTACCCCTCTAGTCCGATAACACCAGGAAGCCTCCTTCATGTAAAAATCAACCATGGTGAGATTCAAACCTGCGTCTCATGGTCAGAATGCGAACGTTCTAACCAATAGTTGATATATAGCGACTATATATATATATATATATATATATATTCAGGCCGGTAAATGCTACTTATACTGTTTATTATAAAAACGGAGCATTTACTTAAATATCTGTATCTATAAAAAGAATGTATAAACATGAAAATGTCTTAAAATAATTGTCGGACTTTGTCCATTTCATAATGTGTGACGTCATTTGTTTACATTTGGATACGCTTTGAGCAGATATAAATGTACGTGAGAGATTCATGGAAGATTGTAGTTTAAAAGGAGTAAAATCGACGTTGCCAATCGAACTATTCTCTGTGGCTCGATCGGTTAAGGCACGTCAGGCTAAATGACGGTTCCGTATAGGATACAGGTTCGATTCCTGTCAGAGAACGAATATTTTCTATGAAAGTTTCTCGGGCATTCAGGCCGGGAAATGTTACTAATACTGTTTATTATAAAAACAGAGCATTTACTTACATATGTCTATCTATAAAAAGAATGTATAAACATAAAAATGTCTCATAATAATTGTCGGACTTTGTCCATTTCATAATATATATTTATATATATATATCCATTACATACATATATATATATATATATATATATATATATATATATATATATATATATATATATATATATATATATATTAATCAGTTTCACTCCATGCAAGGAAGTAAAGCCCCTAAAAGACAAGGGGTTACAGGGTGTGGTATAATTAGGAACATAAATATTAATGATGAGCAGAAGGAGACGAGCGTAAACAGGTGAAAAGTAGATAACGATTGACATTGCATTAAAATTTTTGCAGATTAATGTTGACTGGAAAGCGTGGAGCTAAAAGAGAGTTCCACAAGCGAGAAGTGCGAGATAAGAAACTGTTAGCATAGAATTTGCGGCTCCATCTAGCCAGATCAACTGTAAATTGATAAGATCACGACGCTTTAATTCAAAAAGTCTAGATATCATAGCGTAGAGCTCACTCGAACAACTACCATGAAAAGGCACAGAGAAACAACCTCACGGCGGTCGGAAAGTGACTGAGCGACCAGATTAGGACCACTAAGATTGCTGATTATTCATTAGATCTTACCAAGAATATAAAGATAAATATCAGGGTCATCGGACCATATATGACAGCAATATTCTAAGTATGGTTGAATGGTAGACTCATAGATATGTAAGAGAGATTGTGGAGCAAAAGATTTGCCTCGCTCGACACAATGAACCGACTTTCTTAACTGCTGGCCTAGCAATGGATTCAATATAGTCTTTCAACTTCATTTCAGCTGAGAACGGGAGCCCGAGAAGGCTCAACGAATCACTCTCCTGGCGGTTATCATCAGGTAGCGAGGGGTTTAATCAGATGTGTAATGGAGATGGTTCACTATTTGACCATACCTGGGATCGAAAACACACCGAGTCAAGAAGGACTTAGAAACAACAGCAATTAAGTGGTGGTTCCACGGACCGCAAAACCTCCCATCTCCCGTTCAGAGGCCTTGCTGCTGGATGTAGTATATCATCCTACCCAGGACTATGAATAAGTGATCTTACTAGAGTTAATCCTCAACTGGCATTTCCTCTTGGAATGGCAGACTTTCTTTGCTTTCAGCTTTAACTCTGAGATCAGGGAGTGGTCAATGTCGCAGCTGTTGCTGTCATTTACTCTGATACCGCAGACACAGTTTAGGGAGTCACGTCTGGTGATGATTATGTTCAGCTGATGTCAATGATTCGAAACTTTGCGTCTAGCATTGATCATGAATTTTTTTTTTTGTCACAGACAATTTATGACAGCAGTAAAACTCTAGGAGTCTTTGTGTATTCTGGTACAATCTCCGACTGAAAAGGATGTGAAAATTAGCATAGCTAAAGCCTGGAATAAAATGAATGTAATAAAATGGATGTAATCTGGAAATCAGATCTACCAGATAAGCTCAAGCGGATATTCGTTGGAGCCACTGTAGAAGCGTGGTTAATGTATGGTACCACTGCTTGGGCATTAACTAAAACCGTAGACTCTAAGCTTGATAGATACTACAAGGGTGTTGAGAGCTATACTTAAACTCTCTTGGAAACAACATCCAACTAAATCACAGATCTATGGACCCATCTCTGATATTTCTACACTCCTAGATTATAGTTATAACTCGGATTTCCGATTACTCAATCCAAGCCGCTATCTCTCTCTCTCTCTCTCTCTATATATATATATATATATATATATATATACATATATATATATATATATATATAGAGAGAGAGAGAGAGAGAGAGAGAGATAGAGAGATTCTTCCGATATATTGTGTAAAAAGATCGTTTATTTAAGTGGAAAATTTACTTCATAAACCGAACGAACTCTACATATGTATATATGAGCTGCGAAACAGGCTTGTATATATATATATATATATATATGTGTGTGTGTGTGTGTGTGTGTGTGTGTGTGTACATATATATATGTGTATATATATATATATATATATATATATATGTGTGTGTGTGTGTGCGTGCGGGGGTATACATATATACATATATATGTGTGTGTGTATATATATATATATATATATATATATATATATATATATATATATAAATATATATATGAAGAAATATAGTTTTAAGGTGTGCTATATTTATGGGATAAAGTGCTCAATATCAGAGATAGAGTATGTGTAAATATAAAAGTGAACATTGAAGTCAACACTTAGAGGCGACAGGCTGTTTCCTGCTAGATGCATTGGTGAGGCCATATATATAAGCCTGTTCCGCTGCTCATAAGTGTGACTAGACATACGATGGCTTCAAGCCGGGAACTAAACTCGACCGATTTGGTATCAGTCAGAGACTCTACCCCTAACCCTAAGCTATCGGCGCAATATATATATATATATATATATATATATATATATATATATATATATATATAAAGCTGTAATAAGTGGTTCAATCATCATATGTGCCTGACGAATTGTGAAACCATAAAAGTTACGCTGCTAACGTAGGTATATGTGCATTTGTGAATATATACTTCTTAGATTTTAACTACATTGAGCACTGCTTTGTTTGCACAGTAAATTAAATAAATATCTTATTTGCTTACCTGCATATGCACGCTACAGCACGCCTATACAGTTTCTAATATCTCGTTATTTAGTCTATATTCACACTTATATATAGAGAGAGAGTGTGTGTGTGTGAGAGAGAGAGCGAGAGAAAGAGAGTCTCTCCGTCTACATCAAAAGGCCATATCCTGTTGAACGTTGCGTATCTTGTTTCATTTGTTTAGATGGGATTAATTATTATGCAAGTATATCCGCTCGGCATTGCCTATCATGAATTTCTATGATACTTTCATCTTAATCATACGAATAAATGTATTTCTTATATGGAGACGAATAATAGATGAAGATAAATAATATGACTGGCTACTTTATCAGATTATTCTCGTCAGCTAGGGTAGCAATATCTTCCGTAAATTAAACGCTTTTTCAGGCATATTTGTGGTTCTTTAACTCCACAAATCCAACTAAGGTTTATTCCGAAACTTCACTGAGCAGATCTTAGTTGAAGATTCTGGGATAAAGCGCAGAGTCTGGTATGATCATTGAGTTGAAAAAGAGCACTACGCACAACATCTCGATCATTATGACTTATCACTTCGTGATAGACCAGCCATATACGGCTTTCGAACTACTACTGCCTAATTTCACTGAACATGTGGATTCCGGGATGAATCCGATATCAATGAATAATAAACGCCAGGAATGGATAAGGAAAATAAATGTATTAACGTAATAATACAAACTGGTAATACGGGTTAGTAGATCCAAGAATGCGGGTTAGTAGCACTAATATATATATATACAGTCTTGGTATTGAAGTATCGCGGTATGACTCCTTACTGAGTCGACGTGCTCGCTAACTGTGGCTTGCCGCCGTCTCTGTGTGTGACTTACTCTACTACTCTTCTGTCGTTCCGTCTCGACTCCTACTTGACTGTTCGGGTATTCACTGGTAGTATTATATGTATATCTTGGGTGAATCTATTTGTGTGAAAAGAGGAGGCCCCTCAATACCCCCTCCTTAAATCCCTTTTGGGGGGAGTTAATATGTTTTCCTTCCTCTTATGGTCGACAATTAGAGGCATTGTAAATTTTCACTTCCTGCTAGTCCTTCCAATTTCTGTGTCTTCCTGTGGTCTTTGAATCTCTAAATCTTCAAAGATCGCCTCCATCGACTCGTCATTTTCTGCGGGTGACGAGCTTGGCTCTTCAACCCGTCTTTTTTGTATTTGGTCAATGTTTTCTGTGGGTAAATTTTTCGCCTTTTGTGTACATCACGTTTCCTAGTCTGTTCATTATTGTATTTGGTTCCTCATAAGCCATATTCTTTTTGAATATCCTAAAGTAAACTCGTTCTCCTGGTTTAAATGATCTCTTGATTACTGTAGGTGTATACCGGTTTTTATTTATTTTTTCCTTCGTCCTCTGAATAAATTCATCCTTTTTCGCTTCTTTTCTCATCTCTCGCAAGGTCACAGGTAGTTCCTTTACTGCCTTGTATAACTCTTTACTGTTTTCATCTGTGGTAGCAAATGGCGCGTTCGCTTCTTTTTACATACTGGTTAGACATTTTTTTTCAATTCAATTCTAGCTGCACCCTTACAAAACGAGCTGATAGGTAAATCCCATGCGTCGAACTTTTGCATACAGTCTGCGCCCACCAGATTTTCTGTATCTTTCATTTCGGATATCTTGAGTTTTCTTGTTTTCCTGTGAAATTTAACATTTACGATTATTTCTCCTTCGAATTTTATACGCTTTCCTGTCACCGACTTAGCAATTTTTTGTGTATTTAACATGGTTGGTCTGTTAAGCTTTTTCCATGTCTGTAGGTTAATCATCGTTAGATCGGAACCCGAGTCTAGTTGCAATCTTTTTATTTAAGATTTCAAGTTCTGCATATTTCCTTATGTTGGTATTGTCTTCGTCATGAATCTTAGTAGCTCTTATTCTACTAGTAGCTTTTCTATTCCTACATTGGGATGATTTGTTCCCCATTTTTCCACACGCAAGACATTTTTTATATTTAATACGGCAATCCTTATTCCAGTGTAGTCCTCCACATCGATAACATGCAGATGGGAGGGGCTTATATTTGCTTCAATTTTCGTCATAATTTGTCATATATGTTGTACTTTTTCCCTTATTATAGAATTTTTGTTTTCTTTCCGAGGAGGGTGAAGAACGTAAACTTTTTTTTAACTTACGTATATGTGATACTCCTGACTCCTCAATGTTCTTCGAGTCTTTCTTTATACTCAGGCATTTTTGGCAATCTTCTGATAATTGTTGTAGTGTTAGTCCAGGTTCATTTTGTAGTTTTAAAGCATTCTTTTGCCCATTTCACTATCTTTTGCTGAGACTAACCCTTGAACAAAGATGAGACACTTGAAATTGTCCGGTATTAATTCTGCCAACTTGAAGTCGTCGCAATGTTTATTCACGATTGCGGCAAACGTGGAATAGTCCTCATTTTCGCCCTTTACCAGGTTAAGACATTTCCATCTCTTGTGAAAGAGTGACGTTTTTGGACTGAAAAGCTCTGTAAGACATGTAACTGCTTCGTCAAACGTTAATTCGTTCGTCTTTATTGGCAAAATGTAATCCACAAATTTTGTGTATTCCTCTGTTCCTAATTTTCTGAGTAACAGACGTAGCTTCTTTGCTTCTGTCCAGTTTTGACAATTGATGTTAAAGATGTCTTCGTGGCGTCTAAAATAATCCTCGAAATTTTTATCCTCTTCTAGAGAGCATTTGAAAGTTTCTATCGTTTTCCACACTGCGTCTTGGGGAAAAGTCGCCTCTTTTTCGATATTTTGTTCTTTGTTACGCGCTACCTTTAATATTAGTTCCTGCGTTTGTAGTAATTGTTTTTGCTATTTTTCTTCCATTCATTCCTGGAGTTGTAATTGCTGTTCATTTTGTTATTTTACAAGTTCTACTAAAATATTTTTAAAATCCTCCATTATAAAAATCTTACGAAAACCTCGCTTTTCCGTATTTTAGTCCTCGTAAATCTTTTGTCGCCAAGTTGTTGTGGACACTGGCAAAAAACGGCAAAGAAGACTTTTGTTTTTTTTTGTTTTTTTTCTATGTGAGTTCGAATACCTCGTCATCAATTTGTTGTGGACAACGAGGGAGAATTTTGTTTCGATTTCCTTCCCGTGTGAGTTCGGATTCCACGTCGCCAATTTGTTGTGGACAACGAGGGAGAATTTTGTTTCGATTTCCTTCCCGTGTGAGTTCGAATTCCTCGTCGCCAATTTGTTGTGGATTCCGGGATGAATCCGATATCAATGAATAACAAACGCCAGGAATGGATGAGGGAAATAAATGTATTAACGTAATAATACTAACTGGGAATATACGGGTTAGTAGATCCAGGAATTCGGGTTAGTAGCACTAATATATATATATACAGTCTTGGTATTGGAGTATGGCGGTATGACTCCTTACTGAGTCGACGTGCTCGCTAACTGTGACGCTTGGCGCCGTCTCTTTGTGTGACTTACTCTACTACTCTTCTGTCGTTCCGTCTCGACTCCTACTTGACTGTTCGGGTATTCACTGGTAGTAGTATATGTATACCTTGGATGAAAAGGGGAGACCCCTCAATTGAACAAAAATTTTAAAAAATGAAGAATCGTGCGTCGTATACATATATAAAAACATTTACTCATAGAAAAATAATTTCTTAACTCTCTGTTAGCAATCTGGTTCACTGGACCTGCCTTAGTATCATGGATTCTTTTTCAAACACCTTATTTCAAATGTTAGCGATTTATTATTTACTTCTTAATTTGTCTCTCATACATTGTTGTGAACGTTCTCTTCGGTTACAATAAGATTAATGACATGACAAAAATATTTCAAAAATCGAATTAAAAACTCAAATTTAAATATACAACAATGACACTTCAAAAATATAACTACTTGTAATTCAAACAAATATTATGACTAAAAACAAAAATTCTTTGTTTTATCCGTCCTGGGTATGACGATAAACTACATCCGCATCCTGGGTAAGACGATAAACTACGTCCAGCTGCAAGGCCTATGATCTGGAGGTTTTGAGGAGCGTGGAACCACCTCTTAATTGCTGGCGTTCCCAGGTTCACCCTGACCCGGGGTGGTAGCACCTGTTAGGGTCCCAGCTATGGGCAAATAGTTGACCCCCACAACTTGACTCAAAACAGTATGAAAATAAAAATAGATTTTAATACCAGCAATACTTTTTTTTTTAAAATTAGTATCAGCAATAAATATTTGAAAAAAGAAAATATTACCAGAAATAAAAATCTTGTCAGCATTGAATATCCCATTGAAGTTAATATGCTACAAAACAAAACAAACTATACACTTAAAAAAAATATTACCAGCTATACATTTTTGAAAAAAAGAAAGGAAAATTTTGTCGGCATTAAATAACCCATTGTGGTTGATATGCCTTAAAACAAACCAAACTAAACCAATCTTTTTTTTTATCTTGACATTATCAAAGAAGTTTTTTAGGTTAAGAATTTTGTCTATATTTTTGAGTTGTCTTTCTTTGGTAGTTTTTGATGATCAGGTTTTTATCTCACGATAAGTGTCTCATCTCATTTTGTTCAAATTGCCACTTTTATTTGAAAAGCTACTTGACTAATGATAAAACTTTGAGTTGTCACTTGCTAAATATTAGGGTTAATTGATTTGTTATGACGTACGTCTAACTCTCGTAATTTGGTTAACGATACTGTAAAGAAACACTTGGAACAAAATGTAGCGTGAAGAACAGGTTTAATCACGAGAGACACGTCTTAATAATACAGTAATAGAGATTACCGTAGTTCAGTGCGTTAATGACATGCGACGACCGTTCCTAGTGGCATATATTCTACTCATAGCGGACGGACGAGTCTATGTTTAACAATTTTTATAGAGAATGTCTGTCGTCTTTCCCACAGCATTTTCTTACTACTTATCAAGCCTTTGAAGGTTATTTAAAATCAAGATGTCCTTCAGGCTGTAGGGGGTTCCCAATCGGTCCCATATCTAAGTACTGACCAGGCGCAACACTACATTAACCCATTTTGCGACAACTGTTCCTTTGAGCAGACATACTACTTGTAACGGATGGACGAGTTCATGTTCAACAGTTTGTATAGAGAAGGTCTGTCGTCTTCTACACCACAGATTCTTAATGTTTATCAACCCTTTGTGGTTATTTAAAGCCAAGATATATTTTGGATTGTTGGAGGTCCTAGATTTAAGTACTGATCGGGTGCGACACATCTTCACTTCAGCTATATAAAACAACAACAATGATGCCCGGGTTGTAGATTTGGACATCTCGAAAGCTTTGGACAGGGTTCAACGTATAGGTCTTCTCGATAACTTGAAAAGTTACTGTGCCGAGACAAATTTTTGAATTTATTAACCTCGATTTAGCTCTTTTGAACGAGGTTCGAAACCGGTTAGCTAGACCATTTTTACTTTTTACTTTTTATTATCATCATGAGTGGTAATAATAAAATTAATTTTTGTCTGTTTATGGCAGTGATATATATATATATATATATATATATATATATATATATAACCTGACGATGCCTCCCTATGTTGCCTGACGATTGCATCTAGCATGAAACAGACTGTCGCCTCTAAGTGTTGACTTCTATGTTCACTTTTATATTTACACACGCTCTATCTCTGATATTGAGCACTTTATCCCATAAATATAGCACACTTTAAGACTGCTTTTCTTCATATATATATATATATATATATATACATACATATATATATATATATATATATATATATATATATATATATATATATATATATATATATATATATATATAACCGAATGGCTAAATATAGGTAGGTAAACAAGCGATCGATCGTATAGAAATACATATAAATACTCTATAGTGTAAGAAAAATATTTACATGTTCCTATATATGGCTTGTATTTCATTTTATTTTATCATAACTTACTTTATCAAGGCATATCTTATTATGTTAATATTACTGTTATTTTTAGTTATTTTAGAAATATTAATATTAATTACATTACTATTAATTACTCTATTGATTCCCTAAAAAACAGAGTTGTCCCCCTTGATTTTATGACACCACCTCTCGTTGATAATCTTCTAAATTCTTTCTAAATTATTATTCTTAATTCAAATGTTATTTTCAATCTTAAATGCTGATCTGGCCTAAACTTCAGATATAAAACCAACATATTAACGTGTTTATTTGCATATTTATTTATATGTTCCTATACAAGGCTCTTATTCCGTTTTACTTTAGCTTTCTTAAATTTTTATATTATAATTCATTTTCTTTCTATTGATATGTACTGCTATTATTATTATTTTTTAATTATTATTATCATTATTATTGTTGTTGTTGTTATTGTCTTTTGGGGGGGTTGGGGGGGGTATTTCCTTTGATTTCTGGTGTGTACACATTTCTTTCTGTGTCCCGGCCAGAGACCTAAGTTTAGAAATGGCATCATGACATTTTCCAATAACCAATGAACACACACACACACACACATTTTACAAAGCCCTTCGTAAGGTGTACTCGTGAGAACATTGTTATTTCATTTTGCATTATTTTATTTTATATTATTTTATATTACTGTATATTATTTTAATTTATTTTATCAGGGCATGTTTTGCTCTTGATATCGTTAGTTTTAGTTAGTTCAGTAATATTATTATCAATAGCTCGCTTAATTTGGGGAAAAAATGGAGTTGCCTCCCTTGATTTCCCAACGCTCCTTCTTTGTTTAATTGCGTTTTCAAAATCGGCGTCACCCTAATTTAGAATTTGTATTTCTTATTTCAAACCTTATTTTCAATTTTAAATGTCAGTCTGAGCATAAATGCAAATTCACAATTTAAACTACAATTCATTTTAAATATTTTAGCTCCAATAATATTTCAACCCAACAATAATATATTTCGCGTGACCCAGAAATTAAAAAAAAATAATGGTGTCAACACAAATTATAAATAAAATATTCCAGCTCTTGAAAATTGCTTCGGCATGAAACTCGGAGTTGTGCAATAAATGTAAGATGTGTATATTTCTTAGTATATATATATATATATATATATATATATATATATATATATATATATTGCTGATACCCCTTGACAAGTTGAACAAACGATTACATAAAGTGTGCTGAATATAACATCAATCAGCTAAGTGATCATTTTGTGTTTGTATTAATTATGTATATATACATATATATATATATATATATATATATATATATATATATGAAATACATAAAAATGAAATTCAATTGAACCCCATTTTGATGGCCATTTCGCCCCTGGGATAATCTTCCCGGGGCCTGTCAATGTAAAAACGTTTGTTAAATAAAAATGATTTTGAACGTTTTTAAAAATCAAAATTGTAAAATCAATTTTTATTTTAAACGTTAAAATTCATTTTCTTATTTCTTAACCAACGTTTTAGCATTGCCAAGCCCCATGAAGATTATCCATGAGGTGGGTGCGAAATGGCTGTCACAATGGGGTAAAATTAAGTTTAATTTTTATGTAATTCATTTATAAGCTCTATGATAAATATATTGAGGTCTCTTTTGTGTATCAGTTTTAATATCTTATATTATTAGGATCTACTTGGATTACTTACCCACGGATTTTCACCCATATATATACATATATATATATATATATATATATATATATATATATATATATATATATATATATATATATATAATCAACTCTGCAGTGGGTCAGTGAGATAACTTCATTGAACATTCATTGAATATTATTACTGTTGAATCCTGTTTTACCAAAACACTGCTAGCTTTAAAATGCATTACTTTGTATTAATTTTTACTCATATATTAGATGTTTTAATATAGAGGTTTAAACGTTAACGCTACACAATGAATAAAAGTTCGTTTCTATATGCGATCATCAGATGATGTTTGGGTTCATAAACACTCCATTTTCGTTATTGAACATTCTACGGCCATATATATATATATATATATATATATATATATATATATATATATATATATATATATATATAGGGTGTTCATAAAGTTCGTGTGCACTCTAATAAATTTATAACTTTATTTTGCGATAGAAATAATTTGTAAAAAGGATTAGAAAGAAGGAAAATCTATATTTTTGAAGGTTTTATTGAATTTTTATTTAAGTTTTCACATGTCCTCCATCATACAAGGGGTAATACGATTTTGCAGTTCACGGAAAATATTTTCCAACTGATTTACAGTAATGCCTGAAATCACATTACTTATTTTAGCTATACTTAAAATTAGGTATATTAAACTTTATAATATCTTT
>OZ038506.1:25678850-25688850 GCA_964036315.1 Acanthosepion esculentum | reverse complement strand
TCATAAGTCATTATTTTGAGATCAGTCATAAGTTATTATTTTGAGATTAGTCATAAAAGTTCTTCATTCTGTTGTGCACTTTCTCTCTCTCTTACGTTTTTAGCATTACGATATTTCGGTTGTTCTATTCTACAACCTTCTTCGGGTGTGAAAGTCTTTATTTTGAGATTTAATCATAAGTCATTATTTTGAGATCAGTCATAAGTTATTATTTTGAGATTAGTCATAAGAGTTATTCAGTCTGTTGTACACTTTCGCTCTCTTACGTTTTTAGCATTACGATATTTTGGTTGATCTATTCTACAACCTTCGAGTGTGGAACTCTTTATTTTGACATTAGTCATAAGTCATTATTTTGAGATCAGTCATAAGTTATTATTTTGTGATTAGTCATAAGAGTTATTCAGTCTGTTTTACACTTTCTCTCCCTTACGTTTTTAGCATTACGGTATTTTGGTTGATCTATTCTAAAACCTTCTTCGGGTGGACGCACTGTAAAGGAAGAAAAAGGTTTTATACTGATTGATCTGAACGAATGTCCTCCCTTTAAGCGTTATAGTATATTATAGTTTTCAGAATTTAAAAATCTAATCCTTTAGGGGAAATGACTCGTACAGGTTAATTCTTGAATTATCTTCAAATTTATTTGTGCATGTAATGCTGGAAGTCTCTTTCCATTTAACCAGAATACGTGGATCTCATGGCAGGGTCTACGGGTTGAATTTCTGAAAAATGTTAAACTTCATACAAATACTTATATAATTAGTTGCTGATGCACTTTTTCTTTAATAAAGATCATATATGGTGCTCATTTCTACGCTAGGCCTACTGAGGAGGTTATCAGAAGTTAGTTTATTTGTTTTAGTGTATTATACATCCAAAGTGTGGGGACAAAATGGCGAATATAAAATGCTTGCAAACTGAAAAACCGGTTTAGTTCATTCGCTTAAGGGGATCTACACAGATACTGTGCAATGCAGGTGTGTCTATGTTATACGCTGGGTTATTGAAGACTTCTTCCTCTTCTGGGCAAAGAAATTCACACCTGCAATTTTAGTAAAGATTTCAGCAACATGAGTTCAAATCTTCGAATTTTGTTGATTTAGTTGATATTCATGACGCTTTCTTGCATTGAGGGGAGGGCTTTTTAAACATTTTTAGCTGTACTTAAACCAAAATAAATCCGGAAAAAAAACGAAGATTCTGAAACTAAATATCAACAGAGACAGCTTGTATAATACCTCTTAAGCGGCCAACTTTTCAAAGAACTCTCATCAAAGAAGATCGTTGATATATTTCAAAACGGAACTATAATTAAAAAACGTGCACAACTGTTTGCAAGAACACATTGAGCAGAGAAACATATCTTAGTCGGAGTAATTTAAGTTAGCCTACTGTCTGTCACTTCTTTCCGTGAGACAACAGATAAGGTTGTCTTTTAAAACGTTTTACCTCGTTTTATTGGCAATTCTCTTCTAATGCATAATTTAAAATTTATCAACGATCTTCTTTGAGGAGAGATGATCAAAATGCTGACCGCTTAAGAGGAATTATAACCACCTGTTTCTTTTGATAACTAATTTCAGCATGTCTCCGTTTCTTCAAGCTATATTCGAAGTTTTTATTTTATTTTTCAAGAGCCACATTCGCCAATTTCCTTTCATTACTGCCATTATTAATATAATTAAAAATGATTTTTTTCAAATCTATATTGCCTCTGTCTTCTTCTTTGCCTACTTCTTTTTCTACGTCTATTTCTTCTTCTTCTTCTTCTTCTTCTTCTTCTTCTTCTTCTTCTTCTTCTGTTTTGTCAACTTCTTTGTCTTCTTCTACGTCTACTTCTCTTTCGTCTAATTCTTCTTCCTCTTCTTCATCTTCTTCGTTTAATCCTTCTTCGTCTTGTTTTTCTTCTTCTTCTTCTACTTCTTCTTTTTCTTCTTCTGTTTTGTCTACTTCTTTGTCTTCTACGTCTATTTCTCTTTCGTCTATTTCTTCTTCATCTTCTTCTTCGTTTAATCCTCCTTCGTCTTGTTTTTTTTTTCTTCTTCTTCTTCTACTACTACTTCTCCTTCGCCTAATTTTTCTTCTACTTCGGCTTGTTCATCTACTTCTTTTTTTCTTAATCATCTACTTATACGTCTATTTCTTCTTCTTCTCCTTCTCCTCCATCTTCTACGTCTGTTTTGTCTACTTCTTTGTCTTCTTCTTCTACGTGTATTTCTCTTTCGTCTAATTCTTTTTCTTTGTCGTCTACTTCTTCTACGTCTATTTCTCTTTCGTCTAATTCTTCTTCTTCTTCTTCTTTTTCTTCTTCTTCTTCGCCTATTTCTTCTTCTTCTTCTTCTGTTTTGTATACTTCTTCTTGTTCGTCTACTTCTCCTTCGTCTAATTCTTCTTCTTTATTCTTCGTCTGTTTCGTGTACTTCTTCTTCATCTACTTCTACGTCTATTTCTCCTTCGTCTAATACTTCTTCTGAGACTATTTCTTCTTTATTTTCTTTTACTTCTTCTTCTGTTCCGTCTACTTATTCTTCTTCAACTACTTCTTCTTCTTCTTCTGTTTCGTCTACTTCTTCTTCATCTACTTCTACGTCTATTTCTCCTTCGTCTAATTCTTCTTCCTCTGAGACTATTTCTTCTTCTTATACTTCTTCTACTTCGTCGTCTATTTTTTTTTTCATTCTTCTTCTTTACTTCAGTTTCTGTCGAGATTCATCTTTTTCCTCAACCGTTCTTCAAAACAGACGCATTGTCTTTAAAGGTTACACTCTATAAGAATTTTATTGACATCGTCAAGAAACCAGAGAGAAGCTATTAATAGTGTCTTATTAATTTTGTTTCAAAACTGCTGCTGCTTTTGATGCTGGTGCTGCTGCTTTTGATGCTGGTGGTGGTGCTGCTGCTGCTGTCATTGCTGCTGCTCCTGCTGCTGCTGCTGCCATTTCTGCTGCTGCTGCTGCTGCTGCTGCTGATGATGATGATGATGATGATGATGATGATGATGATGATGATGATGATGATGATGATGATGATGATGACGACACTGATAGTAGTGCCATCTGGGAATGAAAGCAGACGAGGTAATGTTAGCTTCCAGCGACTTCTTCATCTGCACGATTTGTTTGAGAACGTTGCGTTGTTCGTGTCCTTGACTAGACACGATTTCCTGCCGTTACGTTCTCTTCCATTGTCTCTGATCACGTGACGTGCAATTTCTCGTTGTATATCTTTCTGTTTCGTTTTCTCTCCATTTTTTTTTTGTTTGTTTGTTTTTTTTTTGCATTTTTTGCATTTTTTAAATTTTTTTTTTCCTCTTCTGGCTTTTCTTTCTATTTCCGCTTCGCTACCACATTGCATTAATTTTCTTTCAGTCTCGCTTGCCTTATGCACTCATTTTTTTTCTGATGTCTCTCTTCCGTCTCGCTTTATCTCTCTCCAAACCCAACCTGAAATCATAAAAATGCCTCTTATTTTAGCAAAATAGCTTTTCCTGTCATTTTGACGACATACATTTCTTCTTTTTCGAAAATTCGGAAATGATTTTCTTCATCTTTGCGTATTTTCTAACCTTACACCTTTATTTATTTCCTTCATTTCGTTATCTTTCTTTTTTTCCTCTCTTTCTTATTCGTTCTTTCTTTTTTCTTTCTTTATATATTTCTTTCTTTCGTTCTTTCTTTCGTTTTTTTTTCTTCCTCTCTTATTCGTTCTTTCTTTACTCTATATTTCTTTCTTTCGTTCTTTCTTTCTATCTTTCTTTCTTTCATTCGTCTTTGTTTTCTTTCTTTTTTCCTCCTCTCCTTCTTATTCGTTCTTTTCTTTCTTTTCTCTATATTTCTTATTCGTTCTTTTCTTTCTTTTCTCTATATTTCGTTCATTCTTTTTTTTTGTTTATTTCTTTCGTTTTTCATTCTTTTTTCTTCTTCTCTTTCTTATTCGTTCTTTCTTTTTTCTTTCTTTATATTTCTTTCTTTCGTTCGTTCTTTCTTTCTGTCGTTTTTGTTTTCGTTCTTTTTTCTTCCTCTCTTTCTTATTCTTCCTTTCTTTTTTCTTCTTTACTCTGTCTTTCTTTTTTCTTTCTCTCTTTCTTGTTAGTTTTCTTTCATTTTTCTTCATTTTCTTTCTCATTCCTTCTTCCTATTTTTTTCCTTTTTATTCTTGTTTATATTTATTTTTCTTTCTTTTATTATTTTTTGCTTTCTTTGTTTTTTCTTACCTTTTTTCTCGTTCTTTTCTTGCTACCTTCTTTCTTTTTTCTTCTTCATTTTTCTTTCTTTCTTGTTTTCCTTCTTTCTTTTATTTTGTTTGTCTTACTCTCTTTATTTATTTCGTTTTTACTTTATTTCCTCCTTCCCCTTTTTCTATTTCGTTTTTTACTTTTTCTTTCTCTTTCTTTCTTCTTCAATACATATTGCTCTTTCCAGAAAATATTTGTATCTACATCATTTTCTCTACTCATTATTATGTTAGTATAGTACCCATAAAAAATGACAAGCGGGATTATTTACGTTAAGGATCGGTGTTTCTGCTGAGGAACAGGGTACCTCTGTATTCTGTCTGTCATCAAATTTTCACTAGCTTGTTTTGTAGCAGTAGTGTAATAGTGGATCTAGGATTCCTTTAATCTATCTACGGCTCATCATTATCTATCTATCTATCTATCTATCGAAAGCTCTTCATTATCTCTCCAGCTATTGTTGTGGATTCCGGGAATGGAATCCTGCACAAATAAATAAGCAACGCCAGTAATTGAGATAGAAAAATAAGTGTATTAAACGTAAGAATACAGACTTGAATTGAAGATTAGTAGTCCAGGAATGCGGGTTAGTAGAAAGTATATGTACAAGTCACTGTAAGTGAAGCCGTAATTCTCTCTCTCTCTCTCTGTCTCTCTCACTCTGTCTCTCTCTCTCTCACTCTCTGGACTCTCGTATAACGCTCTCTGACCACCCTGTGTACTGTCTCCGTATCTCTCACCCTGAATCAACGTATCTCAACCCGCAGGTATTCTTTCTGTCAGTATAAGTATACTTTGGACGAGTCCATCTTGTGTAAAAGGGATCTGCCCCACAACAGCTATCTAATTCAATTCATATCTATCTATCTATCTATCTATCTATCTATCTATCTATCTATCTATTGAAAGATCTTCATTATCTATCTATCTATCTATCTATCTATCTATCTATCTCTCTAATTCAGTTCATATCTATATATCTGGGTGTAAATCTTTCTATCTATCTATCTATCTATCTATCTATCTATCTATCGAAAGCTCTTCATTATCTATCTTGCTAATTCAATTCATATCTATCTATCTATCTATCTATCTATCTATCTATCGTTCTCAACTACTTCATATCTATTTATCTATCTATTTCTTCATATCTAATGTTGGATCTTTGTCATTTATTTTTCCCTTCATTGGGAATTTATCTCCATTTTTCTTTGTTGCAACGATTTATCAAAACATTTGCTTAATTTCGAACTATTTTTGCGGGTCACCTCTACCTATTTTATTCAAAACCGCCAACTATAAACTCAAGGGCCTATTTTTTCTTTCTTTTTTATAGAAAGAAAACTCTATGCCCCCATATCATTATTTCTTTTTTCATGTCCTTGTCTGACTCTGTAAAAAAACTCAAGTGGCATTTTATTTCATTTTCTTCGAAAAATTGAATCATTTCTAGTCTCTACATCCATTTATTTTTACGAAATTCTTAACTCATTGATAAAAAAATCTCTGTACCTCTCATGCCCACCCTCTAACTCTACCCTTTCTCTTTCCCCATCCCTCTCTCTTTGTCTCTCCACCTCTTACTATCTCTCACTCTCTCTCCCCTTTCTCTCTCATCGGCCCTCTCCTTCTCTGTCCCCATTTCTTTCCCTTCGTCCTCTTCACTCCCCTCTATCTCTCTTACAGCCTTTCTCCATCTCTCTCACTCTCTATTTCCTCTCTCTCTACATCCATTTATTTTTACGAAATTCTTAACTCATTGATAAAAAAATCTCTGTACCTCTCATGCCCACCCTCTAACTCTACCCTTTCTCTTTCCCCATCCCTCTCTCTTTGTCTCTCCACCTCTTACTATCTCTCACTCTCTCTCCCCTTTCTCTCTCATCCGCCCTCTCCTTCTCTGTCCCCATTTCTTTCCCTTCGTCCTCTTCACTCCCCTCTCTCTCTCTTACAGCCTTTCTCCATCTCTCTCACTCTCTATTTCCTCTCTCTCTACATCCATTTATTTTTACGAAATTCTTAACTCATTGATAAAAAAATCTCTGTACCTCTCATGCCCACCCTCTAACTCTACCCTTTCTCTTTCCCCATCCCTCTCTCTTTGTCTCTCCACCTCTTACTATCTCTCACTCTCTCTCCCCTTTCTCTCTCATCCGCCCTCTCCTTCTCTGTCCCCATTTCTTTCCCATCGTCCTCTTCACTCCCCTCTCTCTCTCTTACAGCCTTTCTCCATCTCTCTCACTCTCTATTTCCTCTCTCTCTACATCCATTTATTTTTACGAAATTCTTAACTCATTGATAAAAAAATCTCCTCATCCGTCAAATCCCTCTGTGCCTCTCATACCCACCTTCTACCTCTACTCTCTCTCTTTCCCCGTCTCTCTATCTTTGTCTCTCCACCTCTCACTATCTCCCCTCTCTCACTCCCTCTCCCCTTTCTCTCTCATCCTCCCTCTCCTTCTCCCTCCCCATTTCTTTCCTCCTCCTCACTCCCCACTCTCTCTTCCTTTCTTTCTCCCCCTCTCTCTCTCTCTCTCTCTCTCTCTCTCTCTCTCTCTCTCTCTCTCTCTCTCTCTCTCTCTCTCTCTCTCTCTTTCACCCCTCGCCACTTTCTCTCTATTTTGTGTTACGGTCGTTTAAGGCGTAGTTATTGATTGTGTTTCTCTGGTAATTCGAAACCTCTTCCGTATTATTTACATTATTCGGACTATTGTCCTCATCTTTGTCGCCATGTTTATCACAACGTTTCGGCCATTATACGCTCCGGCCTTCTTCAGGTGATTGGAATGTCGAACTGAACCCTTTATTTCACTCACTGGCGTAGACTGTACTAGTTCCACGTGCCATGTTTAATGGATGTCAGTTATCAGTTATCTCCTGTTAATTTTCCCTCTGAAAATTCTCCACTGCCTTAACCGGTTATTGAACTCACACTCTTTGGGTCCTGTCACTGTGTCCTTAAGGACACATGGCACAGTGGATAAAAGCGTAGGTTAGATCCAGTGACAGCACCTAAAGAGTGTGAGTTCAATACCTGGTTAAGGTGGAGAGGGGAATTAACAGGAGATAACTGGCGGTGGAGAACTTTCAGAGGGGAATTAACGGGAGATAACTGATAAGTGACATCCATTAAACATGGCACGTGAAACTAGGGTTCAGTTCGACATTCCAACCATCTGAAGAACGCCGAAACGTTGTAATAAATATGGCGACAGAGATGAAGATAATAGTCCAAATAATGTAAATAATGTACATAATACCTCACCTCAGAAATATAGACAGATACTCTTCCGTATTGGAAACCATAAAAAAATCTACATTCTTCAAACTAAAAATTTATAGCTGAGAAAACGCAAAATGTTCCTTTTTTATTCGTCTTTTACGGCTTATCAACCTATTGCAAGTTATTTAAGACCAGAAAATACTTTTAGATTGTAATAATTTTTTTTAGAGATAATGATGAATCGCTGATACAATTAACCCTGGTGGGGAGATGCGGTGGATTCATACCTTTCTAAAGGGTATCTGCGCGTAAGTGAATAAAAAACCCGACTGGAACTTGACCTCGGTCTTCCGATTTCAAGAGGTTATCCATTACACCAGCAGCACATCAAAGCTTACATCACTTGGTATTCCAAACAGTCACTCATCTGGGTAATGACCAGACTGAGACGTTCGTTAACCTGTTTGAACATGATATAGCTGTAGGCCTATTATGTCATACATACATGCTTACAGTACCGAGTATTCCTAAGCAGTCACCCATCTAGTTAGACCAGACTAATTGTTACTTACTTTTGGTTATCGTATGAGAATCGGTGTTTCAAAGGGTTATAACCGTAAGCCAAAATGTTTCTCTCAAACATCTGAAACTAATTTCACTTAAAACTTTAATTGAAAATGAAATAAACACATTAGACTGATTTCAATTAAAACTTTAATTGAAAATAAAGTAAACACATTAAACTGATTTCACTTAAAACTTTAATTGAAATTTAATTAAATGGATTTCAGTTAAAACTTTAATTGAAAATAAAGCAAGCACATTAAACTAATTTCACTTAAAACTTTATCGCTTATGAAGAACTAAATAAAGATTTGCCTTAATTATTTCATGACAATTTCCAATGAAACTTGTTAATAAATACTTTCTTAAAATAGGAAATGACTTATTATTATACTTAAAAGCCGATTGCCATATTCACAACGTCGAAAGTTTGTGAATATGGCAACACCCCGGCCTTCTTCAGGTGATTGAAATTTCGAACCGAACCCTTTATTTGCTAAGATCGTTCTAGTTCCATGTGCCATGCCTCAGTTATTTTCCTTTAGCTTAACTCACCACTGCTGGTGTTGAATTCAGCGCTCTTTGGATGTAGTCACTGGATCTAACCATCATTTTTATCCACTGGGCTTGAGGACATATGCGTATGAATTTTTGTAACTCTATAAACCTAATGTCTCAGCAACTATTTTTACCAGTGACATTTTTCTATTCTTATTATTATTGCATTTTTTACGAGAGCTTATATTGCAATTTTTGGTCTTATTCATTGTTTTTTCTCTAGCACTCCTTATTACTGGTTCACATATTGTATTCATAACTATGCTTGGTCGTCTCAGGAGATTTTTGTGGCCTAGAATACACAGATGTCTTCAAGGACATCTGTATATGCTAGGCAGATCAAGCATAGAAATGAATACAATATGGGAACCAGTAATAAGGAGTTCCAGAGAAAAGCAACAATAACAACGAAAATTGCAATATGAGCAATGGTAAAAATGGTTGCTGAAGACATTAAGTTTCAAAGTCCCAGAAATTCATACACAGATGTCCTTAAGGACACATGGCACCGTGGATAAAAACGTTGGTTAGATCCAGTGACTAGTTGTGAGTTCAATACCAGGCCACAGCAGTAGTGAAACGACTATATTTGATTGGGTGTACCTTAGCTGCCAAGGCAAGCCTTTACAGGAATTTAAGATGTTTTCGATTTCTTTGTCCATGTTCGGCCAGCACACACAACTGCGCATAAGGCTTTTCATCGTGGGTAGCCGGAATGGAAAACTTTCAGAATTCTTTTTTGTAGTGTTGTGGGATGGACGACTTGCTCACTATATAGCAGTACTTCGTTGCATAGGGAGAAAATATCTGAAGTCTGTTGGTCCTTTTCACGGATTGGGTCTTGGTTTGCCTGATAAACTCATTGTTTAGATCTTCTCGTTTGATTTGGTCGCGAGTTACAGGGAGTTCCCTTACTTGCATAATGTGGATTTAATGTCTCCTTCTGTTCGAAGAGAAGCAATCACAGTATCTTCAAGAGGTTCCCTGTGTTTCAGGATTAATCTGGATAGTCTGTCAACATGACAGTTTTTTAGACGGTATTTAGACTCTATCTTGAATTTATAATTTAAGAGGATTGTTTCCCATCTCCGTAGTATATTTGCTGTATGTACAGTCAGACCTTTGTTTAAGAACCGAAAATGGTAAGTAATGGTTTATGGTCCGTCTGATTATCCTCCTACCCCTTCCCTCAGCGTTGTTTGAAAAAAATCATATGCCATATTTGTCTACAATCACAATACATTAGTTGCTTACTTGTTTTTTCCCAATTGTCAATGATGACCTAAATTCCAGTTAACAGGTCATGAAAAAATAAACCACCACCTCCACCTTCTGACGTTAATTTTCTATTTACCGTATTTCTGACTTTTAATTAGTTGATCAAGACAAACCCACATTTTAATTAGTTGATCAAGTCA
>OZ038506.1:25658850-25673850 GCA_964036315.1 Acanthosepion esculentum | reverse complement strand
GGTATTTGTTTCTTTCTATCTAAATTCACTTATTTTATTTATTATCCGCCTATTTTGGTTAATCTCCTCACATATATATGGATTACATGAAACAATGGAGATGTGGTTCTACAGAAGGATAATGAGGATAACATGGACGGAGCATTTAAACAACGCGGGAAAAATGAAAGGGAAAATGAAAACAAAACGGACAATTAAATATAAAATCATAAAGAATCAGTTGCTATTTTATGAGGCCTCGTGAGAAAAACAAAGGGCCCTGAAAAAATTGATATTCACAGAACATTGAAGGCCAGAGATACAAAGGAAAACAGCGAATAACCTTTCTGGCGAGTTTTGGATGAACTGAAGGCCGAACAGGGATGCGAGGATAGCCATACTGGCTTCCTTCTTCTTTTCTTTTCTTGACTGGCTCAAATACCTGAGCTAATTTGGTTTTTGTTTTATGATGGCTTTTCACTTAGGCCTTGAACTTTAGAGCAACCACTTATACAAAAATCCAGATGGTGTAGACTTTAGTGTCGCTGCTCGGTATTAATGAGCAAGATCTTTCTTTCTTCATAAATACCCATTATCTTTGCTTCCTTTCTTTGTTGCTATCTATTTTTCTTACTTTTTTAATCTCTACTCGCTAATATATTATTTCTCTCTCACTCTCACTCTCTCTCTCTCTCTCACTCTCTCTCTCTCTCTCTCTCTCTCTCTCTCTCTCTCTCTCTCTCTCTCTCTCTGTCATTATATTTTTCTTTCTTTCTATCTTTCATTTTTTCTTTCTTTCTTTTCAACTTTCTTTCTTTTTTCGTAATATTTCCCAAATATTCTTTCTTTCTTTTGTGTAATATCTCCCCACTATTCTTTATGTAGTTTTCTTTCTTTCTTTCTTTCTTTCTTTCTTTCTTTCTTTCTTTCTTTCTTTCTTTCTTTCTTTCTTTCTTTCTTCATAAATCCCCATTATCTTTGCTTCCTTTCTTTGTTGCTATCTATTTTTCTTACTTTTTTAATCTCTACTCGCTAATATTTTATTTCTCTCTCACTCTCACTCTCTCTCTATCTATCTCTCTCTCTCTCTCTCTCTCTCTCTCTCTCTCTCTCTCTGTCATTATATTTTTCTTTCTTTCTATCTTTCATTTTTTCTTTCTTTCTTTTCAACTTTCTTTCTTTTTTCGTAATATTTCCCAAATATTCTTTCTTTCTTTTGTGTAATATCTCCCCACTATTCTTTATGTAGTTTTCTTTCTTTCTTTCTTTCTTCCTTTCTTTCTTTCTTTCTTTCTTTCTTTCTTTCTTTAGTTTTGAGTTCAATACCAGGCCACAGCAGTGGTGAACCAAACTAGGAGAGTTGAAGGGAAATAACAGAGACATCCGAAAGAGACATGGCACGTATAACGAGAACAATCTACCCTGTCGATGAAATAAACGATTCGGTTCGAAATTTCAATCACCTAAAGAAGGGCGGAACTTACAACGATCGAAACCTTGTGAATATAATTATGAAAATGAGGATAATAGTCCGAATAAAGTAAATGTTAGTAGTTATATTTCATCTACCCTATTTTGTCAGAAATTTTCAGCCAATAAAACAGAAATGAGCTCTCTCGCGCCTTGGGATAAAGAAAGATGCCTTCCAAAAGAAAAGCAAAGTATTAAGAAACACGAAATTTAATCGGAATAAAGAAAGGATTACTGAACTGCTACGCGATATCTGTCCTCCTATATGCCAGTGAATGCTGGACAGTCTCCTCACAGATTGAGAATAGAACTGAAGCAACTGAAATGTAGTTCTACAGAAGGATGCTGAGAATGACATGGATTCAGCGTGTGAGCAATGACGTAGTTTTCGAGAAAATAAAAACAAAAAGGATCCATACGTATCACGTGAAAGGTACAGTTGAAATGTCTAGAGAACGTATTGAAGAACGAAAGCTTTGAAAATTTGACGCTCACAGCACATATTAAAGACGAGATTGACAGACATCGACATTTTGTAAATAATTGGCAGAACGGGAATTAGGGAAATATAGCAAAAAAACAAAATTTACTAAAGATTAGAAAGAAGGGGAAGTTGCGTAAAGCCACGAGAGTCCACGTGTCTTGATAAGCAAGCAGCATAAGAGAAATGAAAACTCTGTATTCCAACGCGTGGAAAACGACTTGAACCAACCTCAATTTTTCAAAAAACGAATGACAACGTAGTGTAGTAGATTTATTCATTCTTGGCTGCATCAGTTCCTCTCGGCCATTGTCTTGATGTGACCTCCTCCCAGAGACGTCGTCCAAAACATGGTCCATAGTTTTCCGTCCGTGAATCTGTAAGAGGCTGTGACGATTGTTTATACATACTTCTGTCCAACGTTCTGCTTGACATGCTTTTCACACCGGATGCAGGTTTGAGGTTCCGTGCTTCTCAAACTGGCGGTCGGGAATAACCGTAAATCACTCCCGTGATCTGGATTTATTCGATGGTCTGCAATACATATTATATTATGATGTTACAGTCATTGGCTTTTTAAAAACAAATAAAAAATACAGTAATAGAGGGAACATTAACAGTTTTTTTAATCATTTCAACCTAAGCAAAGTGGGAATGCCACTAGTAAGCAGGAAGTTACAGAGAATGAAAGTGAGAGAAAAAAACTGAGTATAGGGAGGATTGAGTAAGGAGAAAAGATGACAGGGATTCAAGGAGACAGAAGATGGCGATTGACGTTGCATTTAAATTCTGGAAGATTGTAGTTATCAGGGTAGCAAGTAAACGGAATAGAGTGCCATATTTAACTATTTCAATAATAAACGGGTGGGACCTAAATGCCAATCAAGTAGCACTCTTAAATTCATGTAGTCGTCAGGGCACCAGGGGAAAAAAAGCTCATAAGAGCAGTTACCATGAAAATATTAGTGGAAAAGACAGAGGGAAATCAGGTCACTACGATGAGAAAGTCACTGCTGTCAAGATTGCAAATCAGGATTGATTACGTGCAGATCATTTTGGGGAGTATTTCAAGAAGCTCGAGATGAATAGCAGAAGCATTAGACCAGATATGGCAACAATATTCATTCCAGGGGCGAAAGGTAGATTTTTAAATGCACCTCGAATTGAATAACAGAAGCATCAGAGCAGATATTGCAAGTGTTGAGTCTTGACTCAATGTTGAATCTCGCCTAATTGCATGGAATAATAATGCAACACAAAATGTACTTAGAACAAGAATGTATTATAACAAGAAAGTGTACACAATAAGTACATATAGTATTTCTGTATATTTCTGGGAAGACGTTCCTGGAGAATGTGTTGACTAGTCGCAGTCGATCAGAGTCTCTAGTTGGATCTCGTGATTCCTTCTCCGTCTTCCGGTACCAACCATTATTTATATAGTTGGTAGTCACCTATGCAGATTAGGTGGATCCTACACAACAGCAAGAATAGTCATTCCACGGGCTAATGGTAAATTTGTAAATGAACCCCAAGATGAATAGCAGAAGTATCAGTCCAGGAAAGACAACAGTATTCAATCCACGGGCGGATGATAGATTTGTAATGAACATCGAGATGAATAGAAGAATCACAAGTCAAGATATGGCAATAATCTTTCATTCCACGGGCGAAAGGTGGATTTTTAATTGCACCTCAAGATGTCTAACAGAAGAATCAGAACAGATATTCAAGAATATTCATTTCACGGGCGAATGGTGGATTTTTAATTGCACCTCGTGATGAACAGACGTATCATCAGACCAGATATGGCAAGTATATTCATTCCTGGGGCGAATTGTAGATTTGTAAATGAACCTCCAGATGAATAGCAGATGCATCAGACAAGATATTGCGAGTATATTCATTCCTCGGGCGAATTGTAGATTTGTAAATGAACCTCCAGATGAATAGCAGATGCATCAGACCAGATATGGCAACAATATTCATTCCTCGGGCGAATTGTAGATTTGTAAATGAACCTCCAGATGAATACCATATGCATCAGACGAGATATGACAACAATATTCATTCCTCGGGCGAATTGTAGATTTGTAAATGAACCTCCAGATGAATAGCAGATGCATCAGACCAGATATGGCAACAATATTCATTCCTCGGGCGAATTGTAGATTTGTAAATGAACCTCCAGATGAATACCATATGCATCAGACGAGATATGACAACAATATTCATTCCTCGGGCGAATTGTAGATTTGTAAATGAACCTCCAGATGAATAGCAGATGCATCAGACCAGATATGGCAACAATATTCATTCCTCGGGCGAATTGTAGATTTGTAAATGAACCTCCAGATGAATACCATATGCATCAGACGAGATATGACAACAATATTCATTCCTCGGGCGAATAGTAGATTTGTAAATGAACCTCCAGATGAATAGCAGATGGCTCAGACCAGATATGACAACAATATTCATTCCTCGGGCGAATTGTAGATTTGTAAATGAACCTCCAGATGAATAGCAGATGCATCAGACCAGATATGGCAAGTATATTCATTCCTCGGGCGAATTGTAGATTTGTAAATGAACCTCCAGATGAATAGCAGATGCATCAGACCAGATATGGCAAGTATATTCATTCCTCGGGCGAATTGTAGATTTGTAAATGAACCTCCAGATGAATACAATATGCATCAGACGAGATATGACAACAATATTCATTCCTCGGGCGAATTGTAGATTTGGAAATGAACCTCCAGATGAATAGCAGATGCATCAGACCAGATATGGCAACAATATTCATTCCTCGGGCGAATTGTAGATTTGTAAATGAACCTCCAGATGAATAGCAGATGCATCAGACCAGATATGGCAACAATATTCATTCCTCGGGCGAATTGTAGATTTGTAAATGAACCTCCAGATGAATAGCAGATGCATCAGACCAGATATGGCAAGTATATTCATTCCTCGGGCGAATTGTAGATTTGTAAATGAACCTCCAGATGAATACCATATGCATCAGACGAGATATGGCAACAATATTCATTCCTCGGGCGAATGATGGATTTGTAAATGAACCTCCAGATGAATACCATATGCATCAGACGAGATATGACAACAATATTCATTCCTCGGGCGAATTGTAGATTTGTAAATGAACCTCCAGATGAATACCATATGCATCAGACGAGATATGGCAACAATATTCATTCCTTGGGCGAATTGTAAATTTGTAAATGAACCTCCAGATGAATAGCAGATGCATCAGACCAGATATGGCAACAATATTCATTCCTCGGGCGAATGATGGATTTGTAAATGTACCTCAAGATGAATGTCAGAAGCATCAGACAAGATATGGCAAGTATATTCATTCCACGGGCGAATTGTAGATTTGTAAATGAACCTCCAGATGAATACCATATGCATTAGACGAGATATGACAACAATATTCATTCCTCGGGCGAATTGTAGATTTGTAAATGAACCTCCAGATGAATAGCAGATGCATCAGACCAGATATGGCAAGTATATTCATTCCTCGGGCGAATTGTAGATTTGTAAATGAACCTCCAGATGAATACCATATGCATCAGACGAGATATGACAAGAATATTCATTCCTCGGGCGAATTGTAGATTTGTAAATGAACCTCCAGATGAATAGCAGATGCATCAGACCAGATATGGCAACAATATTCATTCCTCGGGCGAATTGTAGATTTGTAAATTAACCTCCAGATGAATACCATATGCATCAGACGAGATATGGCAACAATATTCATTCCTCGGGCGAATTGTAGATTTGTAAATGAACCTCCAGAGGAATAGCAGATGCATCAGACCAGATATGGCAACAATATTCATTCCTCGGGCGAATTGTAGATTTGTAAATGAACCTCCAGATGAATAGCAGATGCATCAGACCAGATATGGCAAGTATATTCATTCCTCGGGCGAATTGTAGATTTGTAAATGAACCTCCAGATGAATACCATATGCATCAGACGAGATATGACAACAATATTCATTCCTCGGGCGAATTGTAGATTTGTAAATGAACCTCCAGATGAATAGCAGATGGCCCAGACCAGATATGACAACAATATTCATTCCTCGGGCGAATTGTAGATTTGTAAATGAACCTCCAGATGAATAGCAGATGCATCAGACCAGATATGGCAAGTATATTCATTCCTCGGGCGAATTGTAGATTTGTAAATGAACCTCCAGATGAATAGCAGATGCATCAGACCAGATATGGCAAGTATATTCATTCCTCGGGCGAATTGTAGATTTGTAAATGAACCTCCAGATGAATACCATATGCATCAGACGAGATATGACAACAATATTCATTCCTCGGGCGAATTGTAGATTTGTAAATGAACCTCCAGATGAATACCATATGCATCAGACGAGATATGACAACAATATTCATTCCTCGGGCGAATTGTAGATTTGTAAATGAACCTCCAGATGAATAGCAGATGCATCAGACCAGATATGGCAACAATATTCATTCCTCGGGCGAATTGTAGATTTGTAACTGAACCTCCAGATGAATAGCAGATGCATCAGACGAGATATGACAACAATATTCATTGCTCGGGCGAATTGTAGATTTGTAAATGAACCTCCAGATGAATACCATATGCATCAGACGAGATATGGCAACAATATTCATTCCTCGGGCGAATTGTAGATTTGTAAATGAACCTCCAGATGAATACCATATGCATCAGACGAGATATGACAACAATATTCATTCCTCGGGCGAATTGTAGATTTGTAAATGAACCTCCAGATGAATACCATATGCATCAGACGAGATATGGCAACAATATTCATTCCTCGGGCGAATTGTAGATTTGTAAATGAACCTCCAGATGAATAGCAGATGCATCAGACCAGATATGGCAACAATATTCATTCCTCGGGCGAATGATGGATTTGTAAATGTACCTCAAGATGAATGTCAGAAGCATCAGACAAGATATGGCAAGTATATTCATTCCACGGGCGAATTGTAGATTTGTAAATGAACCTCCAGATGAATACCATATGCATCAGACGAGATATGACAACAATATTCATTCCTCGGGCGAATTGTAGATTTGTAAATGAACCTCCAGATGAATAGCAGATGCATCAGACCAGATATGGCAAGTATATTCATTCCTCGGGCGAATTGTAGATTTGTAAATGAACCTCCAGATGAATACCATATGCATCAGACGAGATATGACAACAATATTCATTCCTCGGGCGAATTGTAGATTTGTAAATGAACCTCCAGATGAATACCATATGCATCAGACGAGATATGACAACAATATTCATTCCTCGGGCGAATTGTAGATTTGTAAATTAACCTCCAGATGAATACCATATGCATCAGACGAGATATGGCAACAATATTCATTCCTCGGGCGAATTGTAGATTTGTAAATGAACCTCCAGAGGAATAGCAGATGCATCAGACCAGATATGGCAACAATATTCATTCCTCGGGCGAATTGTAGATTTGTAAATGAACCTCCAGATGAATAGCAGATGCATCAGACCAGATATGGCAAGTATATTCATTCCTCGGGCGAATTGTAGATTTGTAAATGAACCTCCAGATGAATACCATATGCATCAGACGAGATATGACAACAATATTCATTCCTCGGGCGAATTGTAGATTTGTAAATGAACCTCCAGATGAATAGCAGATGGCCCAGACCAGATATGACAACAATATTCATTCCTCGGGCGAATTGTAGATTTGTAAATGAACCTCCAGATGAATAGCAGATGCATCAGACCAGATATGGCAAGTATATTCATTCCTCGGGCGAATTGTAGATTTGTAAATGAACCTCCAGATGAATAGCAGATGCATCAGACCAGATATGGCAAGTATATTCATTCCTCGGGCGAATTGTAGATTTGTAAATGAACCTCCAGATGAATACCATATGCATCAGACGAGATATGACAACAATATTCATTCCTCGGGCGAATTGTAGATTTGTAAATGAACCTCCAGATGAATACCATATGCATCAGACGAGATATGACAACAATATTCATTCCTCGGGCGAATTGTAGATTTGTAAATGAACCTCCAGATGAATAGCAGATGCATCAGACCAGATATGGCAACAATATTCATTCCTCGGGCGAATTGTAGATTTGTAACTGAACCTCCAGATGAATAGCAGATGCATCAGACGAGATATGACAACAATATTCATTGCTCGGGCGAATTGTAGATTTGTAAATGAACCTCCAGATGAATACCATATGCATCAGACGAGATATGGCAACAATATTCATTCCTCGGGCGAATTGTAGATTTGTAAATGAACCTCCAGATGAATACCATATGCATCAGACGAGATATGACAACAATATTCATTCCTCGGGCGAATTGTAGATTTGTAAATGAACCTCCAGATGAATACCATATGCATCAGACGAGATATGGCAACAATATTCATTCCTCGGGCGAATTGTAGATTTGTAAATGAACCTCCAGATGAATAGCAGATGCATCAGACCAGATATGGCAACAATATTCATTCCTCGGGCGAATGATGGATTTGTAAATGTACCTCAAGATGAATGTCAGAAGCATCAGACAAGATATGGCAAGTATATTCATTACACGGGCGAATTGTAGATTTGTAAATGAACCTCCAGATGAATACCATATGCATCAGACGAGATATGACAACAATATTCATTCCTCGGGCGAATTGTAGATTTGTAAATGAACCTCCAGATGAATAGCAGATGCATCAGACCAGATATGGCAAGTATATTCATTCCTCGGGCGAATTGTAGATTTGTAAATGAACCTCCAGATGAATACCATATGCATCAGACGAGATATGACAACAATATTCATTCCTCGGGCGAATTGTAGATTTGGAAATGAACCTCCAGATGAATAGCAGATGCATCAGACCAGATATGGCAACAATATTCATTCCTCGGGCGAATTGTAGATTTGTAAATGAACCTCCAGATGAATAGCAGATGCATCAGACCAGATATGGCAACAATATTCATTCCTCAGGCGAATTGTAGATTTGTAAATGAACCTCCAGATGAATAGCAGATGCATCAGACCAGATATGGCAAGTATATTCATTCCTCGGGCGAATTGTAGATTTGTAAATGAACCTCCAGATGAATACCATATGCATCAGACGAGATATGACAACAATATTCATTCCTCGGGCGAATGATGGATTTGTAAATGAACCTCCAGATGAATACCATATGCATCAGAGGAGATATGACAACAATATTCATTCCTCGGGCGAATTGTAGATTTGTAAATGAACCTCCAGATGAATACCATATGCATCAGACGAGATATGGCAACAATATTCATTCCTTGGGCGAATTGTAGATTTGTAAATGAACCTCCAGATGAATAGCAGATGCATCAGACCAGATATGGCAACAATATTCATTCCTCGGGCGAATGATGGATTTGTAAATGTACCTCAAGATGAATGTCAGAAGCATCAGACAAGATATGGCAAGTATATTCATTCCACGGGCGAATTGTAGATTTGTAAATGAACCTCCAGATGAATACCATATGCATCAGACGAGATATGACAACAATATTCATTCCTCGGGCGAATTGTAGATTTGTAAATGAACCTCCAGATGAATAGCAGATGCATCAGACCAGATATGGCAAGTATATTCATTCCTCGGGCGAATTGTAGATTTGTAAATGAACCTCCAGATGAATACCATATGCATCAGACGAGATATGACAAGAATATCCATTCCTCGGGCGAATTGTAGATTTGTAAATGAACCTCCAGATGAATAGCAGATGCATCAGACCAGATATGGCAACAATATTCATTCCTCGGGCGAATTGTAGATTTGTAAATGAACCTCCAGATGAATACCATATGCATCAGACGAGATATGGCAACAATATTCATTCCTCGGGCGAATTGTAGATTTGTAAATGGACCTCCAGATGAATAGCAGATGCATCAGACCAGGTATGGCAACAATATTCATTCCTCGGGCGAATGATGGATTTGTAAATGTACCTCAAGATGAATGTCAGAAGCATCAGGCAAGATATGGCAAGTATATTCATTCCACGGGCGAATTGTAGATTTGTAAATGAACCTCCAGATGAATACCATATGAATCAGACGAGATATGACAACAATATTCATTCCTCGGGCGAATTGTAGATTTGTAAATGAACCTCCAGATGAATAGCAGATGCATCAGACCAGATATGGCAAGTATATACATTCCTCGGGCGAATTGTAGATTTGTAAATGAACTTCCAGATGAATGCCATATGCATCAGACGAGATATGACAACAATATTCATTCCTCGGGCGAATTGTAGATTTGTAAATGAACCTCCAGATGAATAGCAGATGCATCAGACCAGATATGGCAAGTATATTCATTCCTCGGGCGAATTGTAGATTTGTAAATGAACCTCCAGATGAATACCATATGCATCAGACGAGATATGACAACAATATTCATTCCTCGGGCGAATTGTAGATTTGTAAATGAACCTCCAGATGAATAGCAGATGCATCAGACCAGATATGGCAAGTATATTCATTCCTCGGGCGAATTGTAGATTTGTAAATGAACCTCCAGATGAATACCATATGCATCAGACGAGATATGACAAGAATATCCATTCCTCGGGCGAATTGTAGATTTGTAAATGAACCTCCAGATGAATAGCAGATGCATCAGACCAGATATGGCAAGTATATACATTCCTCGGGCGAATTGTAGATTTGTAAATGAACCTCCAGATGAATACCATATGCATCAGACGAGATATGGCAACAATATTCATTCCTCGGGCGAATTGTAGATTTGTAAATGGACCTCCAGATGAATAGCAGATGCATCAGACCAGGTATGGCAACAATATTCATTCCTCGGGCGAATGATGGATTTGTAAATGTACCTCAAGATGAATGTCAGAAGCATCAGGCAAGATATGGCAAGTATATTCATTCCACGGGCGAATTGTAGATTTGTAAATGAACCTCCAGATGAATACCATATGAATCAGACGAGATATGACAACAATATTCATTCCTCGGGCGAATTGTAGATTTGTAAATGAACCTCCAGATGAATAGCAGATGCATCAGACCAGATATGGCAACAATATTCATTCCTCGGGCGAATTGTAGATTTGTAAATGAACCTCCAGATGAATACCATATGCATCAGACGAGATATGGCAACAATATTCATTCCTCTGGCGAATTGTAGATTTGTAAATGAACCTCCAGATTAATACCATATGCATCAGACCAGATATGGCAACAATATTCATTCCTCGGGCGAATTGTAGATTTGTAAATGAACCTCCAGATGAATAGCAGATGCATCAGACCAGATATGGCAACAATATTCATTCCTCGGGCGAATTGTAGATTTGTAAATGAACCTCCAGATGAATACCATATGCATCAGACGAGATATGACAACAATATTCATTCCTCGGGCGAATTGTAGATTTGTAAATGAACCTCCAGATGAATAGCAGATGCATCAGACCAGATATGGCAACAATATTCATTCCTCGGGCGAATTGTAGATTTGTAAATGAACCTCCAGATGAATAGCAGATGCATCAGACCAGATATGGCAAGTATATTCATTCCTCGGGCGAATTGTAGATTTGTAAATTAACCTCCAGATGAATACCATATGCATCAGACGAGATATGACAACAATATTCATTCCTCGGGCGAATTGTAGATTTGTAAATGAACCTCCAGATGAATAGCAGATGCATCAGACCAGATATGGCAACAATATTCATTCCTCGGGCGAATTGTAGATTTGTAAATGAACCTCCAGATGAATAGCAGATGCATCAGACCAGATATGGCAACAATATTCATTCCTCGGGCGAATTGTAGATTTGTAAATGAACCTCCAGATGAATAGCAGATGCATCAGACCAGATATGACAACAATATTCATTCCTCGGGCGAATTGTAGATTTGTAAATGAACCTCCAGATGAATAGCAGATGCATCAGACCAGATATGGCAAGTATATTCATTCCTCGGGCGAATTGTAGATTTGTAAATGAACCTCCAGATGAATAGCAGATGCATCAGACCAGATATGGCAAGTATATTCATTGCTCGGGCGAATTGTAGATTTGTAAATGAACCTCCAGATGAATACCATATGCATCAGACGAGATATGACAACAATATTCATTCCTCGGGCGAATTGTAGATTTGTAAATGAACCTCCAGATGAATAGCAGATGCATCAGACCAGATATGGCAAAAATATTCATTCCTCGGGCGAATTGTAGATTTGTAAATGAACCTCCAGATGAATAGCAGATGCATCAGACCAGATATGGCAACAATATTCATTCCTCAGGCGAATTGTAGATTTGTAAATGAACCTCCAGATGAATACCATATGCATCAGACGAGATATGACAACAATATTCATTCCTCGGGCGAATTGTAGATTTGTAAATGAACCTCCAGATGAATAGCAGATGCATCAGACCAGATATGGCAACAATATTCATTCCTCGGGCGAATTGTAGATTTGTAAATGAACCTCCAGATGAATACCATATGCATCAGACGAGATATGACAACAATATTCATTTCTCGGGCGAATTGTAGATTTGTAAATGAACCTCCAGATGAATAGCAGATGCATCAGACCAGATATGGCAAGTATATTCATTCCTCGGGCGAATTGTAGATTTGTAAATGAACCTCCAGATGAATACCATATGCATCAGACGAGATATGACAACAATATTCATTCCTCGGGCGAATTGTAGATTTGTAAATGAACCTCCAGATGAATAGCAGATTCATCAGACCAGATATGGCAACAATATTCATTCCTCGGGCGAATTGTAGATTTGTAAATGAACCTCCAGATGAATACCATATGCATCAGACGAGATATGGCAAAAATATTCATTCCTCGGGCGAATTGTAGATTTGTAAATGAACCTCCAGATGAATAGCAGATGCATCAGACCAGATATGGCAACAATATTCATTCCTCGGGCGAATGATGGATTTGTAAATGTACCTCAAGATGAATGTCAGAAGCATCAGACAAGATATGGCAAGTATATTCATTCCACGGGCGAATTGTAGATTAGTAAATGAACCTCCAGATTAATACCATATGCATCAGACCAGATATGGCAACAATATTCATTCCTCGGGCGAATTGTAGATTTGTAAATTAACCTCCAGATGAATGTCAGAAGCATCAGACAAGATATGGCAAGTATATTCATTCCTCGGACGAATTGTAGATTTGTAAATGAACCTCCAGATGAATAGCAGATGCATCAGACCAGATATGGCAACAATATTCATTCCTCGGGCGAATTGTAGATTTGTAAATGAACCTCCAGATGAATACCATATGCATCAGACGAGATATGACAACAATATTCATTCCTCGGGCGAATTGTAGATTTGTAAATGAACCTCCAGATGAATAGCAGATGCATCAGACCAGAAATGGCAACAATATTCATTCCTCGGGCGAATTGTAGATTTGTAAATGAACCTCCAGATGAATACCATATGCATCAGACGAGATATGACAACAATATTCATTCCTCGGGCGAATTGTAGATTTGTAAATGAACCTCCAGATGAATAGCAGATGCATCAGACCAGATATGGCAAGTATATTCATTCCTCGGGCGAATTGTAGATTTGTAAATGAACCTCCAGATGAATACCATATGCATCAGACGAGATATGACAACAATATTCATTCCTCGGGCGAATTGTAGATTTGTAAATGAACCTCCAGATGAATAGCAGATGCATCAGACCAGATATGGCAACAATATTCATTCCTCGGGCGAATTGTAGATTTGTAAATGAACCTCCAGATGAATACCATATGCATCAGACGAGATATGGCAACAATATTCATTCCTCGGGCGAATTGTAGATTTGTAAATGAACCTCCAGATGAATAGCAGATGCATCAGACCAGATATGGCAACAATATTCATTCCTCGGGCGAATGATGGATTTGTAAATGTACCTCAAGATGAATGTCAGAAGCATCAGACAAGATATGGCAAGTATATTCATTCCACGGGCGAATTGTAGATTTGTAAATGAACCTCCAGATTAATACCATATGCATCAGACGAGATATGACAACAATATTCATTCCTCGGGCGAATTGTAGATTTGTAAATGAACCTCCAGATGAATGTCAGAAGCATCAGACAAGATATGGCAAGTATATTCATTCCTCGGACGAATTGTAGATTTGTAAATGAACCTCCAGATGAATAGCAGATGCATCAGACGAGATATGACAACAATTCGCCCGAGGAATGAATATACTTGCCATATCTGGTCTGATGCATCTGCTATTCATCTGGAGGTTCATTTACAAATCTACAATTCGCCCGAGGAATGAATATTGTTGTCATATCTCGTCTGATCCATATGGTATTCATCTGGAGGTTCATTTACAAATCTACGAACCTCCAGATGAATACCATATGCATCAGACGAGATATGACAACAATATTCATTCCTCGGGCGAATTGTAGATTTGTAAATGAACCTCCAGATGAATAGCAGATGCATCAGACCAGATATGGCAAGTATATTCATTCCTCGGGCGAATTGTGGATTTGTAAATGAACCTCCAGATGAATACCATATGCATCAGACGAGATATGACAACAATATTCATTCCTCGGGCGAATTGTAGATTTGTAAATGAACCTCCAGATGAATAGCAGATGCATCAGACCAGATATGGCAACAGTATTCATTCCTCGGGCGAATGATGGATTTGTAAATGTACCTCAAGATGAATGTCAGAAGCATCAGACAAGATATGGCAAGTATATTCATTCCACGGCCGAGGGGTGTGGGGGTAGAACGTCTTTTCGAGTAGACGTCCGTGCAGACCTAGAGGAAAAGACAAGACGTACATCAGACGAAAAATAACAATTCTCAACTGACGAGCTATATCTGGCAAATT
>OZ038506.1:25636350-25656350 GCA_964036315.1 Acanthosepion esculentum | reverse complement strand
CCAATAACTGTGTGTGCGCGTGCGTGCATTTGTGTGTGTGTATAAAGAGACAAACAGACACGCACACACACACACAGAAGGAAGTGAACTTTTAAAGTAAGATATTAATGTTGTGGACATTAATAGATACTAAATCGTGAGCAATAGAGATAAACAGAGAAATGTGAAAATAATGCAGTTGATAGATTTATTTTTTACGGCTTACCAACCTTGTGTGTGTTATTTAAAGTCCAAAGATATGATTGCGATTGTAAACAAAATTCTTTTTGCGAATGAATACAACATTAACTTGTTTTTTTAAAATAACAATTATTTTTCTGTATACAGGTTCTAATTTTTAACCCATAGCTGGGGGTAATGAGTGGGATTCATAGATTTCCCAAAAGTTTTTATGTGTAAGCGAATGTAACGAAACCAACTAGAACTTGAACTCGGCTCCTCCAGTTCATCTTCATTGCACCAGCCACAAATCTACTGAAAATAATGCAGTTGATATTAATAGACTGGCATTGATTGATAGGGTTGCAAATGATGAAAACTGAGTTAAGTTGACATTAAGTGATTAATATAAATTGACTATAATGAACGGACAACGATAAATAGTGATGAATTGCTGAGAGAGATATGAATAGACTTAGTCTGAGATAATCATCAAACACAAATAAGAATGTAATTAGACAGACCGCTCTCCAGAAACAGATATAGTGATTTTCTAAGTGTAGCTGAGATATGGCACAAGGCCGAAAGTATCGGCCATTTAAAAAAAGGTATATGTGTTTATGCGTGTATGTGTGTCGGCAACTTATGGCAGGCGTGGCATACGTGGCACGCCAAGCAATTTCCAATAGCACGCAGCCGCAAATGACATCATGAAGTCGGAACCAATGACTATAACAAAGAAGATATTTAACTGTTTCAAAACTGCCCACTCGTTGGACTCCCATTAATAATAAAAACAATCTTTCTATTCTGAGTACTGTCTTTGTTGGCATACAGGAATCGGCATCCTATGACACGTGTGCCACACGTGGCCCGCCAAGTAATTCCGATTGGCACGCACCCGCAAATGACATCAGGAAGTCCGAACCAATAACTACTACAACGCAAAGAAGACATTTAGCTGTTTCAATTTTAATATATACTAAAGTATATATACTATATATTACTATATAAAATACAGGGTGTCCATAAAGTTCGTGGGAACTTTAAAAAATTTATAACTTTATTTGTATTTGTGATAGAATTATTTGTAAAAAGGATTAGAAAGAAGTAAATCTATATTTTTTAAGGTTTTATTGAAATTTTATTTCAGTTTCCACATGTCCTCCATCATTAGCAATACAAAAGGTAATACGATTTTGCAGTTCACGGAAAACATTTGCCAACTGATTTACAGTAATGACTGAAATCACATTAGTTATTTTAGCTATACGTAAAACTAGGTACATTAAACTTTATAACTTTTACAGATTATTTCTATCGCAAATACAAATAAAAGTATAATTTTTTTAAAGTGCACACGAACTTTATGGACACCCTGTATATTGCAGAACAGGTATATTGAACTTGACTTGTATAAAAATACGTATGCTGTTGGCACACTGAATGATTTAAAACCCCTAAGTCGGCACATAGTTAGAAAAAGGTTGCCGACCCCTTGTGTATATTATATTTGAACAGGAATCTTTCTCTTGTCCATGTTTCGTTGCATGTGACAGACAAGAAATATCTGTAAAAATGTCCGTTCAGATTCTGAATTTCCGGAATGAAGATTTTATTATCACTGTTTACGTTAATCACATTCGGATTATTGTCAACATCTTTGATGTAATTAGCACATCGTTTTAGCCGTCGTGCTCTCCGCTCTTCGTCGGGTGAT
The DNA here is from genome assembly GCA_964036315.1 of Acanthosepion esculentum. Lineage (NCBI taxonomy): Eukaryota > Metazoa > Mollusca > Cephalopoda > Sepiida > Sepiidae > Acanthosepion > Acanthosepion esculentum. The sequence continues at coordinate 25,654,471 of OZ038506.1, read as the reverse complement.
GGCCAACTGACAATTTCTAGCTGAACCCTTTATTCAATCTACGCGGGATAGATCGTTCTTGTTTTAAAAGCAAACATCGTAGTGGAATTGTCCGTAGTTTCATTGACATGAACTCCAGAACGCTTCTTTAGCTATTTTCTTTATTTTCTTTCTTCTCGTGCTAACAAAATTCTTAGTATATTTATGAAATTGCCCTATACTATGTGCTATCAGTCGTAATTTAATCTTTGGTGTAGTTGCGTCTAGTTTCTAAATTCAGCCAGGATATTCTGACTACGATCGTAAAATACTATTTCGCTCTTCATTTTGGCGTTTTCATTAGGAGTGATTGAAATATCTTCAAATGTCTGTCTATATTTCTAAGATGAGATATTATGTACATTAAAAAAATCTCCTGAGCCGACCAAGCATAGAAATGAATACAATATGGGAACCAATAATAAGGAGTGCCAGAGAAAAGCGATAACAACAACAAAAGTTGGAATATGAGCTCTGGTAAAAACATGTATGATAACAGCAAAAATTGCAATACGAGCACTGGTAAAAAACGGTTGCTGAAGACATTAGGTTTAGAATACCCAGAAATTCATACACAGATCTCCTCACGGACACAGGGCACAATGGATAAAGGTGTTGGTTAGATCCAGAGACAGGACCCAAAGAGTGTGAGTTCAATACCCGGTTAAGGCAGTGGAGAACTTCCAGAGGGAAATTAACAGGAGATAACTGATAACTGACATCCATTAAAACAATGCACATGGAACTAGAACAGTCTACCCCAGTGAGCGAAATATAGGGTTTACTACGGCCGAAACTTTTTAATAAATATGGCGACAAAGATGAGGACAATAGTCCAAATAATGTAAATAATCTGCAAATGTGTTTCTTTCTTTTTTTTTTGTACTTTCTGACAACAATATTATATTATTATTTCTGTATTAAGTATTATGTCAATATCAGTGGCCGGAAGTCGTCTCCAACGAAAAACTTTGGGACAGGACCTGACAATCCCAAATCGAGACTGACATTAAGAAACGGAAATGGATCGGTCACACACTCCACAAGCCTGCTTCTAGTGTCACCAGGCAGGTCCTTGACTGGAATCCACAACACAAGCGAAAACAGACGCAGAAGTGTTGACGCAGAGGTGAAGGCAGCTGACACGACATGGGATGAGCTGGAGAGAATCCACTGGAACCGCCTCCGTTGGAGAGGTGTTGTTACGGCCCTATGTTCTCCAAGGACTCAAGAGGCAATATACTCCCAATAGGAGTAGAAAGGTTTACCTATCGTCCAGTTCACACTTCTGCCCCGTCTTCTGGACATGAGTAGAGTTTTATCACTTGTTTCCTTTTTAGGACTGGGTTTCCGCTTTCTTCAAAAGATTACTTCATTTCCATAATCCTAACGCCGTTTCGCGGTCTTTGAAATTTATTCCATTAATTATTTTTTCTTCTTCCCTATAGGAGTAGATAGGTTTGCCAATCGTCCAGTTCACACTAGACCCCCTGTGACACCCATCTCTTGAACATTAGTAGAGCATTATCCTTTGTTTCATGTTTAGGACTGAGTTTCCCCTTCCTTCGCATGCCCTCGTTAACTCTATACTTTTAACGTCAGCGCCTGATCTCTGAATTTTTTCCCACTAATTATTTTTCTCCTCCGCAATATGAGTAGACAGGTTTGCCTTTCGTCCAGTTCACATTGCTGCCACGTCTTTTGAACAGGGGTAGAGGTTTATTTCTTGTTTTCTGTTAAGGATTGGGTTTCCGCTTCCTGTAAATGACAACTTTATCTCTTACTCCTAACGTCTCCGCCTGGACTAATAATTATTTATCTTTTCTCCTTTCCCAATACGAGTAGATACGTTTGCGTGTCGTCCAGTTCACATTCCTCTCCGGTCTTTTGAACAGGGGTAGAGGTATTTACTTCGATACCAGTTTACAATTGACTTTCCGCTTCCTTCAAAAGTCATTTGCAACTCTATACTGCTAACGTCTCCGACTGAACTCTGAAACTCTGAAATGTTTTTCACGAATTAAATGTAGATTATCTTCAAGCCTAGAATTAGCTGTCATCTTTCTTGTATCGCTCCAGTAACATACCCTCTTTTGCTTTCTTACGCTAATACAACACCACACAGTAACCCTCGAGCTTCTGCTTCTCTCGGGCCTTGTAATGGATGTACATTAGTAACAAATATATTTATTGGCATCTGTTGGCGCGCAACAGAACGAGTTCCGGAAACTATTTGATACCACCTCGTATATGTATATATTGATATGAGGAAAGAAAAACAGAAAAAAAAACATTCATATATATTTAAAGACAGCGGAAGATAGATAGATAGATAGATAGATAGATAGATAGATAGATAGATAGATAGATAGATAGATAGATAGATAATGATCAGGATAAAATAGATAGATAGATAGATAGATAGATAGATAGATAGATAGATAGATAGATAATGATTTGGATGAGATAGATAGATAGATAGATAGATAGATAGATAGATAGATAGATAGATAGATAGATAATGATCAGGATAAAATAGATAGATAGATAGATAGATAGATAGATAGATAGATAGATAGATAGATAGATAGATAATGATCAGGATAAAATAGATAGATAGATAGATAGATAGATAGATAGATAGATAGATAGATAGATAGATAATGATCAGGATAAAATAGATAGATAGATAGATAGATAGATAGATAGATAGATAGATAGATAGATAGATAGATAGATAGATAGATAATGATCAGGATAAAATAGATAGATAGATAGATAGATAGATAGATAGATAGATAGATAGATAGATAATGATCAGGATAAAATAGATAGATAGATAGATAGATAGATAGATAGATAGATAGATAGATAGATAGATAGATAGATAGATAATGATCAGGATAAAATAGATAGATAGATAGATAGATAGATAGATAGATAGATAGATAGATAGATAGATAGATAGATAATGATCAGGATAAAATAGATAGATAGATAGATAGATAGATAGATAGATAGATAGATAGATAGATAGATAGATAGATAATGATCAGGATAAAATAGATAGATAGATAGATAGATAGATAGATAGATAGATAGATAGATAGATAGATGAAAGAAAGGCAGCAGAAAGAAAGAAAGATGGCTGGTTTTGATTGTTATGCCGTTGTGAATGAAACCACTTGTTTCGTTGAAGTGCTTTAACCTTTGATTTTGTTTGTCAAGTTCGGAGTAAATCAAAGGATGATCGGATTTTCCGGCTAAACACGCAAGCCCAAGTGGATAATAGGTTTTCTGTGTTATAGAGTAGAGCAACATTAATATTAAAACGCCATCTTCTTCCGGTCACCTTCGCTACACGCTACACGCACACTCATTGCGAGGAATGTTTTACATGCCGTGCGAGTGCTGAAAAAATGTATCCACCCATTTCACACAATCAGTATTTCAATGAACAAACATCGCAATACTAATTTTTATGAAGCTGATCGAAGCGATAAATAATTCATCAGCCGCTTTTATAAACAATTAAAAATTACATAAATGAAATGATCTGTGGTTGCATGGTTGTTAGCAAAAGGGGCAAGCAAAGATGCGAATTACACATCGGGGACACGAATATCAAGTAAGCATAAAACTGTACATATATATATATATAAATATATATATTCTTACTGATATTTTTTATTTTTACAAAACAGTGCTCAATGCAAATTTACAGAGCATAAATATTATAAATTAACTGATATGAAATAGGTTTTTTTTCGCTACACAGTAATAACCATGTTTCAAAAATAGAAGCTAAAAACTTCAAATTTAATTTAATTTTATAATTAAATTAAAAGCATTAGTTCCACCTATTTTTTTAGTATGAATTTATGCGTGCTTTTAAAACTTAGTAAATTTAAAAATAAGTTATTCCCAATATTCGTTTGAAGATCCAATGGAACTAATGTTTTTAATTCAATTATAAAATTAAATGAAATTTGAAGTTTTTAGCTTCCATTTTTGAAACATGGTTATTAATGTGTAGCGAAAGAAACATATTTTATATCAGTTAATATATATATATATATATATATATATATATATATATATATATATATATATGAAGTGTTTTTAACAGAGAACGGTAAATGTGATAGAGAAATCTGAACACGCATTGTATTAAAAATTTACTTTCCTACCAACTCTTGTGCCAGACACAAAACTTCGATGGTAGAAAGAGCAACTTTCGAAAATAGGAGCAACAAAAAAAAAACAAGATGGCCACTGCGTAAACTTTTAAAAGGAACAACACGTTTAATTAAAATTTATAAATTCGAAAACTTCAAAGCCAGGGTTGGCAAAAATTTTTCTTCAGTGTTCCTCTTTGGGTGTGATAACACTTTCCTGGGGTAACAAAAAAAAAGAGAGATTACCCACAGAAATAGGAAAAAAACATTCACTGATAACAGCAGAAATTGCAATATGAGCACTGGTAAAAAAGGTTGCTGAAGACATTAAGTTTATAATTCCCAGAAATTCATGCACCGATTTTGATAAGGTCACATGGCACAGTGGATAAAGGCGTTGGTTAGATCCCATGACAGGACCCAAAGAGTGTGAGTTCAATACCCGGTTAATGCAGTAGAGAACTTGGAGAAGGGTATTAACAGGAGATAACAGATAACTGACATCTCTTAGACATGGCACGTGGAACTAGAATATTCTACCCCAGTGAGCGAAATAACGGATTCACTTCGACATTCCAAACACCTGAAGAAGGCCGGAGCATACAACGACCGAAACGTTGTGATATTGGCCAGCAAACTTGTTTCTCATAGGCCAATATATATAAATAAAAAAAACCTCACCAAGTATTCAATAAAAAAATCCGAAACGCTTCAAACAATTCAAACAATTTTGGCGGTTCACCGTTTGAGCCTAAATCCATAAAAAATACACAAATTTAAAACACAAACCGTCTAGCCCATCTGAAGAATAAACTTTAGTAAAATTGCAGATTAAGCTCCGGAAACCAATTGTGATGAAATTTACCGTTCTGATATGAAATTGCCTGATAAATTCCAAAATAGCAATAAAAATTTAGGAGATATCGACAAGATTGTCGATTATTCCTAAACGGTGTTTTTCTGCAAACCTTTATTGTTATTTTCGAAATAATCATGCAAATTTACAACAGAATGGACATTTTCATCACAATTGGTTCCAGGGCATAATCTGCAGTTTTACCCAATTTTCTTTAAAAATATACCTATAAAAATGACTAAAAAAAATTGGAATATTAATATAGCATTCCGTGTATAAAATTTGCTTAAATGTATGCTTTTGTGTAAGAAAAAAAAAAGTCAGAATTTAGCCCGGATTTCTTTCATAATTCTCATTTGGTACAATTTAATATTCGGCGATAGATCATTTTGCAGGAAATATTGGCCGCAATCTTTTGTACACAAGATACTCACTCCAATTAAAGAGATGAAAATTTGTCACTGCTAACGGGTTTACGAATGCATTTAATATTGCTTGGTTAATTCACTTACATGTTTACGTTGAAAAATTGAGAAATTATCCATCTTGAAAATACAAACATTTTCGATGAAGGTGTTCCTAAAATAAATAAATAAATAAATAAAATCTAAATTTGTTTATTGCACATTCTCTTGAGGGTGGAATATAGAAATATTATTTTATTATTTGTAAAATATGTTAAAGATCTATGTATAATCGTCTATTTTTTTTAAAAAAAAACACGTTTCGAGAAAAGTTAAGAGATTTGACATATTCTAAATGTTTTCCGATTCAGTCTGTACAAACTCTTTTTTTCTTCCCGTTTGTTTTCTACGGATGTGCGCGTGGGCGAGGGGTTAGAACATTCGACTTCCCGTGAGACCGGGATAAAAATCTCACCATGGTCGCTAGCTTTTTTTTCTTTTTTTTCTTGGGGACTTCTTCTTTTTATCGGCCTGTAGCTCACACCTTTTGGAAACTGCATAAAACGATATCACTAGCTGGCTGAAAACTTGCGAAAGAAAACTGGTAATCGGAACTATTCGGGAACTGTCGGTTATTAACCGAGTGTTTGAACTTATTAACCTTGTTCAGGCTGTTGATCACGACAGATAATGCGCTCTCACCCAGAAAGTGTAACTAACGTCTGCACAACATAGTTACAGAAAAGACCTCATACACACACGCATATATAGGTAATAGTGATTTTCCAAACGTAGTTTCGATGTGGCACAAGGTTGAAAGTAAGGGGCACCCAGTGAGGATTGAACTCACTACTCAGTCGTAATTGTTATAGTGAGAACAAGCTTGCTAACCATTACACCACGTCGGAATGCCCAATGTGTATGTGTGTAGTATAAGCTATATACAGGGTGCAATGGGTAAATTGTCGCTTTTATTTTGTCGACTGCAGAGTATAGTAGGGTCTGTTGGGCATCGTTGGCGAGAAAAAAAGCACCATGACGCAATTAACTCCTCTAGAAATTTGAAGACAGCATGTTGTACTGCTTGGCATTCGCACCGAAATCTCCAATACTGATATTTCAGAATGTTTGGGTGTCAATAAGAGGACAGTGCAGATGATTCGGAACGAGTTGGGTGTGTCTAATGGTGTTTACGAATGTATAGCACCTCGGAAAACTTACTCTGATTGTTCTGATAAGAAAAGAACCCCAGAATTCGTTAGTGAGGGCCTCAGACTCAATACGGAGGCCTACATCAAGTGCCTTGAGGATGTAGTGCTATAATCTGGGTTAAGAGGGTTGTTGCTGGAAGGCTCTATGATTGGCAACAGGACACTGCACATGGCACCCAACCAGGAGAACTAAGCCATGACAGTCAGACAATTTTTGCTACCCCAGACTGAAACTCCGGATTATTATGTGTGGGGCGCAATTGAGCGAGAGAATCAAAAGACTCCTTGTAATGCCAAAGATGAACTGAAAGCAAAGATTATGGCAGCATTCCCAAACTTAAATTTCGGAAGCTCCTGCAGATCTAGAGGTCGCGGTTGGATTAATGGCGATTTTATAGAGAACATTTACTCTTTCGTATTTCAAGATATTTTTGTGTCATTTTGGTAAATATATCTGTGAAAATGAGATGTCAGTGTTATTTTCAATTTGCATGATTTTGACGGCAACGTATCCATCGCAGCATGTATATATATATATATATATATATATATATATATATATATATATATATATATATATATATCTGTGTGTGTGTGTGTGTGTGTGTAGAGAGAGAGAGAGATAGATGCATGCTGTCCTACTAAATCTAAAGACACAGGTCTCTCCTATATATATATATATATATATATATATATATATATATATATATATATATATATATATATATATATAAAGAGATATAGTCTTAAAGTGTGCTATATTTATGGGATAAAGTGCTCAATATCAGAGATAGAGCGTGTGTAAATATAAAAGGGAACATTGAGGTCAACACTTAGAGGCGACAGGCTATTTCAAGATAGACGCAATCGTCTTGCCACGAGTGCAGTTTTTTTTCTCGGCTATTTATATATACGGGTCAGTGGTGCATTGTGCGTAGTCTATTTTGGCGCCTATTTTGCCGGAAGTCGTTTATATGTTTATTGTGATCCTACCTCTACGCTATCGGCTCATGGCGAAGAGAATGGGAAATTCTGGCGTATTTATACGGATGTAAAGAAATGCCTGAAACCGACAATGCTAGATTCATTAATGAAGAACGGGGCGTTAATAACGTCTTTTTCTCAATAGTGCTCGACCGAATAGATGAGAGCTTCTTATTAATATATATATATATATATATATATATATATATATATAGTTTTAAGGTGTGCTATATGTATGCGATAAAGTGCTCAGTATCAGAGATAGATCGTATGTAAATATAAAAATGAACGTTGAAGTCAACAGTCAAACGCGACAGGCTGTTTCATGCTAAACGCAAGGGCGGCCTGACGATTGCGTCTAACATGAAACAGTCTGTCGCCTCTGACTGTTGACTTCAATGTTCACTTATATATATATATATATATATATATATATATATATATATATATATATATATATATATATATGAAGAAATATAGTCTTAAAGTGTGCTATATTTATGGGATAAAGTGCTCAATATCAGAGATCGAGCGTGTAGCCGCCATAATAGTCTACCCACAATAAGCTATATAAACAAATTTTTACTACGTTAATAAAAACACCGATCAAAATAAAAAAATAAAATAAACATAAAGGATAAAAAACAAAAATAAATTAAATAAAAACAAGCAAAATAATTCGACACAAATAAACAAATAAACGACTTCCGGTAAAATATCTGCCAAAATAGACTACCCACAATGCACCACTGACCCGTATATATAAATAGCCGAGAAAAATAACAGCACTCTGGCCCGACGATTGCATCTAGCATGAAACAGACTGTCGCCTCTAAGTGTTGACTACAATGTTCACTTTTTTATATATATATATATATATATATATATATATATATATATATATATATATTCAAAAAATAATTCTTAAAAAAATTAATTAGAAAAACATTTGCATAATTATATACCTATTATTTGATCAAAAATAAGAAAGTTCGAAAATGCGTAATTAAATTCCAATATTTTAATTTTACAATACCGTATATAGTTTATAAGTAAATGTAATAAACGTAGTATTTTAGATCTTTGTAAATTAAAATTTAAATATAAAAAATATAACTTAATTATAATCGAAAGCTTCTTAAAGAAAATCTCAATGTATTTCATACAATAAGTAAATAAATAAAATGCCTATTGTATTGTAAATAAATAAACCAAAGTGCGATGACACGTTCTCATATAAAGAAGTTGGTATCAACAGACAGAAATTTCAGACCCACACCTAACCTTAACCAAAATGTGCTTAGTCACCATAAATTATACTTGTATCCTCATTCGTCAAAAAATAACCCTTAAAAAAATTTAAATTCTCTTTTCCCCTACCAACTTAAACTATACAATAATTTACCTTATGTAAAATGAGTAAATCATTTTTTTTTTCGAAAGTTATTCAGCATCGCTTGAAAATGAAACTAAAATTTAAATTTTAAGTTTAATTATATATATATAATACAACAGGAATTAAGAGTTAGTTCCATGCTTCTCAAAACCTCCAATGTCACGATCAAAGGCTTTGCTTCCGGATGTAGTTTAGCGTCATACCCAATACTAGACTATGTTATGTGGATTCCCAAATAAATGAGATGAGACTTCGACTTTTAGGAGCTGCTTTGGTTCTTTAGTTCCGATACAAATTTCTTAAAAATCGTATAAAATCTGGCAGTTGCGAAACGAACCAGCTTAGATTTATAACTAGACGATAACAGAAGTTTAACAGTCAAGAAACTTTCCAGGCCATTATTGCACTCTTCCTACGAACCACCTAATTTAGGTCCTGGTTTCGAATCATGTCGGGATGAAAACATATTTTTAAATAATAATTATAATATTATACTCTACTGTGTATCGAGCACTGTTTTTAAAAAAAAATGCTAAAGAACTCTGGATTATAAATATTATTGTATTCATATATATATATATATATATATATATATAATAAAAAGACTTAAACACTAATATTCCATGGTCAGAATTTATTCCATTGGAATCGTAAAAACGATCCAATTCATCAGACCTACAGATTCAAAAAGAAAACAGAAAAAACAACTCCAGGAAAAAATTAGTAAGAGTATATGTGTGAGAGTGTGGGAGGACATGAGATCTATACAGAGGGGTAACAGACGAGAGAGGCAGAGAGGTTCAAAGGTGGAGGGGGCATTAAAATTTAACAGAGAGAAGATTTAAAAAAGGGTTTCAGTGAGAAAAATATGCGTATTTTTAAACGTCCGAAGATATACCGGAAGAGCGTATACATTTCTTGGCGACATGCATACCCCATAGGCGATATAATCTTATACTCCCGCCTAGATACCTACAACACATACATACACACACATACACACACACCTATATATGTATATATACATATACATACACACGCCTAGAAAAAACGATTTCAAAACCCATGCTAAATTCGCTATAATTGAGAGAATGGAAAAGTTTAGAGAAGATAACATTAGAAAGATTTTAGGATTCCATGAAACTAAGTGGAGACGACGCTCGGAAACACATTGTCCAGCCGTTCCAAGCCATAAGCTTAACAATATAGATAGTTTTAATATATAACACTGAAAATCACAACCTACTCATTCACACCCACACGGATCTATTCACGTACACACATCACCTCATACTCACTCTTTAATGAGTCAAATGATAACACCCACCCACCGCAGTATATTTACCACTAATATTGTCTATATATATATATATATATATATATATATATCGAGAGAGAAAGAGAGAGGGGTTTATATAATGATATATTTATACAAATATTGATATGTGATATTAACAATCTGGGATAGATATGAAAAGAAATTAGAGAAATACATATGATTGATGTACTAGATAGATAGATAGATAGATAGATAGATAGATAGATAGATAGATAGATAGATAGATAGATAGATAGAGACTGGCACAGATAGATAGATAGATAGATAGATAGATAGATAGATAGATAGATAGATAGATAGATAGATAGATAGAGACTGGCATAGATAGATAGATAGATAGATAGATAGATAGATAGATAGATACTGGCACAGATAGATAGATAGATAGATAGATAGATAGATAGATAGATAGATAGATAGATAGATAGATAGATAGATACTGGCACAGATAGATAGATAGATAGATAGATAGATAGATAGATAGATAGATAGATAGATAGATAGATAGATAGAGACTGGCATAGATAGATAGATAGAGACTGGCATAGATAGATAGATAGATAGATAGATAGATAGATAGATAGATAGATAGATAGATAGATAGATACTGGCACAGATAGATAGATAGATAGATAGATAGATAGATAGATAGATAGATAGATAGATAGATAGATAGATAGATAGATAGATAGATGTGAACAGACTAAGATAGACACGAGCGGCCAGCCATTACTACTTTCTAATATACCCTTTCGATTGACCTGTATTTTCGAAGTGCAATCTCGTCATAAAGACTTTCGCAAAGGAAAAAGAAACGCCTGGCTCGTAGAAACAAATTTCGTTTAAAGAGATGATCGTACTTCGAAATTGCACAGAGACTTTAAGCCTCTTACCGCATAACTGCAAAGTCGAACTAATCATAAAGAATATTTCCCTGTGTTCCATAGTTATAAATATCTTATATAATGTGGACTTTATTTCTGTTCTTTGTTCTGCCAAGTAAGCCTAAGCCAAAAATGTGCATGTTTTATGAAGAGACCAAAAAAACAAAAAAAAACAACAACCAAACGTATACAGCGACAGAAATATTACCACGTGGAAAGAATAACGAGTGTACTCTGAAATCTGTGAAAATAAAGAAGTAATTAATAGTTGACTAGGATAATTAGCCACGGACTGGAACTTGAATTCAACTCTTGAATATTCAGAATCTCGTTAAGGTTTCTTTTCTCTTAGGTCTGCTGCTTCGAAAGATTATTCCCTAAGCCGTGTTAGACAATAATTCTGGCCATTATCTATCTTATATATTTATAAGTCGACCATTTGTTCTTGGTTTGAATAATACTGTCACATCTGGTCTGGTGCTTCTGCTATATATTTAGAGATTTTAGATAAAATCCTAAGAAGAATCTGCAATGTTATTGGTCCTGACATGGCATCTCAGCTTCAATGACTTTTCCATCGTCGTAATGTAGTTTCCCTATGCCGAGTCTATAAATATTTTCATGGTAATTTTTCTGATAAGCTTTTCCTCTATAGTTAAATTAGCTAGGGGATGTATGCTCATTGGCCTCTTTTATTTCTGTCCCTACTGTTTAATTCACCCTTTCCTCCACTGTTAGGTGACAGAGATGTCTGTTCTTTGGTAGATGCGGGGCGCTTTTCATTCTTACAGCCTGTATTTCGTATTTGTTCTTGTGTCTGGATGAGTGTGAGATTTTGGGCGAATGGTTTTTTTTATTACCTATTTCCGCATTAATCTCGTCTAGTTAACTGATTTTTCTGCTACAATTAAGGATTGTGTTTGTGTGTGTGTGTGTGTGTGTGTGTGTGTGTGTGTGTGTATGTGTGTGTGTTTATTATTAAGACTATTTTAGTTTCTTGTATATAAATTGTATTCGCTGTAAACATTAATTACAGCTTCATTTTTAAATTTAGTTATTTTTATTCCCCATCTCCACAGACAAATTGTACATATGGGGACTAGTTAGGACTACATAGAGACTCTGAGTTATTACGGTGGCTGTAGTAATAGTAAGTAAGAATGTATTGTTTTATGGTATGTCTAGGTTTAGCTAAGTGTAAGATAAAACAATTTGAAGACCAACCCTCCCCTATCCACACTTTTTGCGCCACATTTTTTATTATAACTGTTGTGGTAGGATCCACCTAATTTGCATAGCGGAGTACCGACGATATAAATATGGTTGGTACCGGAAGACAGGGAGGCAAATCAAGAGATCCAACTAGAGACTCTGCCCGACTACGACTTAGTCAACACATTCTCCAGGAACAGTCTTCCCAGGAATATACAAAAGACTATATGTAAATATTGTGTACACTTTCTTGTTTTCAATACATTTTATTCTAACTACATTTTGTGTTTGCATTATTATTCAATGCATTAGTCAAGTTTCAACAATAACAAAATAAAATTATTTAATCATCAATAGTACCTATACTTTATGCATTTAAGTGCAGTAATAGATTGGCGTCAAGGTTTCTCATTATACAGTTGAAATGGATATGCTTTAAGCGTAAGTTCTATGCTAACAGTTCCTTCTATTGTAATACACGCTTCTTGCTTCCCACTCAACTTTGATCTTCAAAATGTAAATACAATGAAAATCGGTATTTTCTGTCTTCTTAATTCTTTTTCTTTTATTGTCCTTTCTTCTTAATAATAATTTTTCTCGTATTCTTTAACACTCAATAACCACTTGCATCCTAATGGCTTTTTGCCTTGCTTGGTATGAAATGACTAAAAAGAATATACATTTCTATTCGGCAATTTCAGTGCGCATAGTGTCAAGTGGTTTCAGCATTCTAATGGCACTTTGAACTTCTCAACTGTTCTTTTATTGTTCTCTCTCCTTAACTGTTTATTTCCTCATATTCTCTAACACTCAGTAACGATTTGCGTCTTAGTGGTTTATTGCCTTGCTTGGGGTGAAATGATTAAAAAATCTGTTTTTTTATTTCATTTATTTATTTACTTATTTAGTCTGTTCTTTTTTTTCTCGGGAAGAGAAATACACCTGTTGTGGTGTCCTCCCTCTAAAGAGTTTATGTTGGACTCTTCCGCCTACTATAAGATTAGTAGGAGAGAAGGCCTTGGGGAAACAGTCGAATAGATTGTTCAACTGTCGAACTCTCTGCTTTGAGTAGAGAGAAACCCGGACGAGGCTTTGCCAAAGGGAAAAGTTTCGTCCGGGGAGGTAGACAGACTCTGAACCTGTTTATACGGGTTCTAAGGAAAATATTTTTGGCCGAGCCTACGGGCTCGGAAAACCCATGGTCTACTCGGCCTTGTGCCACATCCATCCCTAAATATAACAGTCGAACAGATTGAACGCTGGGTCAACCGACAGGGGTTGTAGGGTGGAAAATGTCATCACCCAAATGGACGTGGAGACGTATTCGGCGTATATCAAGACTGGAAAAAGGAAGACTGGGGTGTTGTTGTCAATATATGCCAACAGTCCTCCATTTTCGAATAGGAATATTAACGGTTCCCTTATAAAGAAGCAGTCGGCATTCATTGACTGAGCAGCCTGGGGGTTGCATGTTCATTTGCCCCATTTAATTTTTGCCCCCTCTTTAGTTTAATCACCTCTATCCTCCTCAGTTAAGTAACAGAGGTTTTCGTTCTCTCTCTCTCTCTCTCTCTCTCTCTCTCTCTCTCTCTCTCTCTCTCTCTCTCTCTGTGGTGATTTTCTTTGCTTAGATGAGGTAGAAGGCCGAAAGTATGGAGCACCCAGTAAGGTTCGAACTCACTACTCAGTCGGAAATGTTTTAGCGAGACAAGCTTGTTAACCATCACACCACGTCAAAGTGCCCATGTCTATTTTCTCGTCGATGAGGAGCGGTTTTCGTCTTTCGGGTGTGCTTTCGTATTAATGTTGCCTGAAAAGCCTGGTGCCGGAAGGGAGTTACACAAGCGAGAAGTGCGTGAAAAAAAAGCTGTTAACATAGTATTTACGGTTACATCTGGCCAACTCAGCTGTAAATTGAGGAGACCTTGTCGTCAGTCTAGTACAGCGTCTAAATTCAAAAAGTCGAAGAGAGATATTTATTCTGTTATGTGGCACAAGGCCAAAGTGGGGAATGGGGAAAAAGACGGTCTTCTTCTGTCTTAATCTTAAACTTAGCTAGCCACAAACACTGACCCAAATACAGAACAATCCCTTCCACCAAAACAACGCATTCTTACTTACCTTTCTAACTACATACACCCTAATACCACATGGTCTCTATGAAAGTCCTAACTGGTCCCTATATGTACAATTCTTCATTTGTGGTGGGGAATAAAGCAGCAAATCATAGAGTTCATCCGAACTATTACAATGAAAGTATTTATAGAAAAGGCACAGGGAGGCAACCTTATGCCGGCGGGAAAGTGACAGAAGCCGAGCCACCAGAAAAGGGACAATAATATTGCTGACTCTTCTTTGGATTTTATCAAGGAGCTCAAGGTAAATAGCAAGGACACCGGACCATATGCGACAGGAATATAATAGGCATTGTCGAATGATAGACTTATAGATATGTCAGACAGATTGTGGAGAGAAAAATTGTCTAACACAACACAGTAAACCGACTTTCTTACCAGCTGACCTAGCAATGGATTCAGTATAGTTTTTCCACTATGTCAGCAGGGAAAGTTAGTCCGAGAAGGCGCAACAAGTCACTTTTCCTGGAGGTCAGAATCAGCCATGCTGATGGAGGACAGAGAAGGTTCTCCCAGATGATTAATAGAGAACTGTTTAATTTTGGAGGCATTAAAATTAACAAAGTATCCTTTTCCCTAGGTAACAACAGACTGAAGGTCGTTTTGGATATCAGCTGCCATTTTGATATCAGTTGCCATTTTGACATCAGCTGCCATTTTGACCTTATCAAGCTGATCATACTTACTATCAAGATCGAAATAAATGGCTGTGTTATCAGCGTAGATACCGGTTTCAGAGCTGATGTCATCAGGAAGGTATTTAATGAAAATTAAAATCAATGTCAGACCAAGGAAGACCTGTATGCCAAACCCTGTTGGAAGCTTTACGGGATGTCCAAGGCCTCACTATTCTTATCTAGAGCATGATAGACTCTTTCCGTAGTTATCATCAGTACATCATCAATTGACCTGGAGAATCGAATGCCGTATGCCGTTGCGTCCATGAGAAAAGTCTCTGCAATGTGAGATGTTTAACCAATTCAGTGTAAAGCCGATAGTTCGAAGGGCCGGACGGTTCACCAGAGTCGTTAAAAACTGAAAACAACAGACGAGGACTTCAAGCAGTCAGCAAAGCAAGAGGAGGTGAGACATTAGAACGTTTGGGGAGCCACGAGTCAATCCAGGAGCACACTTCTAACTGATTATTACAGGGATACCGTCACGTTCACATGATTTGTTGGGATCCAGATTAGGGGTGATAGCCGAAAACAATTCATACAGCGGATACTACCCCTGAATATTTGGATATGAATTTTAACCCTTCCATGAAAAATTAGCTGTGCATAATGCAACCCGTCAGCGAAAACCTGATATATAACCTCTTCAAAAAAAGATGACCTGTGTATAGTGTGACCTTCAATTTTCGGAGAAAAAATCTGATTATGAAAAATTAATAGTATCTATCTATCTATCTATCTATCTATCTATCTATATCTATATCTATCTATCTATCTATATATATATATATATATATATATATATATATATATATATATATATATATATATACATATATACACATATATTTTGTATATTTTTTCATAAGGAACATAATAACTTGCTTCAGAAAATATAAAATATAATGAATACAAATAATAATAATTATAAGAAGAAGAAGAAGAAGAAAATAAAAAAGAAGAAAGAGAAAAAGAAGATGAAGAAGAAGAAGAAGAAGAAGAAAATAAAAAAGAAGAAAGAGAAAAAGAAGATGAAGAAGAAGAAGAAGAAGAAAATAAAAAAGAAGAATGAGAAAAAGAAGATGAAGAAGAGGAAGAAAAAGTAGAAAATAAAAAAGAAGAAAGAGAAAAAGAAGAAGAAGAAGAAGAAAAAGTAGAAAATAAAAAAGAAGAAAGAGAAAAAGAAGATGAAGAAGAAAAATAAAAAATAAAGGACAAATTGAATACGAAGTATTTTTAAAAATTAAAAATAACTAATATAGGTAAATGCAGGAGCAAGCGTTCGTATACAAATGCACACACACACACACACACACACACACACACATATATATATATATATATATATATATATGTATACCCTTTAGTGTAAGAAAAAACAGTGCTCAATATTAAATAACAGAGTTATTTAATATATTAAAAATATCCATAATACACTACAGTTAAATTCCCAGATCAATTCTGTGGACAAGACAAATTGGAATAAAATCACAATTGGAAAAAAATATCTTAGATTTTGCCGACGCGTTTCGTCTTCCGACTTTTTCAAGGCAAAATTCATGCATAATACTCTTCGTAAAGCGGATATATTTGGATATGAATTTATAACCCTTCCATGAAAAATTAGCTGTGCATAATGCAACCTGTCAGCGAAAAATTATGATATATAACCTCTTCAAAAAAAAAGGTGACCTGTATATAGAGCGACCTTCAATTTTTTGCGAAAAAATCTGATGACGAAATCTCGCAGTATACGGTAATATAAATGATCTTGATAAATGCAGGCATATAATGCGATCTACCAAGCCAATAACGACTACAAGGGAGACAACTCGAACCGCATTCCCACTTATGTACGGGAATCCACTGAACAGTCTGTCGTGTTTTTAGACCGACTCATCCATGAAGGACTTCACGGCAAAACATGTGCAGTTTTTCTTTTATAAAGACTCTCGAAAAAAAGAAAATAAGTCGGTATAGAAAAATATACTGTTTACAAAACAAAGATGTTTACTGAAACACGCGTGCATCCCGACAATATAAAGCATATTGTAATAAGAATTAATGTCAGACAATGGATAAAAATGCATAAATTTCTTAGACATTATGCAGTGGGTGCAATTTTAACAATATAAGATAAGCAGGTGATATTGTGTTGATGGCGGGCATAGAAGAAAAACTACAAGACTTTCTGGAGAAGAGAGGGCGACAAATTGTAAGAAGATAGAAGGTGCTATTGTCAGCGAGAGAAAAAGACCAAAATACGGACTACAAATTGAAGGAGTCACGATCAAACATCAACAGAAGTTTAAATATCTTTAAAGTGTTTAACAGATTGAAGAGTAACATCTAAATGGAAAGGAACTTTGGAATAACAAAAGGCGCATTCGAAACGCTAAGCAAACTATTAAGAAACAGAAAAAAATCATTTGAAGCAAAGAAAACAATGAAGGACTTCCAGGGAATATAAATTATTCTCTATGGCAGTGAATGCTGGAAAATTTTCTCGCAGCTTAACTGGAGGCAAGCAGAAATTCGGTTCAACAGAATGATGCTGAGAATATCATTGACAGAGCATGTAATAGACGAAGTATGTGGTGCAGTTCAATTTCCATTGCATGAATCATTCATACAAAAAACACATATTGAAGTTAATGATATAAATGGCGAGAATCCATCTTCGCAAACAAATTTAATAAATTACATTAACACCGAACTTGCAGATGAATGTTATGATCCCTGTTTATAAATTCCAGTTGCATAAGGTCTTTTTTTACTTTTTTACAAGCTTTCATCTGTGCATATAGACATCATCAGGTATGGATAT
>OZ038506.1:25618850-25631350 GCA_964036315.1 Acanthosepion esculentum | reverse complement strand
CAAGAACACTTCGAGCAATAGAGTGGAAACTAGTTGTTAGTGCAAGATATCGATATTTTTTCTTTCTTTCATAATCAAATACCTTATAAATTTCTGTCCATTGAATACTGGCACCATATCTGTTCTGGTGCTCTTGATATTCATCTGGAAGTTCCTGACAAAATTCAAAGAATTTGCAATGTAATCAATTCTGATTTGGCATCTCAATTTCACTCACTTTCTCACCGACATGACATGACTTCCTCCTGTCCTCTTTACAAATATTTTCATGGCGACTGCTCTGATGAGTTTTTTTCTCCCTGTTTCCCCGACGAAATGAATTTAAGCGTGCTACTAGAGTGGCATCTAGGTCCCAACCATTTACTTTTGAAATAGTTAAATGCATTCCCCTACTTCTACTCCAGCAGTTTCTTTTCTCGCACTTTTCACCTGTGGAACTGCATTCCTTTTATTTCTTCACTGTTAACTACAATCCTCAAAAATTTAAATGCAACGTCATCACCATATTCTATGTTCTTGAAAACCGTTTAACTTATCCTTTTTTTAATCCTCCCTATTCTCAGTCTTTTCTCTCACTTTCATTTTTTGTAATCCCATGCGTATTAGTGGCATTCCCTCCTTGCTTGGAGGGAAATGATTTTATATATATATATATATATATATATATATATATATATATATATATATATATATATATATATGAAGAAATATAGTCTTAAAGTGTGCTATATTTATGGGATAAGGTGCTCAATATCAGAGATAGAGCGTGTATAAATATAAAAGTGAACATAGAAGTCAACACTGAGAGGCGACAGTCTGTTTCATGCTAGTGCAATCGTCAGGCAACTAGTGCTGTTATTTTTCTCGGCTATTTATATATAAGGGTCAGTGGTGCATTGTGCGTAGTCTATTTTGGCGGTTACTTTTACCGGAATTCGCTTATTTGTTTATTTATTTATGTCAAATTATTTTACTTGTTTTATTATTTTTATTTTTTATCTTATATATATATTTTTTTTTATTTTGATCGGTGTTTTTTATTAACGTAGTAAAAATTTGTTTATATAGCTTATTGTTAATAGTCTATTATGGCGGTCATTTACCGGAAGTCGTTTATTTGCTTATTTATTTGGATCAAATTGTTTTGTTTGTTTTTATTTATTTTCATTTTTATTTTTTATCTTATATATTTGTTTATTTATTATTGATTAAAGCTATTTGTTGAATTTTGGGATTGAATGTTGTGGTTTGTTCTGACTATTATTGTGGTGGGAACAGTTTTTAATTTATTTATTTGGATTGATTATCTTTATTTGTTTGTTCTAAACGGCTAGTTTATCGGTATCGGTTGTTAGTTTATTTATATATTTGGATGTATTTAGATCAATTTATTATACTTGTTGTTATTTATTTGTTACACTGTATATTTTCTCTTTTTGGTTTTCGATTTTTAAGTAATGCAGTTATTATTTTCTATTATTATTATTATTATTATTATTATTATTATTATTATTATTTTATCGTTATATAACAGTTATAACTATTTTCCGTCCGATTTTCTGTTTTGATTTTTATAGTTTTATCTTTTGGTCATAATAGTTGGGTAATTTGTTTATTATTTACTTTATTGATTTTTCCCCTTATTTTATTATTCTATTTCGCCTATTCTAACAGGCGTGGTTCGGTAATTTGTTTGGATTAATTTATTTTGCTTATTTTATTGTCATTTTGTTTGTTTATGTATTAATTTATTTTTCGATTTTAAGTTACGTAGTAAAAATTTGTTTTCATGTCTGCATTTTGAGATTAGCTGGGATCTTTTATTAAATAGTTTATTTGACACTACAATGGAAGGTAAATTACTCCAGAAATAGACATACCTGGAGTCTTTATAGAGAGAAGGATTCCCCTTCGAAAAAATAACACCTGTCCCCAGGACCTGTACCACATACGACCGGCGTGTTGGGGGGGGGGCGTTAAATATAACACCTCTCCCCATCCTCGCGGTCTTACATAGGTCAACAAGAGTCTTCAACAGAAGTAAAATGAAGTTAAATGTTCAGTTCATTCTATTTGTCGTCTATATTCATTTATTGTTTCCTGCGTGTAAAACTATAGTTATTCTGTATCAAAAATATTTTTGTTAATATTTTGGGGTGTTTGGAACGGATTAATTGGGTTTACCTTATTTCTTAGGGGAAATACGAGGGTCATTCAATAAATAAGGTGAATTTTTCGGTATAAGGACTTCTAATACAGATAGAAGCTTACTTTTTTTTCCAACCTAGTCTCCCAGCATTGTCACACACTTTTCCCATCTGTGCACAAGCTTCCGTATTCCCTCAGCGTAAAAATCTTTGGACTGATGTTTCAGCCAGTCGCTCACAACACTTTTGACTTCATCGTCACTTTTAAACTTCGTGCCTCTCGTGAACGCTTTCAAGGGACCAAACAGGTGAAAGTCTGAAGGGGCAAGGTCTGGGCTGTAAGTGGGATGAGGGAGCAGTTCCCAGCCCAGCTCGTTGATGGTCTGCACCGTTTGGGCTGCTGTGTGAGGCCTTGCGTTGTCATGATGCAAGATGACTCCTTCTGACTGATGACCCCTGCGTTTGTTCCAACAGATAAGCTCAAAGTCCTTGCAATGTCATCCACTGTCACCCTTCTGTCAGACTGAATGAGGTCATTGACTGATTCAATCACCCCAGGAGACCTCACTTTTGTAGGCCTCCCAGGCCTGTCTTCATCCTCAACACTGCTCCGTCCTTCTTTAAACAATTTAGCCCACTTGTAGACATTTTTTTGGCTGAAACATGTGGCACCATACACAGTTAACATTCTGCTATGAATTTTAACTAATTTTCACCCTTCAGCAACCAAAACTTGATAACTGACCGCTGTTCAATCTTGAAGCATGCTTCTTGGTCGGCCATTTTTGTCAATCGCCAAAACTCTCAAAGTTTTTTAATCTGCAAAAGAAATTAAATCCATGTGAAAAAGAAGTAAAACAAAAAAAAAATACGAAAGAGTAAGCTTCTATCTGTATTAGAAGTCCTTATACCGAAAAATTCAACTTATTATAGGTTTTTAAAAAATCGGTTTTTAAATATAGGTAAAAATATACACTATTAATTATAAGCTATAATTAAGTAATGACCACCTTCCCGAAAATGGGAGTTTAGGCGTTAATGGGTTAATCAATTTGATATTTTAAAATCCTTTTACCCTCAAGCAAGGCGATACTACTATGACTCAATGGTGTTTCGAGGAATGAAAGAGAATGAGAAGGCGTGAGATGTGAGGAGAAAGAAGGATGAAAAATAGGTTTAAGGATGACAGATGTCGATTGGAGCTGCATTTAATTTTTTGAAATTTGTAGATTTCAGGGAAGGAAGAAATCGGAAGACAGTTCCACAAGTGAGAAGTGCGATAAAAGAAACTATTAGAATAGAACATACGGTTACATCTAGTTGATTAAACAGTAAAACGGTAAGGCCCATTTGCCAATCTCGTAGCACGCTTAAGTTCATGAGGAAAAACTGCCATGAAAATCCGTGTAGCTGGGCACTTCGACGTGGTGTAATGGTTAGCAAGCTTGTCTCGCTTTGCCACTTACGATTGAATAGGGAGTTCGATCCTCACTGGGTGCCCCATACTTTCGGCCTTGTGCCACATCTAAGTTACGCTTAGAAAAACATTGGGTGTAAAAAAAAATTACTCTTTATGGGTAATTTCACGCCTACTTATCAAAGGACAGAGTCGCAACTGAGGAAAATTATACTTCTCATTGCACTAGAGAGAAGGATCGGCGCACGCACCGAGGCCAGCGCAACCGACAGTTGCGGGGGCTCGGGGAATTTTTGTTCCTTGCACGGAAGTACTACTCTCATAAATTAGCAGAGGCTACCAGTCTTCACTTTCCATCTCGATGGTGTCAAAAAAAGCATCCATGCGTCCTTGTCGGTGATTAAATATTTTCCACCCTACCACGCCTTCTTCACTGACGTAACGTTGCAAGCCTCTCGCTCCTCTATTGATATTTCCATGGAAAGCGTTCAGACGAACTACATTGCTTAGTTTCAACAGTCCTACCCTCCATGGATAAGACGCGCACATTATAGGGAATGTACATGTCTCAGGCCCCCCACATTAAACCGACCTTGTGTCACATGACCTCGTGGGGCGTTGAGTAAATATTTAAAAAAATGGTAAGCAAACGTGTCTCGCTAGATCAGTTACAACTGAAAAGTGAGTTCGATCCTCACTAGATACCCAATAGATTCGGCCTTGTGCCACATCTAATCTATACTTAGAAAATAACTGAAAATACGTATAATAAAGACAGAGGCAAGGCACATCAGAAAATCTAAAATTATCCTAAGTGGAATTAATCATATATTTTAATCCTTCAAGCAAACGTCCATTTTGGGAAGGAAGTAAACATCTTCCAATAATCAACAGGGAATTATCACTTTTTCTATTTAAAACGCATTCCCAGTGAATCTCTTTCATTTTACGTCAGGTTTCAAACGCCCTATAATAGCGAGCTTATGTCAGCAAGTCGACATTTCTCAAAGCTAGCAAGATTATTATGTTTTTTTTTATTGTTGTTGTTGTTGTCCATTCGCGATGCCATTTTGTAAAAGCCGAAAACAAAAATAACGCCAGTGGGAGGCAATAGATTCGGTAGGAAACTTGACCCCTTTTAAACATCCTTTTTTTTAATTTCTTCCACTCTCTTGTGATCTGTTTAGTGTTACCTTTCTTTCTTTCTTTCTTTCTTTCTAACTGAGCCTTTCTTCTCAAAGTAGCGCTCACTTTGCTGATATAAACATCAAACAGAATTCGTTTACTATCCCCATCTACTTACGTGCAGTCGTCAAATGTCTTTAATGTTACTGTGTTCCACGAACAATGTCTTCTTTGTCCACTCTGCGTTGCCAATGCAAAACAGTATCGCTCTCCTTTCTGTTGAATTCTTTGAAAATATTGATATATTCAGAGTCCCATACTTAGGGTAAATTTATAGAAACTATAGAATTTTCTACAAAGAGAAGATAAAAAAAACATTTCAAAATTAAAACAAGAGTATAATAGAAAAGGAAATATTGAAGCTATTCTACATCTCGGACTGTCAGAGATGAATTGGGATCATACGCGTCTCTTTTATTCGAGTTATTTTTAAGGCCATGTCCTTTGAGGACTTGTTTTTTTCCAGAAAATACAATAGCCGTCTACAATAGTGAAACCAGTGGAAATTCTTTCAAATTAAACGTTCTGCTGTGAAATCTTTACAATACTGATCGCCCCGTACGAAGCCCAAGAGCTACTCGTGAGAGAGATTTATAGAGTAAGAGATAATAGGCACATTTCTTGGAGATATGCGGGTAAGATAACGGTTGACTCTAAGCTTGAACAGGTTAAGTTTGTAGCGATGGAGTAAGCATACTCTGGCGAATCAGCTCTACAAGGTAGCCGTTCGTGTAAAGAAGCTTCTCGAGTGGAAATTCAATTTGACCAATGAAATACGAAGAAAATGAGGACGATTCGCTATAATGTGCGCGTCTTACCCATGAAGGATAGGACTGTTGGAACTAAGCAATGTAGTTCGTCTGAACACTTTCCATGGAAATATCAATAGAGGAGCGAGAGGCTTGCAACGTTACGTCAGTGAAGAAGGCGTGGTAGGGTGGAAAATATTTAATCACCGACAAGGACGCATGGATGCTTTTTTTGACACCATCGAGATGGAAAGTGAAGACTGGAAGCCTATGCCAAATTATGAGGGTAGTACTTCATTTTCGGCCTGATCTGTCTCCTGTAAACGTAGAAGATATCAGGAGGAGTCAGGTACTTACTAAATGCGTTACACGGAACCGACCATTTTTTTAGCGGTGGATCGTATGTAAAAGTTTCACTTGAGGTCTATGGACAAAATGCAAGGTCCAAGAACATTATTACTAAAGATTGACTTCAATGGAAAATTATACTGAACAATTTAGCTAAATTATGATGTAATATATTATACAGGACAGTAGGTTTTGTATGTCTGTCTATATCTCTGAGATGAGGTATTATGATTATTTACATTATTCGGATTGTTATCCTCCTCTTCATTGCCATATTCACAACGACTCGGCCGGCGCGTACAGCGGCCGAAACGTTGATAATATGGCAATGACGATGGGGGTAATAGTCTGAATAATGTAAATACTGCAAATTGTTTTAGTGTGATTTTCAATAAACAATGCAAATTTAAAATATTTTGTGTTATAATTAGTGCCCAGAAATATTATCTATATCTATAATTCACAGAATCTGTGTGTGTGTATGTATGTGTGTGATCGGATGTTGTTTATACGTTTCCACAGTTTTCATCCAATTTTGATTAATTTTTTTTGTTTGATAGATAATTCTTCAGTGCCGGTTTTGTTGGCAACAATTGCTCTCCAGTAACTTCTGTCTACTACAAATCTCAAAAACGTTTTACTATCTGTTCTTGGATATATATATATATGTTTCATAGAAAACTTTAATAAAAAATAAATAATATAATAAAATAATGTCTATATTTCTGAGATGAGGTATTATCTACACTATTTACATTATTCGTACTATTATCCTCATCTTTGTCACCATATCTTCAATGACACCTGGCATAGTGGATAAAGGCGTTGGTTAGACCCAGTGACAGGACCCAAAGAGTGTGAGTCCAATACCCGGTTAAGGCAGTGGAGAACTTGGAGAGGGGATTAACAGGAGATAACTGATAACTGACATCCATTAAACATGGCACGTGGAACTAGAACAGTCTACCCCAGTGAGCGAAATAAAGGGTTCAGTTCGACATTCCAACCTCCTGAAGAAGGCCGGAGAGTACAACGGCCGAAACGTTGTAATAAATAAGGCGACAAAGATTAGGACAATAGTCCGAATAATGTAAATAGTGTAGTTTAAATTACTATAATAATATTTATTATTATACAATTCATTTTTCTGGGCCACCCCCTTCAAATTGTTAACCACCCATTTGGGGGGGTGCCTCAGTTGTCCCCAATTGTTGTTATTATTATTGATTTTCGGGTGGGATAGCTTTAAACTTAAACTGCTCCAATTGAACGGTAAAAATTCCCAACAATGAAAGACCAGATCAAAGACGGGTTATACTGCTGGTGGTGCTATATAAACTTTTATCTAATTTTTGTTTTTATTATTGCTTGTAGCTCTTAATATTTTTTCTTTTTACTATCTCTCCTAAATCCTGTTCTTCCAAGCATTTACACCAACTCGTTAGGAAGATGATATTCCTTCTCTTATGTGAACTTACCTGTTATGCCGTGCATTGTTCGTTCAGAATGTAGGTCTTTCCGCATGTTGGACCTCAGCAGGGAAAAGACGAGCATTAAGTTTGTTCTCTTTTTGTCTCGTCTCGGTTGAGGAGGAAGTGACGTAGGTCGTTTCTGATTGGTTGCTTGCTATTTCAAGAACAGCAGTGGCAGTTATTTTATATGCCCGCTCTTGTGTGCTTGGTGGAAATTTGCTTCAGGATCGTCTGCCGGAATAGGTATTGTTCCGGTAGGGTCTCTTGGGTGAACAAGTATGATGTTGAAAGACCTGAAACTTGTCATGACCCAAAGTCATAGCATCACTGATGAGGCGATCCTGTGCACCCGTTGGAGTGTATTCATAACAGAATTAAGTAACAAATAATATTCATTTAGTAGCCTTTTCTGTAATCTTTTACAATTTTTTTACACAGGTTTTACTCATCAAATAGAGTAAAAAATCATATTTTGCTTGTGATTTATAAATAGAATTCAGGTTTTAATGCATTTTCCATTCAATATATCCAGTACAAAAATATCAACTTTGTTTCTATTTATTCTTGAAATAGTAAAATTTTGAAGTCAGTTTGTAAGCAAAATCCTGTGGAAATTAGGTGTGTCTGTAAATTTTACAGACGAACTTTAAAACTAAATACTAAACAATTGATAAAACTATTAATCTAATTTTTGGACGCAGTACTTATCGTATCAAACACGATTTTTCGCGTCAAGTGCAACGATGATGTTTTTTTAACTGAAGTGAAAGATTAGCCGGCACTAATAACCAATTGCATTCACTCATTTTGCCAAGTTTTCTTGTTTGCCGAAAATGGAAACTGGAAAAATGATCTACTCATTATACATTATCCAAGAGATACCAAACTCACTGTGACAGTTTTTATCTATACAAGAGTCAGATTTTGTTTTAATTATTTCACCACAAGAAAGACAATACAGGCACCAGGGCGTAAGAGTTTACTGAATTATTAGAGAATATGAGATCAACTGCTATTAAGGAGAAAAGACAATAAAAAACAAGAATTAAGAAGACAGAAGAAAACGATTGATATTGCATTTACATTTTTGAAGATCAAAATTGACTGGGAATCAAGACGCCGGAAGAGAGTTCCACGCGTGAGAAGTGAGATAGAAGAAAATGTTACCATAGAACTTAAGATTACATCTAGGCATTGCAAATGTAAAATGATGAAAACTCGCTGCCAATCTAATATTGCGCTTAAATCTATAAAATATAGGTACCATCGATCTGATTGCTACCCATGATTCAAACGGAGACGCTTAATCAGAATCAAGTATTGCTGCCATGACACGGCTAGAGATGCCTATTCGTCACATTAGAAATAGAGTATTGCTTTCATGTCTCGGCTGAAGATGCCCAAAACTCACATTAAAAAATAGAGTATTGCTTTCATGTCTCGTCTGAAGATGTTCAATACTCACATTAATAAATAGAGTATTGCTTTCATGTCTCGTCTGAAGATGTCCAATACTCGCATTCAAAAATAGAGCATTGCTTTCATGGTTCGGCTGTAGATGAGCGAACATAACATTAAAAATAAAGCATTGATTTCATGTCTCGGCTGAAGATGATCAATACTCGCATTAAAAAATATAGTATTGCTTTCATGTCTCGTCTGAAGATGTACGATCATCACATTAATAAATAGAGTATTGATTTCATGTTTTGTCTGAAGATGCTCAATAGTCACATTAAAAATATAGTATTGCTTT
Organism: Acanthosepion esculentum; assembly: GCA_964036315.1. Taxonomy (NCBI): domain Eukaryota; kingdom Metazoa; phylum Mollusca; class Cephalopoda; order Sepiida; family Sepiidae; genus Acanthosepion; species Acanthosepion esculentum. The sequence goes on along the minus strand of OZ038506.1, from coordinate 25,622,276 downwards.
CATGTATCGGATGAAGATGCTCAATAGTCACATTAAAATGTAGAGTAGTTCGTTCATGTCTCGGCTGAAGATACCCAATCCTGCCATTAAAAAATAGGGTATTGCTTTCATTTCTCAGCTGAAGATGACATGATCCTCACATTAAAAATAGAGTATTGCTTTCATGACTCGGCTAAAGATGTTCAATACACACATTAAAAATATAGTATTGCTTTCCCTGATTCGGCTGAAGATGACCGAACCTAACATTAAAAAATAGAGTATTGCTTTCATGTCTCGGCTGAAGATTTTCAATACTCACATTGAAAAATAGACTATTGCTTTCATGTCTCGGCTGAAGATGACCGATCCTCACATTAAAAAATAGAGTATTGCTTTCATGACTCGGCTGAGGATGTTCAATACTGACTTCAAAAATAGAGTATTGCTTTCTAGTTTCGGCTGAAGATGCCCAATCCTCACATTAAAAAATATAGTATTGCTTTCATGTCTCGGCTGAAGATGTTCAATACTCACATTAAAAAATAGAGTATTGCTTTCATGTCTCGCCTGAAGATATCCGATCATCACATTAATAAATAGAGTATTGCTTTCCTGTTTCATCTGAAGATGTTCAATACTCAACATTAAAAAATATAGTATTGCTTTCATGTCTCGGCTGAAGATGCCTATTTCTCACATTAAAAATATAGTATTGCTTTCATGTATCGGATGAAGATGCTCAATAGTCACATTAAATAATAGAGTATTACTCTCATGTCTCGGCTGAAGATGACCGATCCTAACATTAAAAAATAAAGTATTTCTTTCATGTCTAGTCTGAATATGTTCAATACTCACATTACAAAAGAAAGTATTGCTTTCATGTCTCGGCTGAAGATGTCCGATACTCACATTAAAAAAATAGAGTATTGCTTTCATGTCTCGGCTGAAGATGTCCGATACTCACATTAAAAAAATAGAGTATTGCTTTCATGTCTCGGCTGAAGATGCCCAATCCTCACATTGAAAAATAGAGTATTGCTTTCACGTCTCATCTGAAGATGTTCAATACTCACATTAAAAAATAGTATTGATTTCATGTCTCGGTATCACGATGTTCAATATTCACATTAAATATATAGTATTGCTTTCATGTCTCGGCTGAAGATGCCCAATCCTCACATTAATAAATAGAGTATTGTTTTCATGTCTCGGGTGAAGATGTCCGATCCTGACATTAAAAAATAGAGTATTGCTTTCATGTCTCGGCTGAAGATGTTCAATACTCACATTAAAAAATAGTGTATTGTTTCATGTCTCGTCTGAAATGTTCAATACTCACATTAAAAAATAGAGTATTGCTTTCATATCTCGACTGAAGATGCCCAATCCCCACATTAAAAATATAGTATTGCTTTCATGTCTCGGCTGAAGATGCCCAATACTCACATTAAAAAATAGAGTATTGCTTTCATGTCTTGGCTGGAGATGCCTAACCGTCACATCAAAAAATAGAGTATTTCTTTCATATCTCGGCTGAAGATGTTCAATACTCACATTAAAAAATAGAGTATTGCTTTCATGTCTCGATATTTCACTCACAATTTTTCCAAAGAACTCCGACAATGTAGAACAAAATTCTTCGTAGATGCTTCGTTGAACACTACAATATTAATCTCTTCATGTCCAGTGTCATTTGTTTTCTAGAAGGAACATTTACCGAAAATTTTATTTCTAGAATTATCAATTTAGCTAACATCAAATCAACATATTCGCATTGTAACCTACGATTTGTTTATAGGCTGTTTATCGTCATATTACTGGTAGGACCGCCAAAATATTTCTATTTAATTCTGAAGTAAGTGATTTATTTGAATGGTTGAAAGTGAGATGAAGTTTTCCGCAGAAATATAAATATGTCTGACCACTGTACGTTTGGTAGGTCTCTAATAATTACTAATATCACTGAGAGCAATCTGGCACTGGCCGATTGTCCAGTGTGACCGAACATCCTCCTTTTTATATACGCACAATTTGGCAGAAACAGTTAACCTCACGTACACATAAATAATCATAGCCCGATCACCCACCTTATTAACATCAGACTACATAACTGTAGAATATATTACGTATAACAACATTATATATATTATTATATAATATATAACGAGAAAGCTAACATGGTTTTAAAAGTCCGAACAACTCTTGCGTTATTGTGACGTATTAGATAAAATATAAACCTACGCTGCAGAAATGGTTTTGAAACCAATAAACATTAGATGCGCTTCTAGTTTGACCATGTGGAAAATAAACCGATCCTCCAGTATCTGTCTATATTTCTGAGATGAGGTATTATGTACACTATTTCCATTATTCGGACTATTGTCCTCATCTTTGTTGCCATATTTATCACAACATTTCGGCCCTTCAGTATCTGCCTATATTTCACAGATGAGGTATTATGACCGCTATTTACATTATTCGGACTATTGTCCCCAAAATTGTCGCCATATTTATCACAACTTTTTGGCCCTTCAGTATCTGTCTATATTTCTGAGATGAGGTATTATGTACACTATTTACATTATTCGGACTATTGTCCTCATCTTTGTTGCGATTTTTATCACAACGTTTCGGCCCTTCAGTATCTGTCTATATTTCACAGATGAGGTATTATGTACACTATTTACATTATTCGGACTATTGTCCTCATCTTTGTTGCCATATTTATCACAATGTTTCATCCCTTCAATATCTGTCTATATTTCACAGATGAGGTATCATGTTCACTATTTACATTATTCGGACTATTGTCCTCATCTTTGTTGCCATATTTATCACGGCCTTCCTCAGGTAGTTGGAATGTCGAACTGAACCCTTTATTTCGCTCACTGGGGTAGACTGTTCTAGTTCCACGTGCCATGTTTTTTAATGGATGTCAGTTATCAGTTATCTCCTGTTAATTCCCCTCTCCAATTTCTCCACAGCCTTAACCGGGTACTGAACTCATACTCTTTGGGTCCTGCCACTATATCTAACTAACGCTTTTATACATTGTGCTATGTGAACTTGATACATACATATATATATATATATATATATATATATATATATATATATATATATATATATATATATATATATATATATATTATGGTTTTAAATTCTTTAAGGTACATAGGGCCGCAAAATATCGTTTTTAAGTGAGTAGGTTGTTAGCTTACTGCATAACCCCCAACCTCCAGGACCGGGTTTTGGATTTCAGAGTTGTCCTTCTCCTAGTCCAGTTGTCATCCAAGGCTATACAACCCGGTCTGTCCTGCTGGGTATTGAGAAGAAGATTCATACCTTTCCCAAGCTATTAACACGAACGAGAATACAATGGATTCGACTGGAATTCGAAATCGGCTCTCCAGTTCCTTAATCCATTACTCCACCGTGCCT
>OZ038506.1:25598850-25616350 GCA_964036315.1 Acanthosepion esculentum | reverse complement strand
TCAGTCTCAATGATTGCCACCACGCCCTGCTGATTCCCAGATTCACACTCTCTACATTGACATAAAATATATTTATCTTGTTCTAAAAGAGAAAATCAGAGTCTTTGTACATTTTTGCATATTTCTTTACTACACACACACACACACGCACACACACTCTCACAGACACCCATGCACACATCTAACGAGTGGACGGAGTGATTGCTGAAGTGTACGTCTACAAAACTCTATAATCGGGATGCTGAAGTTAACATCAATCAGCTAAGTGATAATCTTTATATCTGTATTAATCCTAATATATATATATATATATATATATATATATATATATATATATATATATATATATATATATATATATATATATATATGAGGAAAATGTGGAAAAGACAAAGCAAAATCCGAATATGTGAGTTTACTGAGAAAACGCGCTCCCAAGAAAGAGATTTTATCTTAAGTAGAAAGGGGGAATTCTATTTGAAACTATAGCTTATCGGTACGTTTGTCAAACATTAACCTTGCTAGGAAAGGTGATATGTTAAAGAACCCCGGTCTAGTATTTACCGTACGTGAAGAGGATATTATGCCTGCCTCGTAGATCTGTCTAAGGTTTTTATTATGGATATATTTTAAAATCTTCACAGAGTCAAAATCGAATTTGGGATCAGATTTGGCTAGGTGTCCAAACAAAGTACTACTTAAATTACCGAGGCAAATATCTCATTTATGTTCGGAAACACGAGATTTTATGGACCTACCTGTTTCCCCTACATAACTCAAGTTGCAGTCTCTGCAAGGGATCTGGTAGACGCAAGCATCGGATGTAATATGCTGTCTGTTGGTGTTATTTAATATACTGCGAATAGTTTTAGTGGGTAATGTAGTAGTTTTAATTTTTAGAGCGTTTAGATTGTTGGAGATGTGTTTGGTCAAAGGGTTATTCGGTAGAAAGATGCGGCCAATAGGATAATCAGGGGCAGCTGAAAGTGTGCCTTTCCCTGGCGTAGATGTAGTAGTAGTAGTCGGGGTGTCATTTTGCACTGATGAACGAATTTTGTGAATTTTAAAAGCTTTATTCTTAGCGCTGAGTAATAATTGTCTCGGATACGAAAGGCTGGAGAAGGTATCCTCGATATAACTGAATTTGTCATCTAAATATTTTGCTGAACAGATTCGCAGAGCTCTCAAGTAAAATCCAATAACACCTCTCTTCGTCCTAGTATCATTGTGAGAGTAAAAGTGTAAATAGTCGTTTTTACATGTGGGTTTATGATATACTTTGAATTCTAATTTGTTATTATTTCTAGTAAGTAGTATGTCTAAAAAGGGTAGAGAATTATTCGATTCAAGTTCGTGGGTAAATTTTATAGTAGGTTCTACTCTATTCAATCTATCAGTAATTTTGTTTAAATCATGTTTCTGTGGGTAAATGAATAAAATGTCATCGATGTAACGGAAGTAATGTGTATCATCAGGGATTATATATTTGAAAGGTCCAGATTCAAGAAATTCTAGAAATATGCATGCTAGGAATCCAGAGAGAGGACAACGCATTGGTAAGCCAAATTTTTGTTTATAATAGATATCGTTATATTGGAAGTAACAATGAGATGTGCATAGGGTGCATACTTTGATGCATTTTGAGATGGGGATAGGTAGCTTAAAATCAGTTTTCTTAAGGTGGTTCTCTAACCGTTTAATGCATTTATCAACAGCTACATTAGTGAATAGGGATTTAACGTCTAAGCTGGCTAGGGATTTGTTTCTTATATCAATATTACTTAACTTATTGAGAAGAGCGCCTGAATTCTTTACATGTGCGTCACTTATGGTCCCCAGAATTGGGGTGAGAAATTTAGTTAAAAACCTAGCGATGTTATGAGGGGCTGAGCCTATGCCAGAGATAATTGGCCTTAATGGAATGTCATGTTTATGGGTTTTGGGGAGCCCGTAGATTTTAGGGATGGTGGGGTGGTAATTAATAAGGGAAAGCCAAATCTTATCTTCATTACGAATCAGACTCTTATAGGACTTATTAAATTCTTTAAGATTTTTAGAAACCTGTAGAGGAGAGATCTGTTCATAAGTGTCTCTGCCATTCAGCAAGTCCAAGATTTTCTGGTTGTAAGTAACGGTATCCATGACGACAACCCCACCACCTTTATCCGAAGGAGATATAATAATATCACTGTTCGTAGACAGGGATTTTAAAGCATTCATATACCTCCGTAAACTCCGTATTTTGGCAGTCCAAAGAGGCAGCTAAGATGCCTTGGGTAAATCCTTTATGGAAGTCGGTATCACTGTGTCTGTAATTTAGATTTATCAGTTTGCTAATGTTGTTGTTTTTTAAACCAGTTGCAAACTTTAGACCAAAGCTAAGGGCTTCAGTCTCTATGGTACTAAGTGTAGTACTGGAGATGTTTGTGACTAGATCAGCTCTGCACATCTTCTTCCAACTGCTGCGATCACATAAAGTATGAAGTTTTAATTCTAAACTCTTGAGGTGTTTATGATTAATTCTGGCCACCTCAGATCGGAGTCTCTCAGCTGTGTTGTGAGACATACTGTTTTTTAGCTTTAGTTCGCGTCCTAGAAGTGTGGCTTTTTTAAAGGTTTGTTCCTCGGGAAATTTTAGGTCTCTTACTGATGATTCTAGGTAGAGTTTGACGTATTCAGGGAAAATGTGCGAAGATGATTTCAAAATTTTGGACAAGCTCGGGGGAACGACTTTCTCGTATAAACAGTTCGTTAAAAAATCCTTTCTGTTTTTATAGGAATACGCGGAGATTAATAGATTCTTATATTTACGTATAAGCTTGAAGTCTTCCATGTTGTGAAGTACATTCGGTTTTGTATTTCCAGTAGACAGTATGTAAGCAAATATGTGGATGTAGATCCAACGGTATGATGAAAATGTGGAAAAGACAAAGCAAAATTCGAATATGTGAGTTTACTGTTTTTTATTTTGTTTTTTGTTTTGCTGTCAACGTCAGACGTTTCGGTCTATTAGACCATCTTCAGGACATGGTTATTGGAGACATATTTATATTAAATTTAAGTTAAAATGAAGAGACGATAGATACAGGACTAGTCAGAAACAGAAAAACTGAAATTCTAAAGTCAGTGTTCTCTTTTTTGGATTCGGTTACGCTGGCGCAGCGTGGGCGGCGCTGTGAAAACGAGCTCCCAAGAAAGAGATTTTATCTTAAGTGGAAAGGGGGAATTCTATTTGAAACTATAGATTATCGGTACGTTTGTCAATCATTAACCTTAACTAGGAAAGGTGATATGTTAAAGAACCCGGTCTAGTATTTACCGTACGTGGAGTGGATATTATGCCTGCCTCGTACAAGTGGCAAGTTTTTAAGTTTATAATTGAAATTTATAAGCAGTAAATTCGAGCTTGCCAACCGAACGATCCTTAGTGGCCGAAACGGTTAAGGCACGTCAGGCTATATGAAGGTTCCGTATAGGATACAGGTTCGAATCCTGTCGAAGACGAATATTTTCTATGAAAATTTCTCGGACATTCAGGCCGGTAAATGTTATTTAATACTGTTTATTATAAACGGAGCATTTACTTAAATACTTGTATCTATAAAAACAATGTTAAACATAAAAATGTGTGTGTGTGTGTGTGTGTGTGTGTGTGTGTGTGTGTGTGTGTGTGTGTGTGTGTGTGAGTGCGTGCGTTTGTGTGTGTGAGATATTATATATACTAGGGGGGAAATAAATAATTCCGCAACCTATTGTTGTCCCGCAGTAGAAGCACATATCTGTGTGTGTGTGTGTGTGTGTGTGTGTGTGTGTGTGTGTGTGTGTGTGTGTGTGCATGTCGGTGTTTCTGCATGTGTTTGTGTATGTTTATGTATGTATGTATTTGTAAAAGATCTGAATTCAACATTATCGAAGCAATAATCCTCAACCAGATTCGACAGACATGACACTTTGTGAGAATGCTAAGAAAAACGGATTGCCAAACAACTTTCCTACGGGGAACTGAAGACGGTAAAGCGTCCAGAACGTAAGCGCCTAGCAAGAGATTTACAGAAAATCTGAAGGATAATCTGGATGCATTGCGCTGGAATGTGCAGCATTGCGAAGAACTGACTTTCAATCGAAGAGAGTGGAGGCACTCTATTAGGGACGGATGCCAAGCCTCTGTGGATAAATGCCTCAGGCATGCTGGGATCAAACGGGATCTACGAAGAGACACTCTGATTTGCAGACTCATCTTCAGTGTTGGAAATGTGGTGTGTGTGAGCGCATGCTGTCATTGAACACGGGTTATATAAACGATCTGAACGGTTATCGTAATAAACAGAAGCAAACCTGCTATACAAATTTGCCTCATTTTCCTGCCAAAAAGGTTTACAGATAATAATCTGGACTGAAAAAGGCACATGGTAGCACACTGGAGAATTCTAGACTATGAAATATCTAATCAAACCCAATCAAGGGTATAGAGTTTATCTGTCACTATGATATCGAATGCTGAGCTCAAGAGTCAGCTCAAGGACCATGGAAGCTAAACGAAACATAAGTCATCACAAGTGATACGAATAGTGAGGAGTCGGCTCTCATCTGTGTAAGATGTATCAATCACTATGTGTGTGTGAGAGAGAGTGAAAGAGAGAGAGAGAGATTCAGGTAAGAATTACGTTACATCAATGATTCCCAACGCGGAGTGCATGACCCACCTGTGGGACATGTTAATATTTTGGTGGGGCATGCGTAGGATGTGCACCCTTCGGCTTACTATACCAACAGAATAAGGGGGAAATTCGAGTTATTAACATTAATATGTTGTTACCATTTCCATCTTCATATTTAGGTGAATGTGGCTTTCGTGCTGTAAATGATTTGTTATTGAAGAAAAGAAATCGACTGGATATCACTAAACGAGGAGACTTGAGGCTTAAGCTGATTAAATTGGTGCCTAATATAAAATCTATCTGTAGCAGGCATGACGCACAAGGATCTCACTAACAGTCATTTTGTGATGAGCTCAAATTTCATTTTGCATTATTATTTCATGATTAAAATGATCAAAGTATTGTAGTTTAAATTCGAGAGACTGGCCTAAATTCCTTAGACACTAATCCTGAGTGACAAAGTGTAGATGTTGTATTTGTCGTATTGTCTGGTCTTTTGTAGACTAACCTCCTTTTCTGGCCTTCCCACCGTCTTTCGTACACTGCATATTTATATTTTCTCAAATCTCGTGGTAGCCGTGATTTTGCGTTGATTTGTCAGCATAAAACAATATGGCTCCCCGCCGAGATTCTTTTCTTTCTTCCAAACTACAAGTATATTAAAGAATAAACTTTCATTCAAATATTTTATATTTATGCCTTTCCTTTCTCTATTATATATTTTGAAACTATGTATATTTAACTGCCTTATTGTTTTGTTAATTATTCTCTTTCATAGACGCCATGGTCATGGAGGCTTGTTTAGAGACAAAGTTAATGGCCTTTCAAGCTTCCTTCTCGTGAATTGCAGTAACATTTTGAATATGTAATAATTAAATATTACAGAGGGGGGCACCAGAATTTTAGAAATATCAAAGTGGGACATGGCCCAAAACCGGTTAGGAACCACTGCGTTACAGGCTTCGAACTTATTGATCGAAACATATACTTCCCAAATTTAGAAAGCATTCTTTGCATAAAACATTTAAATCATCTGATCCCTAATAAATTACTAGGTATATTCTCATCTGACAAGTTTTGGAACTTGCTCCTAAGAACTGTTTTTTTTTATTATTTTAATATCAATTTATCAGTTGTCGTCCTTGTGAAAAATTTCCTCTGCACATTGACAGAAATATAGACAAATCAGCGGTACCTCTTGAAAATGCCCAAACTTTGATTAGATTTTCCTAGAGCTTGTCTTAATACAGAAATATATTAGTGAAACATTGATTATTTTAAATTATTTCCTGAAATTTTCCCGAGACATTTATTTTTTTTCCAAATCAACGGCACTTCATAAAATGGCACACATCACTTGAAACTCAATTTATAGATACACTGAATTCGTTCATGAAATCTAATTTAAAATGTTTCATCAAAAACATTTGTTGTAACCAAAGCGAATGTGACAAAATGTGTGTATTATATATATATATATATATATATATATATATATATATATATATATATATATATATATATATATATATATATATATATATTTATATATATATATAAATATATATATATATTTATATATATATATTTTATATATATATATATATTTATAAATATATATATTTATACATATATATTTATAAATATATATATTTATATATATATATTTATAAATATATATATTTATATATATATATAAATATATATATATTTTTATATATATATATATATATTTATATACATATATATTTATATATATATATATTTATATACATATATATTTATATATATATATATTTATATATATATATATATATATATATATATATATATATATATATATATATATATATATATATACAGAGATGTATATATGCGTGATATAGATCAAAGCTCACTGCATAATACTTGTCAGTGGTCATATATCATTTTTATTGATTTCCGTGATGTCTACAGCGAGAACCGATTTTTTGGCAATCATTCACTTTTTTCACACATTTTTTTCAATGGCTGACTATAAATCATACAATGTTTTCACGCAATCACCATTTCCGCAAATCATAACAAAATATCGATCAATCATCTTCTCACGGATTCCAAATCGTTGGCAACAATATTTCTTCTGAAATATTTTTGCCCTCATGTGAGGCACTCTTAATTTCAGTTGTCATCATTAATGATCAATCGTTATAAATGACTTTGAGCGAGGCGAGTGAAGCCTGTGGATCTTGGTGAAAACCAAACTTCGAACCTTGTGAACTGGCGCTACAGAAACGCGAATAAAAATAAAACAGCTAAATTGGATATCGCATGAAACTAGAAGAGGAACTGATGACATATAATCAAAATGTTGACATTCCACACTGCTTCAAACAAAAGGTTAGGAAAGAAACCCCCAACAGTACTAAAAAGAACGATAACAGCTACTGGATTTGAAAAATATATTTTCCTGAAATAGTGTATTAGGAGAAATATTTTGTAAATTTCCACCGACAGCTACAACGGTTGTACGGACAATAAATGCCAAATGTTTCCCTATAAGGAAACTGTTGATATTACCATTACCATTACTAATGTTTTTTAGCTATTTTGTATCGTCCTTAAAAAATAATGGCGTTATAAAAACAGTTGGATGCGTGTCAAATGAAAATATATATTCCTCACGCATACATCTATCAACTAATCTGAAAACCAACGAGTAAAATTCACTTTTCAAAGCACAGTTTTATTATATATAACTTATATTATTTACACTAGAACTGTTTACTTCATCTTTGTTGTTATTATTACAATGTTTCGGCCGTTTTACCCATCGGACTTCATCAGGCGCTTGTCGAAGGCATTTGACAAGATTTAGTATGCTGGTCTTCTTCAGAAGTTGAAGACGATTTTGTATCTGATTTAATGTTCCTTAATAAATCCTGAAATGAAAGTGGTCTTGAACGGCCACTCTTCTCGATCTTTTTTTTTTTTACATTAATGCGGATGTGCCTAAGATCAATAACCTTGGACTTTTGTTGTTCATAATTTTCATCAATGACCGTTTTAAATTCGGTACCTCTGCTGATGATACAACTATTTACTCCAGTCTCGGTACGTCTGATCTGTTTGATAAGGTGGAATTGCAGCTGATCTAAAAATGACCTACAATCTGTTGTTGACTGGGGCAACAAAAGGCTTGTTAATTTTAACGTTCCAAACCGAAACAACATTCTTTACCTTCCATCAGTATGATGCTAATCTCCAGTACAGTAAGTCATTGCACCTACCCAACCTAACGTTTTCTTCTGAGAGTAAGTGGAAAGCAATCAATTGCTAGAACTGCAGCTAGGAAATGTGGTTAATCGTGGTGTGCTAGACAATTGTTTTCTCTGTAGAATCTATCGTATATATTTATAAGTCTACTATACGTCCACACATTGATTATTGTTGTTATGCCTGGTCTGGTACTTCTATGTATTTAGAGATTATTGATAGAATCCAAAGAAGAATCTGCAATTTTATCAATCTTGACCTGGCATTTCGACAGTATTAACTTTCCCCAAGCGGTATCGTAGATTCCCTGTGCTATTTCTATAGATACTTTTATGATGATAGTTCTGATGAGCTGTCCTGCTTGATACATCGTTTTTTTTTTACGAATTTAAGAACAGTACTAGTTTGGAAGTTAGGTTTCGTGATTTTACAGATGAAATGGCTACATGAAACTCTAAGTTCTATGCTAAAAGTTTCTTCTCTCATTTGTTGAATTCTCTTCCGGCCTCCTACGCTTTCCAATCAATTTTGAGATTCAAAAGATAAGAATAAAAAAGATAGCGATTGACGTTGCATTTAGCAACGTCAATCGCTATCTTTTTGATTATTAATTCCTGTTTTTTATTCTTAATTCCTGTTCATTTATTCTTATTTCCCTTTCTTTTATTCTTAATTCCTGTTCTTATATTCTTATTTCCTGTTCTTTTATTCTTAATTCCTATTCTTTTATTCTTATTCCTGTTCTTTTATTCTTATTTCCCGTTCTTTTATTCTTAATTCCTATTCTTTTATTCTTATTTCCTGTTCTTTTATTCTTATTTCCCGTTCTTTTATTCTTAATTCCTATTCTTTTATTCTTATTTCATGTTCTTTTATTCTTATTACCTGTTCTTTTATTCTTATTTCCAGTTCTTTTATTCTTAATTCCTGTTCTTTTATTTTTAATTCCTGTTCTGTTATTCTTAATTCCTGTTCTGTTATTCTTAATTCCTGTTCTGTTATTCTTATTCCTGTTCTTTTATTCCTAATTCCTGTTCTTTTATTCTTATTTCCCGTTCTTTTATTCTTAATTCCTATTCTTTTATTCTTGTTTCCTATTATTTTATTCTTATTTCCCGTTCTTTTATTCTTAATTCCTATTCTTTTATTCTTATTTCCTATCATTTTATTCTTATTTCCCGTTCTTTTATTCTTAATTCCTATTCTTTTATTCTTATTTCCTATTATTTTATTCTTATTTCCCGTTCTTTTATTCTTAATTTCTATTCTTTTATTTTTATTTCCTGTTCTGTTATTCTTAATTCCTGTTCTTTTATTCTTATTCCTGTTCTTTTATTCCTAATTCCTGTTCTTTTATTCTTATTTCCCGTTCTTTTATTCTTAATTCCTATTCTTTTATTCTTGTTTCCTATTATTTTATTCTTATTTCCCGTTCTTTTATTCTTAATTCCTATTCTTTTATTCTTATTTCCTATTATTTTATTCTTATTTCCCGTTCTTTTATTCTTAATTCCTATTCTTTTATTCTTATTTCCAGTTCTTTTATTCTTAATTCCTGTTATTTTATTCTTTATTCCTGTTCTTTTATCTCTTTATTCCTGTTCGTATATTCTCAATTCCTGTTCTTTTATTGTTCGCTCTCATTAATAATGTTTCTTTGCGTTTTTTTTTCTTTTTCCCATATCCTTTGACTTTCATTAATCCCTTATGTCTTAGCGGCTTTATTGCCTTGCCTGGTGTGAAATGATAAAAAAGTATCAAGTTGAATAGTGTATCTGCCTTTATATTGCACTTTAGTTATCTACAATAATAATAATAATAAATTCACAATAGTTGGATTTTAACTCGTCTGTAATGTCTCACTCGTCTGGACCACGGATCAGACATCCTGACCGGTGAGGAATCGCGAAACTTTGAGTTAATATCCCATATGCCTAGTGAACTTTAATATTTTTTAGTCTAAAATTACACACACACACAGAGAAACACACACACACACACACATACATATATATATATATATATATATATATATATATATATATATATATATATATATATATATATATATATATATATATATTCATATATGTACAGGGTGTCCATAAAGTTCGTGTGCACTTTTAAAAATTTATAACTTTATTTGTATTTGCGATAGAAATAATCTGTAAAAAATGTTATAAAGTTTAATGTACCTAGTTTTAAGTATAGCTAAAATAACTAATGTGATTTCAGGCATTACTGTGAATCAGTTGGCAAATGTTTTCTGTGAACTGCATAATCATATAACCATTTGTATTACTAATGATGGCGGGCATGTGGAAACTTAAATAAAATTTCAACAAAACCTTAAAAAATATAGATTTATTTCTTTCTAATCCTTTTTACAAATTATTTCTATCGCAATTACAAATAAAGTTATAAATTTTTTAAAGTGCACACGAACTTTGTGGACACCCTATATATATATATATATGTATATATATATATATATATATATATATATATATATATATATATATGTATATATATATATATATATATATATGTATATATATATATATATATATATATATATATATCGAGAGAGAGAGAGAGAGAGAGAGAGTCCACCTAAAATGTACTCACTGATGACTTCCTATGACTTCTTGATTTTGTTCTTCTTTCAGATTCATGCATTTAATATTTAATTTAAACCGTTAATCTTCTTTGTAAATCAATAAACATTAATATTTCTTAATTATAATCATTAATCGTTTCGGGACCCAAAGAGTGTGAGTTCAATACCCGGTTAAGGCAGTGGAGAACTTCGAGAGAGGAATTAACAGGAGATAACTGATAACTGGCATCCATTAAACATGGCACGTTGAACTAGAACAGTCTACCACAGCGAGCGAAATAAAGGGTTCAGTTCGATATTCCAACCACCTGAAGAAGGCTGGAGCGTACAACGGCCGAAGCATATTAAATATGGCGACAAAGATGAGGACAATATTCCGAATAATGTAAATAGTGTACATAAAAGAAATCTCCATTCATTGTCCATTAAAGAGTGAGAACATTTTTTGGGGGGGTGCGGTCACTCTGTATTCGTTATTCAGTTGGGGACATTTTTTCTGGTTTCCTGTGAGAATTAAATCAAACTGTCCAGTGTCTACTGTTAATGGGTTTAATTAACCTACAACAATTCAACCTACAAAATAACCTTCAATATTGGTTCATGGAAGTCGAATTCACTCAAAATATTAAACAATAAATAAAAATAATATAATAAACGTTATTTTTAGCGGATAGCCATATTTGAAATAAATAAACAATAAAGATGTTGATATACCGTTAAAAAAACAAGCAACCAATTAATGGTGATTCTTCAGCATTGCCATTTTGGTCGTATTGGCATTTTACCTCGTAGTCTGTGCATAGTATGTATACATCAGCCTCTCTCGTTGTGATATCTTGAGCTTACCAATGAAGTATAAAATGCAGTTGCCGATTACCTGATTATTACTTGAAAACGCATGAAACTTTTAGTTGCGGTTAATTATTAATAATTGAAATAAAGTATCTTTTTAATGTACAGGGTACCCCCAAAAATGTACTCACTTTTTGACTTCGTTGTCATTTTGAATCTTAACTGTCTAGCATTTAATTTCATTTAATAGATAATTTAAACCGTCAATCTTCTTTGTAAATAAATAAACAATGGCGGATTAAAAATAAACGCATTAATGTACCTCCCTTCATTTCCTGAGTGGCTATACGGAACTGGGGCCCATTAGTCACGCTTATATGCTTTCCCTCTCACTAAGTATAACATCCCTTCAGGATATGTACCTCCACAAAGTGTACTTTTATGATGTAAGGAACTGAGGCTCCATTACGAGAACTCTCGTTCCGCCATCACTCAAACTCGTTATGTATGATAGTGTCTATATATACCATTATATCTCTTTAATCGCGGAGCACATTTGGGTCCGTTATATTAACTTACGCCCAAATACCCTTGGGAAAGTAGTAAAACTTATGTCACTAAAGCATTATTATCTCGAAAAATAAAATGAAATTGCGTACACGATATTTAGAGTTCCTCATTAAATAACCCACAGAGTTGTTGATATACCGTTAAACAAAAACAACTAACTAATTAATAATGATACTTCAGTATTACCATTTTGGTCGTATTGGCATTTTACCTCAGAGTCTGCGCATAGTATTTACACATCAGCCTCCCTCGTTGTAATATCTTGAGTTTACCAATGAAGTATAAAATGCAGTTGCCGATTATCTGATTATTACTTGAAAACGCATGAAACTTTTAGTTGTGGTTAATATTTGTTAATTGAAATAAAGTATCTTTTTAATGTACAGTGTACACCCACCTTTTTTGACTTCGTCGTCAGTTTGAATCTTTATAATCATGCATTTAATTTAATATTTAATTTAAATCGTTAATCTTCTTTGTAAATCAATAATCATTAATATTTATTAATTTTAACAATTAATCTTGTTTGCAAGTCAATAAACACTTGAAGATTCAAAACATTTTGGCAGATACTTTGTATATATGTTTATTCAATATCGTTGGCGTTTCTCAATTTTGACATTTGAAATAAAAAATTATTAGAAATAAGTTGTAATATATATTTTACTCTTTTGAATTTGTATTTAGAAATAAACTCTTTGAGTTAGACTTTAAACACACACACACACACACACATATATATATATATATATATATATATATATATATATATATATATGTGTGTGTGTATATATGTATATTTCCGAATGTAATGAGAACGGAAATAATGCATAAATTCTAACGTTCACAGCATTAATTCAAAAGAGGGCTCGATACAAATAGCAGAGCAATAATTAGTTATAATTATTTCATATAGACAAAAACAATATACTCACTAGAAAGATGCAACTTCGTTTCAGTGCATTTCGTTGGACCTGGATCGGTGAGAACCGTATATATATATCGTTGCTTGGAAATCATCCATGTAAACAAATAATACTATCATCAATTTCTTGTTCGTGTATTGCATAAATATATTGTGTAATTGTCATCTTTGATAATGGCTTATGTAAGCCGAAAGCTTAGATTGGATTAAAAAAAAGTATGTATCAATATTGTGATTTTCTTTCATTGTTTAATGATAATGTTATTAAGATTATCAGACTATATGAAAAGAACTTACATAAAATATATAGACAACACTTATCTATATTATTTAATGAAACATGTATTAATATATATATATATATATATATATATATATATATATATATATAGTACAATTAATTGTTATATAATCCAAGTGGATCCTAATAATATCAAGTATTATACTGATCCACAAAAAGAGATCAATGTATTTATTATAACAGAGCATATAAATTACACAACAAAATCCATAATTACCTCATATAGCGGGGGGGGGGCTAGATCTATTTCAGGTAACGCGAAGTACGTGGGTCTTATTCAACCCCGGTACTCCATCTACCGGATTTGAATGAGACCGACGTACTTCGCATTGGTTGAAATAGATCTACCCTACCCAACCTATATATGGTAATTTTTGGATTTTGTTGTGTAATATATATATATATATATATATATATATATATATATATATATATATATATATATATATATATATTGATGCATATTTCATTAAATAATATAGACAAGTTTTGTCTATTTATTTTAAGTAAGTTCCTTTCATATTGTCTGATAAGCATCATAAAATTATCATTGAAAGACGAAAGGAGATCACCATATTGATGCATCTTTTAATCTTATCTAAGCTTTCGGCTTACATAAGCCATTATCAAAGATGATAATGACATTTCAATATATCAAACAATACACGGACGAAACAATAATGTGTGACGTCACGAGCTGCGATGCGATTTTCGATTCCGCGCCCCGGATACACGAGTTGTCGTTGCTTTGAAATTTTTCATGGAACAAAAGCAGACTATCGTTATTGCCTCAATGAAAAATTGCTGCCTAAATATACACAATATATATATATATATATATATATATATATATATATATATATATATATATATATATATATATGTATGTATGTATGTATGTATGTATGTATATTCAGTTTCTACGCTGTTTTTGTAGATTTATTTGTTTATTTTAAACAAAAATATGTTAAATAATTGTCGAACTTAATCCATTTCGCGGATCAAGCTGTAATCATTTGTCGTCGCAGACAAATTCGCTTTTCCGCATAACATACATCTGTATCAAAGATTCTCATTAGCAATCCTTCCGACAGAGTTCCTTAAAACTTTGAGCTCCTTAGCAATGGATTTAATTGAAATTATGTAATAATTGACCATAGTTTTCTGCAAATTTCTTCGAAAATTGGGTGTTATGATGATATAGGTCTTCTAACAGAGACTTTAGTCTAATGCTGTCGAATCTCTGTCAGCATCTTCCAGCACTTTGCGACCTTTGACATCAAATGTCAGTTCAGCATTCAGGAATTAGTTGGTTGGTTTATTTTTTTAGCGGTATATCAACATCTCTATGGGTTATTTAATTCCGAAATCTAAATATTTTAAACAGAGTTTTATGGCTTCAACTAAATATATTTTTAACGTAATTGTACGCAACTGTATGCCTTCAGCTACAGATAAAAATTATTTTAGGTCATTTTACGATAATATGTAATGTGGGTAATTCTTTTTATATAAAATATATTACTGGAATTTTTACTATAAAAAATTTACTTTTATACTTTTCTAGTGTTTCGTTTGTGTTTAGGGGGTTCACTATTTGTGGACAGCTGGGATCCTAAAGGTTGCTACCACCCCGGGTCAGGGTGTATCTGGGAATAACTGCATTAAAGAGGTTCCGAAGCTTCTAAACTCACGATCAGAGGCCTTGCTACCGGAAGTACTTTATCGTCATACGCAGGAAACAACCAATCTTTAAAGAGCTATACTCTGCCTTTAAGACAACGGTTGCATTGTGCTTGATTTTTTCCATCATTTATCTGAAAATAAATGGTAATCAGAACACGTTAAGACTATTAAAAGACGTCTCCTCAAAGAACTGAACAACTCTGTACTTGCAATTCGTATTGTATCCCAGAGATATTCTCTGATGGAATATTGATTTCTGTTTTGATATAAATCTCTTTTGTTGAGGCACCAAAAATTTTCTATTGGATTAATATCGAAGAAAATTACGGCCTATTCTATTAATTTAGTGTCTTTGAAGCGATTCTTTTTCAAATCAGATAAATATCCATAATCGTATAAATAAAAGACTATTGTTCTTACTCGTATAGAATTTTCTTGCTAATAATTTGTGCCATAGAAAAACGTCTTGTCCAAGAACTTACAATAATTCTCCGCATTTATCTTGACATCAACATCAACTTTGAAGGGAACTATAACTTTACTGCTTACAATACTAAGCCCAAACTACTCATAACAACTCTTGTCTTTGAAATAATGTTGAGTGACCCTTCCTTTGAAGGATCTAAACTCTAAGCCAGCCATCAGATACATCTAATACAGCTTTATGTTCATCATTGAAAACGGTTTTAATATCAGTTTCCGTGTACAGATTCGCCCAACACACACGTTTATTTCACGATATTTCGACAACGTTCTTAATATTCTGTATCTTTTCTTTCTGTTTACATTCCCAACGAAAGTTTCTTCAGATAGAATTGTCGAATATTTTCTTGATTCTCAGTCCATTTTTCTTGCGTTGAATTTTTTCTTTCAAATCTCTTCACAAAAGTTTTCTTCATTTTTCACGTTTCGCCCATGTTTTCAATTTATTTCTTTTTTTCTAAATTAGTATTCCATGAGACTTGTTCAATGTATTTTTTATGAACATCCATTACTTCACACGCAGTACTTAATAATTTAGCAAATATTATTTCTATTTTTATTTTATATATTTCTTGTGCCCTATACTGAAATTGAAAAAAAAACTTTAACTATATTATTAGACATGATGAACTCAGATTGTGTGATCAAATATCACACACCCTGATATGGTATTACAAATATATATGAGAAATATAGAAGATAATTTTACTATATTTTGCGCTAGTCGTATATTTTATCGGGAGAAAATGATATATAAATTTTATATATAACTACTTCATCAATTCGCTAAAGTCATAAAGGGCGAATTGCAAGAAACTTTATCGCTTTTTCAAATTTGTCATAGACTTTTCCCTAAAATGTTATCGTTGAGAGATTGGCTTGCATAATAAAATCTGGCATATATATATATATATATATATATATATATATATATATATATATATATATATATATATATATATATATATATATATATATATATATGAATTTTTCATTCAAAACGACAGACAAGGTACTACGGTTATGCTTTTTATTAGATTTTTTTGTGTTTGAACAAGAGATTTCTTTTCAGGAAAAAAAAAGTGTGTAAAAACTGTCCAAATGTTTTATAGTTCCTAGCGCTTTCGGCTATACCTTTAGCCATTATCAAGGATGATTCGTTTTTCTCAGCTTAATTGAGTGTGCGCATTGTGTGTATGTTTTAGTTTGTATTAGGGATGTTTTAATTTTCGAATACGCTTAGCATATTGTGGCCTTGTTCGTAGTTAATATTGTTAAGAGTTGGCGATTTTCGAATTATTAAAGCTTAAATGATTTTAGTCGAACGATTGCTGCCTAAATATACAACTATATATACATATATATATATATAGAGAGGGGGAGAAAGAGAGAGAAAGAGGGAGAAAGAGGGAAAAAGAGAGAGTGTGATGGATAAGAAAATTGACTTGCTCGGATTAGAACCATACTACTAACGCGGACGTTCTAATCATTCGGCCGGACCTCTCTTTCACTATCTCTCGATATATATATATATATATATATATATATATATATATAGAGAGAGAGAGAGAGAGAGAGAGAGAGAGAGGGGGGGAGTAGGATAAAGTGCGATGGCTGAATTGTCGTTACATTTAAGCATCAATTAGATATAGAAGAAAATTCCACATATAGAAAACATGTCACAGGGAGATAAATATTTATATATATGTAAGTAATTTCCACATAATATAGAAAACATGTAATAGGGAGTGAAATATTTATATATATAAAAGAAAATTCCACATATAGAAAACATGCAAGTGGGAGAGAAATATGTAGATATATATAAAGAAATTCCTCATATAGAAAAGATGTAACAGGGAGAGGTGTATTTATATATATAGAAGAAATTTCCACATATAGAAATCATGTAACAGGGAGAGAAATATTTATATATATAGAATAAAATTCCACGTATATAAAACAATTAACAGGGAGAGAAATATTTTATATATATGGAAGGAAATTCCACATATCGAGAACATGTAACAGGGAGAGAAATATTCAAATATAAAAGGAAATTCCATATCTTGAAAACAATTTCACAAATAGAAAAAAAAATTTCGTATATGAAAGATGTCACTTGAGAAAAAATTCTCATATAAAAATATAAATGAAA
The DNA here is from genome assembly GCA_964036315.1 of Acanthosepion esculentum. NCBI lineage: Eukaryota > Metazoa > Mollusca > Cephalopoda > Sepiida > Sepiidae > Acanthosepion > Acanthosepion esculentum. Next base: position 25,598,902 of record OZ038506.1, on the reverse strand, counting down.
TATATCGCCAAAGGAACAAATTTTAAGTAACGTAATATCAGCTGAACCTCAC
>OZ038506.1:25538850-25596350 GCA_964036315.1 Acanthosepion esculentum | reverse complement strand
ATGATTAAAAATTCCCAATACCTGGTTGGAAACAAATATAAATTCGTTAAATATTTCCTTTTTTTTTGTTTCCGTTTTCTGTTGCATCGCAAGATTTCTTTCTTTTTCTTTTTTATTGATGCATGTGCGTCGTGAGAACGTTTCCCGCTCAATGCTGCCAACCGAATGCAGTGCGAAAGAGAAAACTATTTCGCACTACGTTGATATCAGAGATCTTACGTTTACATAAACGCATTCACCTTTCAATTACGAAAACGATTGTGCAGCGTCTGTCAATCAATTTACTTTGTGTTGTTCCTTGACATTTATATTTTGCTACAAGATTTATATAGTCCTTCAAATTCTCAGTTAAATCATTGTCAATAGTGTTAAAAACGTCTCTCGTAAAACAAGTTTCTTATTTATTTTCTTTTGTTTATTATGATGACACTTAGCTCCTCGTTCTACGGCCGTTACGAGAAGACATGACGGAAATATCCTAAAAAATATGTTCAAAAATATTAATCAAAAATTAATAAAGGTTCCACTATTTGTAGGGATGATTGCAAAAACTTCCCCGTCGCCAATATTATAGACAAATCCTACAGAGTCCTTCTTACATATCTATAAGTCTACAATTCGCCCATGCTTCTAATATTGCTGCCACATATGGTCTGCTGCTCCTGCTATCTATCTAGAGCTTCTTGATAAAATCCAAAGAAGAATCAGTAATATTACTGGTCCTGGTCTGGCTTCTCGGCTTCAGTCACATTTCAACGGCCATGAGGTTGCCACCCTCCGCCTTTTCTATAAGTACTTTCATGGTAATAGTTTGGATGAGCTCTTCATTGGGACTAGTTTTAAAATTGTTGCTTTTATTCACCCCCCCACCACAGACAATGAATGTTACATATGGGGACGAGTTAGGATATTCATAGAGACAATGAGGTATTAAGGTGGATGTCGTAAGAAAGGTAAGTAAGAATGCGTTATTTTGGTGGAAGGAATATTGTTGTATGTTTGGGTCAGTGTTTGTGGCTAGCTATGTTTAAAGTTAAGACAGATGAAAACCGCCCTTTTCCCCATCCCCTATTTTGGCCTTGTGCCATATTTTTTGTATTGAATCGGAAAGAAATATCCTTCCCCTTCTTTGGCCTTGTGCCACATTTTTTAAATAATTACAAATAAATATCGCTCTTCTCTATGCTTCTGCTAACATCATTTTGTTTAGTTTCTTGTAAATAGTTTTTGTTTTCATATTGTATATACATATTGGGGTTAGTATCTGTCTATATTTCTGAAATGAGGTATCATGGCACGTGAAACTTGAACAGTCTACTCTAAGTGAGCAAAATAAAGGGTTCAGTTCGACATTCCAACCACCTGAAGAAGGACGGAGCGTACAACGGCCGAAACGTTGTAATAAATATGGCAACAATGATGAGGACAATTGTCCGAATAATGTAAATAGTGTATATTGGGGTTAGTTTTTAAATTGTTGCTTTTAATCCTCTCCCCCCACAAACAATGTATTGTACATATGGTGTCTACTTAGGACGTTCCTAGAGACAATGTGGTATTATGGTGGATGTCTAAGTAAGAATGCGTTGTTTTGGTGTTAGAAATATTGTTTGTAATTTGGGTCAGTGTTTGTGGCTAGTTAAGTTTAAAGTTAAGAGAGAAGATCGTCCTTTTCCCCATCCCCCATTTTGGCCTTGTGCCATATTTTTTGTATTGAATCGGAAAGAAATATCGTTCCTAGACTCTTCGTATTTAAGTGCAATACTAGGTTGTCGACAATGTCTCATCAATTTGCAGATGAGCTGGCTAGACATAACCGTAAATTCTATGCTAATAGTTTCTTTCCTCGCACTTTTCGCTTCTGAATTTCCCTCCGGGCTCTTTCCAGCCATCTTTAATCTCCAAAAAATTAAGTGCAATACCAGTCGTTATCTACTGTCCCTCCTCATTTCTCTTCCTCTGTTCTCGCTCCCTAGCATTGTTCCTCTTTCTAACTCTTCCACAATCAGTAACCCCTTCCGTCTCGGTGGCTTCACTGCCTTGATTCGAGTGAACTTGATTAAAACAATTATACATGCTGGGATTTAAACAGTCTGATCCGCCATATTCTTTTTCTTTCTTGTCTTGAAGTCAGAACGCTGCGGTCACTTGTCTACATCTTTTTTATAAACTTACACGAATCTCTTTTATGTATTAACACCATTCTCAGTTTACGAAATTTTTTTTGCCTTATTGCTTTGCCTGCTTTTGTCTTTCTGTTGTAGAGTTATTTCCTCAGTGGAAACTGTATTTGGACTAAATTCGGTCCTAAATAGGTTCAACGTACAAAAACGTTAGGAACTTGTTATAATAAGTATTACGCAGAGTAATCTAGTTGTGGTAGCTGACTACTTTCGTATTCGACTCCCGTCAACCCTCACTGACTCCGACTTATATTAGATGGGAGAGTCTATTATCTATAGACTAGGTGTGTTCACCATAACACTTTCATATATTGTTTGCTTCGTAATATTTTTGCCTGGTTTCTTTCTTTTTCTTATTGTTTATTGCAAACTTTTTCAATTCTGTTTGTTGGGCATTTCTTACAGTTATGTTTAACTATGGCTAATTACTCTATAAACAGCAACATTGACACTGCTTCAGCTAAAATAAGAAAGGCAGCACTGATAGCAGACACGGAAAAGAAATTACAAAATCTCCTACAGAAGGTATCGACGGAGAGTGAGAAGAAAGGTCTAAGCATAAACTACAAGAAGACGGAGTGCATGGCCGTCAGTAACAGGATGACCTTGAAATGCTATTTGAAGGTCGGGAACACTAGAATCACGTGTGTGCGGAAGTTTAAATATATGAGAAGCGTCTTGACAGAGGACAGTAATTGCGACATTGAGATCTGTAAATGTATTTGAATGGACAAGGACACATTCCAAAAGCAGGGCAGAGTACTGCGAGACGGGACGATTTCTTTGGTAACAAAGGAAAGAATACTGAACTGTTAAGTGACATCTGTCCTTCTTTACGACAGAGAATGTTGGACGATTTCCTCAAAGATGAAGAAGAGACTCGAGGCGACGGAGATGTGGTTCTACAGAAGGAGGCTAAGGATATCATGGACCGAGCGTGTGGGCAACGATGAGGTTTTAGAGAGGTTGCAAACAAGTAAAAGGCTTATACTTATCAGCAGAAAAATGCTGCTGAAGTTTCTGGAACTCATAATGAGAAAGGAGGGCCTGGAGAATCTGATACTCACAGGTCGAATAGAGAGAAAGAGAGAGAAGGGAAAGCAACGCATGACATACCTGGCGGACTTAAGCAAAAGGATGACAGAACGTGGTCTGGGAGAGGAAGCAAGGGGAAGGAACTTGTTGAGAGCTGCAAGGGATAGAGGGAGGTGGAGAGCCATAATCGCCTACGTCCTGAAAGGACACGGCACATAAAAAGAAAGAAAGAGGGGCTCAAGTAAAGAGGTTACTTGCATTGTTTGGAATTGTAATAAACAGCGTGGTCCAAATATAATACGTCGGTTATTCTAACTTTGAAAATTTTAATAAGCGTGCTATCTTTGTTTATTCGGAAGGCGATAAAATGTCTGCCGTCCTCTCGTTTCAGATTCGATCGACTGTAACTCATACGCGTTGAACACTTATTTCGTGCCGGAAGCTCAGTCTTCCTTGCGGCACGACTTAAAAGTTAGCTCGGTTTTCTGTTCTTATTAAGAAAGTGTTCCGGCAATCAGTTTGAAGTCTAAACACCAGAGGTTGTGCTACAATCAGGTCGTTGTTCCAGTGTTCCACCCTCAGGAAATAACCACACCCAAATACATTGATAGATACACACACGACAATGCGCGCAAACACATAGACACACACACACACCTACAAGGTTTGCTAAAATATTATATCATTGCTCTCCAAAATCGCTATTTTAATGACGAAACAACACAATAAACAATTATATATATATATATATATATATATATATATATATATATATATATATATATATATATCAAATATGTTGTGCAATTCAATTTATATACAATGAATTATTCATACAAAAAGTAAATTAGTAAGGTTAATTATATAAAATGGCACTAACAAAATTCTTAAGATGCATTACCCTGCTCGATGAATGTTATGATCTTTGTTTTTTAAAATTATAAGTTGTATAAGGTCTTTCTTTGATACGCAAGTACTTTCGACTGTATATTCAGTCATCTTCAGGCATGGAAATTATTTTGCTTTTGGTAAAATTCAGGTAGCATCGGAGACGAAAAAATATATTGCAAATCGAAATATGCTTTTTGAAATGTGTTATTGATAACGGATACAAACTTTTGGAACGTGCAGTCGCAACGCTAAGGTTGCATTTTTTTTTTTAATTTAAGTAAGTGCGTTTTTTTACTAATATGACAATTTGATAATTTTGTTGTTGTAGGAGTCAATGTGGCATGAACTAAATAGTTCAATAAACAGAGTAATGTCTCTGTTGTTATCCCGAAAATTTGCACGTCGGATCAGTTCTTTTAAATCAAATATGTGGTGCGTATATATATAAGAACTGTTTTGTCTTGAACGCAATTTCGATACACGCACACAAACACGCACACAAACATGCAAATATATTTTTACACACGCACACATATATATGTGTGCGTATAAATATATATGCGTGTGTGTGTGTTTTAAATATATATGTGTGTGTGTGTATAAATATATGCGTGTTTCTTTGTATGTGTGTGTAAAAAATTACGTTCAAGACAAAACAGACTATCACCGTTGTCCTCGGTATTCACACTTCTTATATTTGCACATGGTCTATCTCGTATATTGAGCACCTTTACCACATAAATATTGCATACCTTAAGACTATATATATATATATATATATATATATATATATATATATATATATATATATATATATATATATATATATAAATGGTGGTACTCGACATAAAACTAAGGCGAAAACAATCGTCCAGTGTTTAAGCTCAAAGTCCAAAGCCCTGACGATCCGTTTAGGTTAAACCTAGGTAGGTTTGCCTGGCTCCTTAGGTTTAGCTTATATATATATATACATATATGATATAAAATCAGTTATGTTTAGTTCACTTTTGAGTCTATGTTTAGTTTGTTTTGGGGTTCATTCCCTCCACTCTCATATTTCATCACAGATTTTTAAATATTTATCATCATTAAACTTCTTTTTTTTTGCATGGGGCGCGTTTTGTAGCCCTCCTTGAGAGGATGCTGTATTATGGCGTATGAAGGATTGATTGGTGATGGACGAGTTTTTGTGGTGAATGGGCAAATTATAATGAGTGAATGGGTCGTGAGTCAGATTAGCTGGGTATAAGATAGTTAGCGAAGACCAGCCTCAGCCTCAACTCCTCCCCTTTTTTAGGGCTTGTGCCACAATTGTATTTTTATACAATAAATACCTACATATATACGAGGGTCATTCAATAAATAAGATGAATTTTTCGGTATAAGGACTTCTAATACAGATAGAAGCTTACTTTTTTTTATTTTTCAACATAGTCTCCCAGCACTGTCACACACTTTTTCCATCTGTGCACAAGCTTCTGTATTCCCTCAGCGTGAAAATCTTTGGACTGATGTCTCAGCCAGTCGCTCACAAAACCTTTGACTTCATCGTCACTTTTAAACTTCATGCCTCACGTGAACGCTTTCAAGGGACCAAAGAGGGGAAAGTCTGAAGGGGCAAGGTCTGGGCTGTAAGGGGGATGAGAGAGCAGTTCCCAGCCCAGCTCGTTGATGGTCTGCACCGTTTGGGCTGCTGTGTGAGGCCTTGCGTTGTCATGATGCAAGATGACTCCTTCTGACTGATGACCCCTGCGTTTGTCCCAACAGATAAGCTCAAAGTCCTTGCAGTGTCATCCACTGTCACCCTTCTGTCAGACTGAATGAGGTCATTGAGTGATTTGATCACCTCAGTAGACCTCACTTCTTTAGGCCTCCCAGGCCTGTCTTCATCCTCAACACTGCTCCGTCCTTCTTTAAACAATTTAACCCACTTGTAGACATTTGTTTGGCTGAAACATGTGGCACCATACACAGTTGACATTCTCCTATGAATTTCAACTGGTTTGCACCCTTCAGCAACCAAAAACTTGATAACTGACTGTTCAATCCTGGAGCATGCTTCTTGGTCGGCCCTCTTTGTTAATCGCCAAAACTCTCAAAGTTTTTTTTAATCTGCAAAAGAAATTAAATCCATGTGAAAAAGAAGGAAAACAAAAAAAAAGATTTAAAAAAGTAAGCTTCTATCTGTATTAGAAGTCCTTATACCGAAAAATTCACTTTATTTATTGAATGACCATCGTATATATATATATATATATATATATATATATATATATATATATATATATATATATTATAGTTATAAAGAACAGGTAGGAAGCAGATGTCAATCTAACATATTTCACTTTATTAAAGCTTCGTAAGAGATCAAGATAGAAATGATAAAATATGATAAAAAGCAAAGTGACGTAGATGTTGCGTTTTGTTATTTATTATTGGTTACGTACGTGTCACGTGTAATGAAGTAACAGATAATATTAAAAAAATAAATGAATTTATTGAAACAAAGCAAGTTCAGTTGACCATTGATTACAATTCCAGAACAAAGTAACTATATTTTTTTTCTATCCCCTGCCAGCCGCAATGATGGAGAAAGCATAATGTCGCATCATCGCCAATGAGACACGCTGCAAGAGCCACTCCGTTTCTCTAGGCTTGTCCCTTAATCGAGACGCAATCGCGCCAATCCTCCGAATGAACGCCGTCGAACGAGGGCCAATAACCTCAGAAGTCTCCACTGCCACAGGAGTAAAAAAAAAATCTATCAGCAAGAGAAAAATATTAAGTATTTTTTTCTCTGCGTCCCGGGCGACGGACCCCGGCTCAACCGCAGACCTGATCAAATTACCAGACGAGAATGTATCAGCACAGGTCGCATCCCAAATCAACGACTTACCCATTTTAAAAGGGAAGATGGTAATGCCATCCGGCCGATTTCCATCACCACGGTCGAGGCCTACGGGTCCGATTTGGGAATGGAACCCAGATGCATCCAAACCTCTTTTGATGATATCGTTTATTGCTGCATGCCGTGGAAAGTGGCCGGCACTACGACGACAGGAGAGAGGATGCAAGGCAAACTCATCGATGGAGGCTCCACATCTGAATCTGTGACGCATAATTTGAGTCCAAGACGGATCGCGACTCCGACCCGAGTGCACACATAAATATTCAAATGTGTGTGAGAAACATTCTGGACGCTAAAGTGTGTAAAATTTATATTATGAAAAATATTTTAGCAATACTACCGACTATTAACACGCGTTAAAAAATCACCATTTTTCTACAGATCCATTATTCCTGAATCTAGCTTACGTCTACATAAAAATCAATGAAGATATCTACAAAATACGCACAAGATATGCTTTAATGAAAAATCAAACCAAAACAAAAATTTTCAAAACATCCTGTTGCTTCTCAATAACTTTTACACACTTTAGTGTTCAGAATGTTTCTCAGACATATTTGAATATTAAAGTTAGGATCTTTGTCTCCGTTGGTAGTTGCATAATTAAAAGAAAAACTTGTAGTTCCAACGAATGGTTTATTTTTATGGAAATATTACGACTAGCAGTTGCCAGTCACTCCTTAATTTGAGTAAAAACAGTGCAAAGAAGCACGAAATGCTTAAGAATTTAAATCAAGGAAAATAAACCGAGTTGATGACGTTTAAAACGTAATAGTAAGTTGAGGCGTAAAAACAAAAAGATTTTTGTTTTTTACTCTATAAATTGCCTTTCGTCGTATCATATTTCTCAGATTTTGGCTGAGATTCGATCGCTGATACAGGCCGGTCGCAGGGATTCGTCCCTGCGCTGGTAGTATCGCGGCTACGTCTAGCTATGACCAGCTTTGACCAGCTTGGACAAGCTATGACCAGCTAAGACCAGCCATGACCAGCTATGACTAGCTATGACCAGCTCTGACCACCTGGGACAAGCTAAGACCAGCTAAAGACCAGCGGCCCGAGTGAAAACACTCGGGTCAACCCCCCTCCCCTTTCCTGCATTAAAAACCGACCTTGTGTCACATCCTGACCCTGTGGGAGGTCAAGTAAATATTATTTTTCTTGGAAGCAGAGATGCCCAGACAGGATGGTGTTGTGCTGCATCTAAACTGCCAGTCGAAATATTCCCATAAAAATAAATCTTTCGTTGGAACTACAAGTTTTTTCTTTTAATTATATTTGAATATTATCTGTCACTTCATTATACATGACACGTGTAGTGGACGTTTACATATACCACGCCCACAAATCACTCAATAGTCATTGGACAGAAAATAAACAGTACTTTCTTTAAAGATAATTTACGCATCGCCCGAGCCACATAAAATTTTCTCATGTTTTGCCTTACCAAACTTGTTATAGAAAAAAATCCACAATTGGTCGATTTTTGACCAATCACATAAATTGACATTTCTTTCGATATTTTTCCCGCTTTCGTCCCTGGAGCCTATGTTATGTGTATATATAGCAGAAATTAAGGAAAGACCATTAGTAGACTATTACATTTCAGAGCCTTAACTACGTACGTGTATTCTCAATCTTCTACTCAAACACACACACACACATAAATTACATACACACAACACTGTGAACTGTTTCAAAAGCCAAGTGAACTATTCAAGACTTTATCATCCTCTTGCACAACATTCTCACTTTCAAACTCATATATCAAACATTCTTGAACTCTAAATAAATTTAAACAAGAAAAGTTCTTACAACACTCATTTGTATTCCCACACGATACAAGGGGAACTACTTTTTACATCTTAAACTTTATTGTCACTAACACAATTGTATATTTACTTGTTTTCAATACATGTTTTTCTTGTTGACATTCAATGATCTCTTGTCATTCTTTTTTCGTTTTTCTTTGCAAATTAAATGTGGTGTGCTAATTTCAAAACGCAATCTTCATCAAAAACCTTCTGATACAGTTCTTACCAAACCTCATTAGCGCGTATCTTACCAATAAGATATAACCAAACACAACATACCATTGATGTGCGTCTGATGGACTTTATCAAGACAAAGTTTTATCAACAAAATCTTTATGCTATTGTTAAGAGGAAAGACAAAAGGATTTTTTCTATTATTAAATTATATTTTTGTCCTTTTTAGAACTTTCAAAACTTTGGTTAAAACTTAAAATCTTATTTTTTCTTGCGTCAATTGGTGCCTATGAATTAGTATGCGAAATTATTTTTCATCGATTTTTTTCTTTCATTTTGTCGTGAAAAAAAACAACATTGATTTAGAAATTGATAGGATTTTAATTAAAATTTCATAACTTATTCACAAATGAATTAAATTATTTTAGAAATGTTTCTTTCTTAGAAAATCTTTTCTTTTTCAGTTTTTATCTTCTCCCCATTTATTTAATTTTATGAAATTTCGGGAAATTCATTTTTGTAGATCTTAATTGTATATTATTTATAAGGACAAGTCATTGAAGAATATAAATCAATAATTTTCTTTTTCATTTACAGAAAATCTGCCATGAATCGGAAAATAAGAATGTAATAAAACTAAGACATTATTTAATTAGAAAAGCTTTTAATTGCTTTCACATATCCGTTATATTGTGGACACTATTGTCTTAAGAAAAAATAATTCTATGCATAATGAATTTTCACTAGAATTGTTTTCATATTTTTCTAATTATAATAATTTATACTGTTTTAAATCTTATAAAATGCTATATTACAATGTAGCGCTTAGGTGATATTTTTATTAAGTAAAAATTCTATTTATTAATCACAAAGCAGAAAAGCTACTACAATTTAGCGATACACAATATTTTGAAAAGATTTTTTAATATTTTACTTGTGTATATACGTGCCGTTCTTTGTCTTTTTTTTTTTTTTTTGTAAATAAGGATGTCCATACACGACATTATCAGAAAATAAGAGCGCTAACTGCAATATATTTTATATTTATTGAGATTTTTCGAAAATTTTCATAAATTCTCAATATTATTGAACAGACTTTCAGGTCAAGTAATCTATATAGTAAAGATCCCATTACTTAAAATTGACAAACATTAAGTTATCGATGAATCTATCAACACCTCATAGAAACACCCACCTCCGTGTAAAAAAGAAATTGGTTAATTTTCGTCGAATAATGATTCATAAAAGTTTCTTCCATTTTTTAAATATTTTTTCATAAAGATCATTATGCTGTGTTGACAGATGTGTCAATATGTTCTATTTTAACGATTTTAACAATTATTTCAGTCAATTTACATTCGGTTTGAAATACAGCAAGGTATTTCTAATGGAAATTTTAAATTTAATCTATTAGGTAAAATAAGCACTTCAAGAAATTTGTTTTCATTTTTTAAAATGCATTTTAAACCTTTGGTATCGCGTTTTTTTAGGTACACACACACACACATATATATATATATATATATATATATATATATATATATATATATATATATATATATATATATACTGACGAGTCAAAAGTCATGGATGAGCACCAGATAATATTCCAGTACTTCATTTAGCTGTCGAAGATTAGTGCTGGCAAGAAGAAATGTGTATTTCAACCTCAAGTACATTTCGTATCAAATGCCATCAATACCAAGAGTCTTGTCCATCCATTACGACTTCAACTCTTTTCGAATCCTGTTCTAAGTTATGGTCCCATTCCACATCCGGCGAGATAACTCAACTAAAAATACCTGAACTGATGAAGGCTTAATCTGGCCTTCCTTGTGATCTGTCTGTAGTAGTTACAAATCTCCTTACATATGCCTTTTTTTGTAGTTGAACATTAACTTTGCGGCGATGTGACATGGGCGATATGCCAATCTGTAGCCCATATTCGGCTCTTCTACAGATATTTATATTTGCTGAGTTTTAACTACCAGAGATTAGTCTTTCTGGTTAAGCAATGAGACTAACTCTGTCCTAGCTATGACTGTTTCACTAGTATATTCCTATTTCTCATCCCTACCTACTGCAAAATCGAATGTCCTATGCACTGTTAATCTATATGGATTAAGCGATTAAAATCGTCCGGTGTGTTTCTTCTAAGATTATCCCATTACTTATTGCAGTTCTTTCTCCCGCTGCCTCCTAGAATGTTTGCTGCCATGTCTGCCCCTCTCTTCTAATAAAACGAGTAAGAAAAAGAAAGCGTCTTTCGTTGATACCATCAGTGCACTAGCGTTGGGGTACAGTGACGACACAGAACTCGACACTATCTCACTGTTAACCTTATGCTAATGATTGGACCGCGTCCAAATACTCAAATCGAAGTGTAGTGTTAACCAAATGGATGCTTATTCGAATCCTGACAAGGCTGTCATCTGAATAAACTATACTAAAGGGTGTTCCAATGAGTTTGACCAATTTTAAATGTGAATTAAATTTAAGCGTCTAATGATTTTTTTCTTTTTCTTTCAGATTAACCAACTTAAGTCTTTGGCAATTTCAGCCATGAAAAGATTAATAATCAAACAGCGTGTTAAGGTTTTCGAAGCCTATTACGAAAATAGACGTTCAAATTTATAAATATACGACCCAATGATCCCGCTATCAAAAAATGCACTCGTTATTCTGTTAGTATAGTAAGCCGAAGAATGCACATCCTACGCATGCTCCACCAAAATATTACCATGCCCCACCGGTGGGGCATGCACCCCACATTAGGAATCATTGTCTTAGACTATATCTTGGGGTTAAAGGGATCTGAGCTATGGATATAGGGAAATTAAAAATGTTGATTAATTTTAATATCGTCAATGTTTAAATAATTTTATCAAGTATCAGTTATTTATACTAGTTCATTCCTCAGTAGGTTAGTTTGCAAATAAGTTGCGCTTTCTCACTGCTGCAGATAAAAAAAATCGATTTCATTTTGATTGCGTGGAGAGATGAAAGAAAAATATAGGCTGTTCTAATAATTGGACCTATTTTAAATATAAGTTAAGTTTAAGTGTCTAATGATTTATTTCTTTTCCTTTCAGATTTAACAACTTAAGTCTTTGGCAATTTCAACCATGGAAGGCTTAACAATCAATCAACATGTTAAAGTTTCAAGAGTGTAATTGGAGAAATTGTTCAATAATTGTTCGGCGGCAGATATGAAAAGACCATTGCGTGCTCTTTTACGCCGTTCAGCTGAAAACATTGCTGCAGTGCACGAGAATGTAGCCGAAAATTCAGACACCTCTATTCGTCATCGCGCGCAGGAATTGAACCTCTCCACAACAACGTTACATCGTTTCCAATTGCACTCTTGGTTGGGCGATTATGTTGACCAAAAAGTGCGTCAAATGCATTTCTGTGTGAACGTCCATTTTCGTAGGGGGTTTCGATAAATTTAACACGTTGTTTGACTGTTAATCTTTCCATGGTTGAAATTGCCAAAGACATCAGTTGTTAAATCTGAAAGCAAAAGAAATAAATCATTAGACACTTAAACTTAATTCACATTTAAAGAAATCAGTCCAAGTTATTGGAGCACCCTATATATATATATATATATATATATATATATATATATATATATATATATATATATATATATATATATATATATAATATGGAGAAAACAACTGAAAAGTTGCAAATTAAAAGAAAAAAAATTGAATGTTTTTTTTTGTGAAAGTATTTATTTATATGTTTATATATATATATATATATATATATATATATATTTGATATTTCAGATCGCCCCTATCTTTCGTCAGAAATTAATTAAATAACTGTATTCAGAAGTTTGTTTTCAAGTAGCGTCCGTCATTATGCTATATATATATATATATATATATATATATATATATATATATATATATATATATATATATTACGCGTATGTAAAAATCACACGAAGCTTTTATAATGTAGATTGCTTCTGATAAGAACCATGTATCATAATTTTAGGCTATCATAAATTCTTAGATGAAATGTTTTTGTTACTAATTCCTAAATCGTTTATCATTTCATATTGTTGCTTTTTATCACAACACTCAGGTTGTGACAAACAATGACCAGTTAACAGAATAACTTCGAAATAAAGAGTTGGCCTCTAATAAGACTTGAACCTACGTCGAGTAATCTAGACGTACCTCGTCTTAAATGCTGTTCAGCTACAGAATGAAAATGATTGAACAAAGACCTTTTACATTGTCGTTGTAGACCCGTGGTTCCCAACGTGGGGTGAACATCCCACGGCGGGACAAATTGAGAATTAGTTATTATTTAGTTATTAAGTTGTTAAATCTGAAAGAAAAAGAAGAAATCATTAGACGCTTAAACTTAATTCACATTTAAAATCGGCCCAAGTTATTGGAACAACCTTTAAATGTGGGTAACTGAAGATTTCTACGCAGGCTTTCCTCATTAAAACTTGATGCAACTGGAATGCTCCACGGACCTGAATCGTCTATATCTGTCCAAGATCATTCTATCCGCCACAATATCTAGCCTGCCGATAAAACTGCGAAAAAATAGTTTGCATCCAAATGAAGATTAGTATCATTCCTAAACGCCTTCACGATCAAGGGCGGTCCTCCAATCACCCGCTGAAACTACCTGGCTTGACGGCATCCAGCTTAAACGAATCGCATTCTTCTTTAAGGTAACATCAAGCACGCCCCATCTGTCTATCGGATTGCGAAGACAAGCGTACAGGCCTCATGCAAAGAATGATTCACTAGACAAGAAACAACTCTCTAGTAACTATCAAAAATATTTTGCAGCCAGACGAGAAGTCTTCTATGGTATAACATAGGGCTTCCATTAAGGCGAGTCTCTTGCAAAACAAATATACATGGAAAGGTGCTGAAGTTGTTGAAAAGGCTTCGCACTTATATATATATATATATATATATATATATATATATATATATATATATATATATATGTGTGTGTGTGTGTGTGTGTGTGTGTGTGTGTGTGTATGTATGCATGCATGTATATATATATATACATGCATATATATATATATACATATATATATGTATGTATGTACGTATATATATATATATATATATATATATATATATATATTTATCCCTGCCAATTCTTATTTTCTTTAGGTTTTTGTTCTTCTTTCTCTCAATACTTTTCTCTCTCTCTCTCTCTCTCTCAATCTCTCTCTCTTTCTTTCTATCTATCTATCTATCTATCTATCCTCCTCCGAGCCGAAAGTGAGAGAAAATAAGGAAAAAAGAATACTTAGAGACTATAAGGAGACAAGAAAATTACGAAAAGAAGAAATAACATTCTACACATCGGCAAATACATACAGGTACAGACCTACAGACGCACACATACACACACACAAATACGCATGTGCACACACAGAATATAAACCAAGCTAACATCGCTGCAAAGGCATAAATTATTTCTTTTAATTGAACTTAATATAAAAATGACGAAAAAGAGAAAATCAGTAGAAAATTTCTGATATCTCCTGACGAGTGGACAATTTCTGATACATCTTGACGATCACAAAAAGATTCGTCTACGAAGCTCTGGAGCCAGGTCACTGAATATCAGCCAAGTGTCAAAATTGGTATTTTTATTAATCATATATATATATATATATATATATATATATATATATATATATATATATATATATATATATATGCCAGTTCAATATATATCGTTTCTTTATAATTATAAGTAAAGATTTGGTCATCATTGACCGAGTAGCCACTTTCGGTTGAAATTTATAAAATCTTTCTATTTAAACGACTTTTTCAGGCAAATATATTTCTCAAGTTCAGTAACTCTTATTGTTCCTTCCGGAATTGTTGGGGACTTCCTTCCTAATATTTTACTTGAAATAGTGGGAATCGATAGTCAAGCTTTTGATAATGTCTTTATATTCCGTTCCATTTACACGTGCTATCCATTTTACTTGGTGTTATTGTTGAAAAAAAAACTACAAGTGATGCCGTCCTGTTATTTGGTGCTGTTCTCTTTATTTATAATATATCTGTAGCGCCAATCCACAATATTCGTAACGACCCATAGTCTTCATTCCCTCGATGGCATCGTTAATTATTGATCCGAGAAAGCGGGTGTATACAGCTGACAATTTTCTGAACGAGTTTCGCGTCATGCATGACACCCATGTGAAAGTTTCGATACAAGACAAAAAAATGGTCAATTTTTTAGGCATTTTGCATTCGCAGCAATATGAATTTTTTGCCAAAATTAATTCTACATACGGAATTTCAGCCTCGTATAATTCTACATTCGGGATTTTTTGTTTCATATAATTCTACATCCAGAATTTTAGCCTCATATAATTCTAAATCCAGAATTTTTATGGTGATTTTAGACTGCTTTCTTTCCAATTCAATTCTTTTTCTGTTTTGGAAAGGTTGATCTTGAGTCTATTTCTTGGTTTGGGTTTCGTTTTTTTTGCTTTACAGCCTATCAACCTCAATGGGTTATTTAATGCCGACAAGATTTTTATTGCTGGTAATATTTATTTTTCCAAAAAAGTTTTCTTTTTTTTCCAAAAATATATTGCTTGTAATATTTTCTTTTTCAAAAATGTACTACGGGTAATATTTTTTCCAAAAATGTACTGCTGGTATTAAAACCTATTTTCATACTTTCATTGTGTTTTGAACCATTTTGAGGTGTTAACAATTTACCAAATAGCCGGGACCTTGACAGGTGCTACCACCCTGAGTCAGAGCGGACGTGGGAACACCAGCAATTAAGAGATGGTTTCAGGCTCCTCAAAACCTGCTGATCAAAAGCCTTGCTGCTGGATGTAGTTTGTCGTCTTACCTAGGACGCGGATGTAGTTTATCGTCATACCCATGAATACCTTGATCAGTGATCCTGAAGCGCCGTGTACCGTGCACCGTGTACCGTGCATCGTGTACCGTGCGCCGTATACCGTGCGATCCTTTTAAGTGTGACGCGAAAGTATGATTCCATTCGAAATCCCTTCATAAATGTTCTTTCTAATATTGAACTTCAATTATGTGAAGAAGAAGAAGAAGAAGAAGAAGAAGAAGAAGAAGAAGAAGAAGAAGAATTGGCCATCATTTGTAGTCGAGGTCTCAAAATAAACATTCGACGGTACTCATTAATATATTTGGGATTTCCATACAAAAGGAATATCCTACATTAGCTAAAATGGTTTTATCACTGTAATTGGAATTTTCTACTTCTTATTCATGTGAATTACTCTTTGCAACCCTAAATATCATCAAAGATAAGAAACGAGAAGGGCTACGCTCAGCTGAAGAAAAAAGATGGTCTGCTTATCGATTTTCGTCCAAACATTGAAGAATTCATAAAAAAAAACACCAGGTACAGATTTCACACTAAATATCTAGAAAATATACAAGGTAACCAAAAAAGTTATGTCCGTTTTTAAAGGAAAAAAAGAAAACGCTTCACAGTATGTGTAACTTATATTTAGTCTTCGAAGTAATCGCCATCGGCATCCATCACCTTCTGCCAACGTGTCTCCAGCTGTTCAATGCCCTTACGGTAAAACTTCGGGGGTTTTGACGCAAAGAAGTCCGTGAGGGCTTTGCGCAAGTCTGCTTCATTGGTGAAGGATTTCCCACGAAGATGATTATCCAGGGAGTGGAAGAGGTGGTAATCGGGTGGCGCAAGGCCAGGTGAATAAGGTGGATGACACAAAGTCTCCCACCCAAGTTGCTGTATGGTATCCCTGACCACTCGTGCGACATACGGTCTGGCGTTGTCATGGAGGAAAAGCACACCTTTGAGATTCACCAGTGCTAGCTCCTTCTGGCGCAATGCCTGTTGCACACACGTTTCAATTGCTGCGAGTATAAGTCTCCAGTGACCGTTTGGCCCGTTGGTATCATTTCCTTGACGACCTGTCCACCAGACACAAAGCATAATCTTGCGTGGGTGCATAGGCGGTCTTGCGGTGTGAGAGACAGCATCCTGAGGAGACAACCAATGTCTGGCGCGCTTGGGAGTTTCGTACAGAACCCACTTTTCATCACTGGTAAGCACTCGATTGAATGAGGATGCGGTACGGTGACGAGAAATTAGTGATACGCAGGCTGCCACTCGTTGTCCCTTGTGGACCTCCAACAGCATTTGCTGAACCCACTTGCTCAGTTTGTACGTCTTACCTAGGCAGTGCAGGTGAAGTCTAACTGTTTCATCGGAAACGTTGAACTGTCTTGCAAGTTCACCACACGTTAGACTACTATCCTCTTCAATGGCCGCCTTCAGGACTCCGTCATTCAAGACCTGTGGTCGTCCACTGCGAGGCTCATCATGGAGAGACAAATCTCCTGACTTGAATTTTTGAAACCAACGCCTTGCAATACGTTCATCCACCGCACTATCCCCAAACGCTTGACATATGCGGCGACTTGATGCAGCTGCTGATAAGCCCACTTTGAAGTCGTAAAGTAAACAGCTCCGAACGAGATCTCTAGACACTTCCATCCTTCTCACAGCGGTCAGGCTTATAACTAATTGTCGGGCACGGCGCGCGGTTTTTTTATAACGTCTGATGTTCCTACTTCCAGCTGTCCGAATTTGAAAACAATTGCTACACGCATTTCGTATATATTTCAACATCATTCCATGACTAAACAAAAAACGGACAGAACTTTTTTAGTTATCTTGTATATATATATATATATATATATATATATATATATATATATATATATATATATATATATATTTCTAGCTATTTGTGCAGCTTATATATATATATATATATATATATATATATATATATATATATATATATATATATATATGCTCCTGAAAAAATTATTTCGGTTGAGCTCTCTGGGGAGGATGTGTGGGTTTGTAAACAGTGACTATTACGGCTAATAATGCAAGACTCTTCGGTAAATCGAATCGAGTTCTCTCAGTCACTGTGTGTTTATCTAAATATAAATTCCCTTGAATTCACCTTCTTCTCTGCCGTGCGCCAACGGCTTCAGGGTAAAATTTCCGACTGACGCGAATTCAGCCGGTTTTTTATTCTAGACAGAGGCAACCGTACGTCTAGCCACACTGATGAGCTGTGATACAGCGAAACAGTCTGTCTGTGGATGACAATATATATATATATATATATATATATATAGAGAGAGAGAGAGAGAGAGAGAGAAAGAGAGAGAGAGAAATAGAGATATTGAAATAAAGTAAGTTCATATTTGTGCGTGTATTTTTTTTTTAAATATATGGTTTTATTTCATAACATTTAAATGTATACCCTTAAAATGTTGCTAAATGTGCCGTGGAATTTTCATTTGTTCCTCGGTGTGCAGTTGCTTAAAAATATTGAGAAACACTGACCTAGATGATTAGTATAAACTCTCTCATCAAAAATCCATTGCCCTTTGGAAGGAAAGCAAGAGCTTTCACTTCTGTTAGTACATTCGTTTTGGATGTGGTATGGAATGCTTAAATGATCAGTGCCCATCTCCAGACATCTGTGATTGTATATGCGCAGGGCATAGTCTAGGAGAATATTAAATAGACCAGAGTTCTCATCTTTTCCTTGTCGTATTCCAGATGAAATGTTTTGGGTTCTTTGCCAGATATGTATGATTTTTTTAACAAATATAGCCCTCTTTTCGAATCGGTGTAGAATGGATGAGAAGAGGAAGTCTCTATTGATGTGATAATATGATGCTTTGAGGTCGCCATAGTAAGTATACAATTTTCTTTTTTTTTTTTCTTTTTTTTTTTAATCATATCACCCAAAGCAAGGCCGGAGGCCACTATCACGCAAGGGGTTAAAGAAGGGTTGGAGGAAGAGCAGATAGGAGTGGCAAAGGAGGGGATGTGGAGAAAGAGAAAGACAGTGGGTCGATCAAGGCAAGGGGGCCACAAAAGATCCGGAGCGAGAGCAGATAGGAATGAAAAATGAAAGGATGTGGAGAAGGGAACTGGATAGATCAAGGCAACTGGAGATGTCGATTGACGCTACACTTAAACCGTTGGAGATTGTATTTGTCAGGGAAACAGTAATAGGGAAGGGAGTTCCATAGGCGAGATGTGCGAGACATGAAGCTATTGGAGTAGAAAAGACGTCTGCATCTAACAGTTTCCACGGTGTAGGGGTGGGAGCGGGAAGCCAGCCTGGTGGGGCGTTTAAATTCACGAGGCCTAGGGACAAGCGAACGCAACTCCTCAGAGCAAATACCGTGGAAGTACTTGTAAAAAAGGCAGAGCGAGGCAACATCGCATCTGTGAGGCAAACAGCAGGGGCCCCAGACCATATATGGCAGCAATACTCCATGCAAGGGCGAATGGAATTTCCTGGAATTCTTTGATGACATACACCATTGTGAAAATTAAGTGAAAGAAAACAAATAATTCCGTTATTATTTACTTTTTTTGTATTTTTTCTAATGAAACATGACCCAGTGCACATGTAAGTATTTCGTATGATTATTCCACGAAGTCATCCCTGGCAAATTGACCACAGATTCTCGATTAGACTTAAATCAGGAGAGTTTTCTTGACATTACTTGGATTTGCTCACTGGTAACGCTTCTCAGTGTTTTCGTGAAACGTTACAATCTTTGGGCGCTTTCTTGTAGTAACCTCAATCGCATACAATGACCATAGAACAACTAATCGACAGTCGAGACAATAGTGCCTAGGCGTGTTAAAAATCTGATTCAATCACGGATGACGCAATATTTTTAAAGGCCAAACAAATTTCATCATACACCCCGAAAATAGATTCATATTACTGGACACCACTGCAAATGACCTAATGACAGTCGAGACTATATTGTACGGACGGGATAAAAATATGATGCAATCAAGGATAATGCCATTTTTTTCAAGGCCAATAAATTTCATCATACAACCCAAAAATAGATTCATATTACTGCATCCCATTGTAAATGACATAATCTGAGGAAAAAATAGAAATTGATTACAACCTGCCACTCCAGTGGGTCTAAAATTGACTGTATGATGAAAGAAAGCAAACTAAAGCGGTTGTTTCAATTCATTTGCACCAGGGTGTATATAAAACTCATTACCAAAACAAAAGCCAAATTAGGTTGTGAGGTGTTTACTTTCATTAAATGATGAGAGCCTGTTAAATAAATTTTTCATTAGTCAGTCAGTCAGTTATGTACCATACGGGATACACGCTTAGGCGATCATGTATCGTTCGATACATGACTGACGAGGCAGATTCTTTCCCGCTGTAGGTTGCTATATCTTTCTACAGTAGACCAGTTGCAATCCAAGGCTATAGAAAGTGATCTGTCCTGCTATTTACCCATAGCTGGCTGGAGAAGAAGAGGATTCATAACTTTCCCAAGGGTACTAGCACGTAAGTGAATGTCATGGATTTGACTGGAATTCGAACTCGGCTCTCCGATTCCTCAATTATATTATATTACGTATTATATTTGCTATTTTTAATAAAATATTTGGTTTAAAAAAAGTATTCTTTTAAAGTCGCAAGAGACTGACACGTATACAAAAAAAATACATTGTCCGGTGGCAAAAGCAGCTGATAGCGCCAGGGGTGGCAGTATCACCTTAGCCACCAAAATTCTGTTACCTCCCCTTGGCGTTGGAGTAGAGCAGGTTATCACACATGCTTTCACAATTTCAAGTAGAGAATTGAGTATTAGGTTTCCTAAATTTTAATTATGTTTATAAAACAGGTTTTGATTAAGCATATTTTTATTTACTCCAATGACAACAAATTTGTAGGTCACGCGTATATATATATATATATATATATATATATATATATATTAGACCCACTGGAGTGACAGGGTGTAATCGATTTGTATTTTTTCCTCAGATTACGTAATTTGCAGCGGGATGCAGTAATATGAATCTATTTTCGAGTTGTATCATGAAATTTTTTTGCCCTTTAAAGTTATTGGATTATCAATGATTGCATCAGATTTTTATCACGCCCATACAATATTGTCTCGATTGTCGATTACTTGTCCTACGGCCATTGTATGCGATGGACGTTACTCCAAGAAAGGGTACGAAAATTGTAACGATGCATGAACACACTGGTAATCCTTACCAGTGAGAAAATCAAAGTACAATAAATTGGCCCGGAAACTCTCCCGGTATAAATCCAATCGAGGATCTGTGCTCAGTCTGCAAGAGATGACTTTGTGGAATGGAAATACGAAGTACTAGCATGTGCACTGGGTCATGTTTCATTGGAAAAATACGAAAAATAAGCAAATAATAATGGAATTATTCGTTTTGTTTTAATTAATTTGCGCAAAGGTGTAGATGGGTGTAGATAATTAGTTAGCTTCAAAAACTAGAATATATAAAAAAGAAAAAAGATATATATCTATATATATATATATACATATACAGACATATACATAGATACAGATACTCATACATATATATATATATGTATAAGCGAACATAGATTGATACATACAAAGATGCACATACACGCACACACACACACATATATGTATATGTACTGATCGATACATACATACATACATATAGAAATAAATAGACATACATTTATATATATATATCCAGATAGATAGATACAACGGTAAATCGACGCATACGCACACACACACACAAATTCGCTGTATGAGAGTCAAGCAGCTCAGTTCCTTGGAAGCGACCCCCAGACACCAGCACATAATTTGATTATAGTGGTGAAGCCTTTGTTCAAAAGCAACCACACTTTCTGAAGGCCCGAATACAGAGACCTGGTGCACTACGACCCTCCACGTTTTGAATTCAGAGTTGTCCTTCTAGACCAGTTGCCATCCAAGGATATAGAAGCCAGTCTGTCTTGCTATTTACCCATAACTGGACAGAGAAGAAGAGGATTCATGCCTTTCCCACTGGTATTAGCATGTAATGGATTCGACTGAAATGAGTATGTTCATATATATATATATATATATATATATATATATATATATATATATATATATATATATATACAAGTATAGGATTGGTGCATACGGAATAAATTCCAATAACCAACAAATACTATTCTTAAAAGAGTGCTCAATACAGAGTAGAGCAAATATAATTATTTATTCGAAAATTATAACATAAATATGTTATAAAATCACTATAAAAATAGCCATTTTGTTTTAACACTTCTGATGTCTTATCAAGTGTTGAATGTAGAATAAAAAAATCCTTTATTCTACATTCAACACCATCACTTGATAAGACATCGGAAGCGTTAAAACAAAATGCCTATTTTTGTAGTGATTTTATGACATATTTATGTTATAATTTTTGAATGAATTATACATATATATATATATATATATATATATATATATATATATATATATATATATATATATGCGTCGATTTATCTATCTATCTCCTATATATATAGATATAACATGTCAGAGTAATATATCGATACAAACCTCGTTAAGACGTGGAAACATAAAGTAATTCTTTCAATTTAATTGCACCTTTCTCCCTCTAATTCTTCTGTTTCCTTTGTCCTTGCTAGTTCCTCGTGTCTATCCACCTTAACACATCAGCATTGAATCCATCAGCCGCCATCGCTCCACCACATATGTTTATCCGGCGAGTAAATATCCATCAATTATGGAGCAACGCTTTCATAATTCTCAAGGTTTACACAAGTCATTAAAGCTCTATGAACGAACAGTGACACAGAAAGCGATTTTATAGCGCCTGAGATATCAGGCACCCACAGGGGAACCGATCTTATATCTTATCTATTGTTTTGATGGACGGCATCGGAAATAAGACGATTAAGTCCATCACAGGCCTTGACTCTCTCAGCTACTTAGGAGCAGTCGGAAACCGATCATCTAAGATGGCGATACTGAAACATTTCGCAGTTAAATGTGTTATATTTGAATGATGCCGGAGGGGAAAAGTAACAGTCAAAATTAATGTCTTGTTTAGTGAGAGAAGACGAAAAAAAGACAAACGGAAAGAGGAAATGGTATTATTAATGGTGTTGTTAAGAGCGAGAAAGAAAAAGACGGTCGTAGACGAGTTTGAAAACGGAGAACAAGCAGAATGAATAGAAGATATAAACGTCTTGAAAATTTGCCCTCGTAAAAGGGGACGCAGGTTCGAATCCTGCAGATTTTCCTTAATAAGTTTTTTCTCGAATGTGCAAAGCCGATAGACGAATTAAAATACTGTTTAAAATAATTTAAACGGAGCGTATACTCAAATAAGGACATCCACTAAAAATAATGTTTAAAGTAAAAGAAATATGTCAGATTAAAAAATAACGAATCCATTAATTCTTTGGAAATTGCTTTGTTTACGTTTCGGAAAAGAGACTGAGCAGTTTTGACATTCTAGAATAATTGAACGAGTAAAAGGTACTTTAAAGGCAATTCGGAACTTCATTGATCGTGAAGCTTTTCGTAGCCAGTTGGTCAAAGAACGTCGGATGAAACGGCGGTTTCCCCTGCAAACGAGAACAAAGGTTCGAATACTGCTGGAGTGCCCATTTCCTTAAAGTTTGTGTAAGCGCTGCGTTCATGAACAATTGTAACCACTTGTGCCTGATCTTCTGATTCAAAATTCGCAAGTAATTGTTATGTAATGTTTCACTATAGATATGAAAATAGTTACAAAAAATATAACTTCCTCATTGCTTCCCTGACGGTCCAGGTTCAGTCTCTGCATTTTCACGGTAAAAAACGATCTTTTTTTGTTATCAAAAACACATGAACAAGACACAATGAAAATCGCGGACATGTTGGTATAAGGATGATATCAGACTATTACGGATTTTTTGATTGGCTCTTCAAAATAAGACAAACAATAGCAAAACACGATGCAAGTGTTTACCCTCCGTTCAACCGGTGACTGGGCATTATGTCTTTTTTCTCTACCACTGTTCAACCGGTAGATGGACATTACGTCAATTTTTCTGCCACCGGTAAAGCGGTGGTCAGAGCTCAAAGGGTTATGAAGTTCTATTGGATAGAAGCCAAGCTCGCTCAAATTCATGAGGACTAAAAGGTCCATTGGGAGAAGGGGATGACTTAGGTTGATCATGGGTACACTTGTATCCCCTACCCACATTTCTAGATACAAACCGGCTATTTAACATATAGAGAGGAATGTCTGGAATTCGAACTCACTCACTCTGATCTCTCTGTCCAAGCCACTATCCGCGGAATAAAATAGAATAGGAATAAAAAAAAAAGAAAATGAGAACAACAATAATAATAATTACTGAGATAAAACTAAAAATCGTAAACAAAATACAATTAATTTTCTTCCAAGGCCTGTCGACTCTATCCGCTATTTACTTGACCCTCCACCCCCGACCGTGCCAGGTTGTAACACAAGGTCGGTTTTTAACGTGCTGATCTGCGTGTTTCCACTCGGGCCGCTGGTTTTAGCTTGTCTAAGCTGGTCAAAGATTGTCTAAGCTGGTCAAAGCTTGTCTACGCTGGTCATAGCCGGGCATACCACCGCTACGTAACAGATGTCACACAACGGTTTGAGGAACGCAAGGGAGGAAAGAAGGGCCCCCGGCACGGAAGAGATACTACATCTGCAGCATCCATCCCGATGGGGGGAAAAACACTTCTCCTCCCTTGCCAATACCCCTTATCGACTCTATCCTTTACATATTCAAGTTCAATTAGATTTAATTCAATTATAGATGCATCATCATTAGTCGTTGCCGTTGTCAATAATGAAGCAGGTTTTTCATGCATTTGAATAAAATTCCGCAGATTTTGATGTTAAAACATTTTCGAAGGACTCTTGAATCTAGTTTTCATTGGCGAAAGCTTTCACCATCAAAGTATTTTGCAGCGATCGAAAAGTAATAATTTGTTAGTGCAAAGCCAGGTGAATACAACAGGTAGGGTAGAGCAGACCAACCGATTTTCATTCTTATTTGTTGATATATCCCGGAAAGGGATATATTTGTTCGAAGTAGCTAAGTGGTTTTGGCTACTACAAACGGGTAGTACAATCTAGCAGGTAGCCGTAATCGACTGGTACTCGACGCAGTCAATATACTTAGGCAATAGGCGTGGGCAAATAGGCTTCGTCAATAGGATAGCCAATGGCCTAATACAATGGCATCCTCCATGTACCTCTACGTCAGTCTGTATATATGGCTGCCGCCAGCCAATCGTATTACTGTGAGGGGGAACCCAGGTGTATGCATATTCATTACATTATTTCTCTGTCTTATTTTTATGGCGTCTTGCGATGTCACGGAGGAGAATAATATTTTAACTTGAATCCACAATGTACGGAAGTAGCAGCCACTTCCGTTTCACAAACTAATGTATGTTAGTCTACTCCATATTTATTCTAAAATTCCATGTATGATTAGTAATTAGCTAGTTATATTCGTTATTACAATTTGCTCCAAGAAGCTAAAATTACTCAACCTAATAGGAATATTTGGAAGAGAATAAAAATCGGAAATAAAATTAGAATGATAATCAGAATAAAACAAAAATTAACAATGTGAAATAAAAGTAAGAATAAAATAGAATAAGAATCTAAAACAAAATACGAATAATAATTCGTATAAAATACAGAATAATAAACTTAAATGAACAAATAATGAGAATTGGAATAAAATACAGAAAAAGAATGTGAAACAAAACAGAAATAATAAGTGCACATTGCAGTGAAACATTGTAGATTCTTCTTTGCATTTGATGTAATGGAATAACCAGTCACCCCCATGAATGATTACATTATGGGTAGTAACTATCTATAAAGTCCACAGTCTACGAGAGATTGGTGGAGGACAGAGAGAAGTGAGAGCGAGACGATGCAAGCATGTCCTACCTTCCCATAATTGGCACTCACTACTAGATTGACTTGAGTGTATAACTGTACCGTATTTCCTATTGTACTCGTTGTGTACAATAAACCTTTCTTCTAGTATCCACCTGGTGTTATATGTTTATTCCGTTAGCACGCCAATATAACAGTGGCGACTAGGATTTTTGAAACGAACTCACACGGAAAATAACAGTATTTTACCAAGAATCTCTAAATATATATAACAGGAGAAACAGACAAGATGTGGTAGCAATATTCAATGCATGGATCAATGGTAGACTTATAAATATATGAGATAGATTCTGGCGAGCTCGACTCAGTAAACCAACCTAGCAGCAGACATAGCAATTGATTCAATATAATCTTTTCCCTAAAACGTTAGTGTGAGAAGTCACAATGAGTCACTCTGCTGGAAGTTAGCATCAACCCTGCTGACGGAAGTTAGAAAGTTCTTGAAGACAAAGAGTGCCGTTTCGTTTTGAAGGCGTTATGGTTAACAAGCTAATCCATGCTCTTTTTCGTGCGATAAGGCGCAATGAATAACATTTTTTTTTTATTGTTTTCCGTTTTTTCAAAAATGGCTAAAAATCGACCTGCCTATTATATATGAGGTTAACACCTCCCGGGGATAAAATTTACCCTAACGCTCACGATTTTGTATTTTATTTTTTACCGAAGACGGCCTCTTCTAACAAAACCCAACTATTTATTCGTGTAAAATGGTAATTACTCCTGAGAAAGCGGTACGCCAACAATGTTATTCTGGGGTACAAATCTACGAAGAACAATATTTCCATTGGGACACCCAGTCTAATAAGAGTATACAAGGCACATACGTCACAGCCAAATATGCGCAATGTGGGGTCGGATTTTGAGCAAAGCTGCGCATAATAACATTGCAGATAGAGTAAATCTGTTATATTGAAGATCTTAATTCAACAGAACAAGACATGTACATGATAATAACACAAATCAAGTAAGATCAGTTACCACGGGAGCGATTCCTGGTGCAGTAAAGGGGCATTTATTATTATTATTATGTCCGAAGCAGAGACCAAAGGTCAGAAATGGCATCATGACATTATTATTATTTTTTTTATTTCCTTTGATATCTGGCGTTTACACATTTCTTTCCGGGTCCCGCCCAGGGACCTAATGTTAGAAATGGCATCATGACACTTTCCACTGCAAAAAAAAAATAAAAAAATAATTACGTAGATAAAGCCCTTCGTAAAGTGTGGGCTGTACTTGTCAGAACAATTTTTTGTATCTCTTTGAGGCATGGACTTCCAGGGATCCCTTCAATCAGCCTACTGGAATCTTTACCAACCAGTCCAAGGGCTCCAACTACAACAGGAATTGTTGATGTTCCCATGTGCCACATTTTTGAGATTTCTATTTCAAGGTCCTTGTATTTTGACAGTTTTTCGAATATCTTCAAAGACACATTGCAGTCTGCAGGGACTGCCATATCAATAAGGAGGCAGTTATTTTGTTTGTGGTCTTTAATAACAATGTCTGGGCGGTTGGCTTTGATTGTTCTGTCAGTGTGTATTGTGTAGTCCCATAGAATTGTAACAGGTCCTATCTCCGTAACCGGGTCTGGGTGGTGTTCGTACCAATTTCTTCCAGTTTCCTTCCCATAGGAGTTGCAAATTTTCCAGTGCAGATATTGGCCCACTCTGTCATGCCGGGTTTTATATTCAGTGGGTGCCAATATCGTGCAACCTGATATTATTATTATTATTATTATTATTATTATTATTATTATTATTATTTCCTTTGATTTCTGGTCTGTACTCATTTCTTTCTGGGTCCCGACCAGAGACCTAAGGTCAGAAATGGCATCATAACATTTTCCACTGAGAAATTTTGAAAAAAAAAATCACATATATTTCGCATGAATAAAGCCCTTCGTAAGGTGTGGGCTGTACTCGTGAGAACATTTCTTTTGTATTTCTTTTAAGGCATGGGATACCAAGAGTCTTTTCACTAAGTCTATAAGAATCTTTTCCAGCCGATCCGAGGGCTCCAACTACAACGGGGATTGTTGATGTTCTCATGTACCACATTTTTGAGATTTCGATTTCAATGTCCTTGTACTTTGATAGTTTTTTGAACATTTGATTATCTTTAATATTTCTCAGTATAAGCTCTTCATTATTTCCCTGTTATAACTGCATTTCTTATTTGTTCGGAAACATACACTGCAGACATTTCTTCCAGAATTCTGATCAACTGTAACTTAGGATTAGACTATATAATGTCTAGTTTCTGGGGTTCGCGTCCTCCAGGTGATACCTCCCCAATGCGCTTAAAGAGACAGAAAC
Organism: Acanthosepion esculentum; assembly: GCA_964036315.1. Classification (NCBI taxonomy): domain Eukaryota; kingdom Metazoa; phylum Mollusca; class Cephalopoda; order Sepiida; family Sepiidae; genus Acanthosepion; species Acanthosepion esculentum. Next base: position 25,568,125 of record OZ038506.1, on the reverse strand, counting down.
ATGGCTAATAACTGTAGTGCCCTAAAAGGTAATATCGAGTTTACCTGGAGAGTTTTCATCCGTATATATACATATATGTGTTCTCGCGCTCACTTCTCTCACATCTGCCAACTTGGGGAGGCAGATGTTCTTATTGTGGTCATCACTAAAATAAAAATGTAAAACAAAGATACAAATAAAAAAAACATTCATTTAAAATTTATTAATCAGTTTATAAAAAAACATATGCGGTCATGGCTCACCATATCTTTCACCCTGTATTATTTGGGAATTATCATAACTTCTTGGAAAAGATAGTGGAGTGTTTTCTCCTTGACTTCTTCATGAGTTTCAATTCAGAATAAAAGTCCTCTCCTAGACTGGCGGCCACCCAAATCTTGAGAGCACAGTCACTTCAACTATTTAACCAATAGATTTTTTTCTTAAGTCCCAAAAATAAATAAAAATATATAATATATTTCTTGTGCTGAAGTGTTTGAAATTGTCTTATTTAGTCAAATAAAAAGATATTTGCCCTGAAATAAAAAAAAAATAGGTTTAAGGCTACAGCGTCTGACGAGCAAGTCTTGTTGGACGTCAATTTGCTTTGCTCATGTTTATACACCATGGAATTTCTCTCTAACATTCATCTACAACTGTACTTTATCATTTACTGATAGCATTGGTAAAAATGATCTCATTTTGTAGAACCTGGGAAACGAACATGTGTATAATCTGTAGGTTTCTGTTATTTCAGCGAACAGAATTTTATTAAAAAAGAAAAACTCTAAAATCAAAATTCTTAATCTTTGCGTATCTAGGAATTTGTTTTTCGAGAAAACTCCAATATTTTCTCAGAATCAAAAACAAATCCAAGCGGAAGTTAAATTTCATTGGCATTCCTGGTTGCAAAGTTATTTTCAACTCCCTACGATAACCACAGTTATTTCCTATTGGCAAATATACACAGCATTCTTTTCTTTTGCTAATAATACCCAGCTTTATTTTCCACTAATAATGATATCCCAAGTACTTTTTTATGATATATATATATATATATATATGTATATGTATATATATATATATATATATACATATTTATACATATATATATCTCTATATATATATGTATATACATATTTATACAGATATACGTATATAAATATATTTATACATATATATATATATATATATATATATATACTTATACATATATATATATATATATATATATATATATATATATATATATATATATATATACATACATAAACAGGGTGCGATGGATAAAGTGTTGACAATCTAAGTTCGCGTATGCGCATTGTCTGTGACAAAAAGAAGAAAAGTTTTTGAGCAATATCGGTAAATATAGACGTCAATTTATCCATCGAACACTTTATATATATATATATATATATATATATATATATATATATATATATATATATATATGTATGTATATATATATATATATATTTATACATATATATATATATTTATACATATATATATATATATAGTTGCGTTGATGTGAGTTTTGAGATCGTCAGACAAACACATACACATTATACACACACACACACATACACACACACAAACACACACACAAACACACACACACATATATATATATTCACAGATGAGGTATTATGTACATTATTTACATTATTCGGACTATTGCCCTCATCTTTGTTGCCATATTTATGACGGCCTTCTTCAGGTGGTTGGAATACCGAACTGAACCCTTTATTTCGCTCACTTTTTAATGGATGTCAGTTATCATGTATCTCCTGTTAATTCCCCTCTCCAATTTCTCCACAGCCTTAACCGGGTACTGAACTCATACACTTTGGGTCCTGCCACTAGATCTAACTAACGCTTTTATACACTGTGCTATGTGTCCTTGATACATATATATATATATATATATATATATATATATATATATATATATATATATATATATATATATATATAGGGTGACCCAAAAAAACGGGAACTTTTTAACAATCCAATAAAACCAAGAGTGATGGAAGAAAAATATTTAATTCATAGTAATTGAAACCTTAAAACATGCCATTTAAGAAACAATGATGGAATTTTCATTTTTTTTAAATTACGTCCTGTAGATGGCGTCCTCCTGTACGAATGCATTCTTGAAATCTGCTGTTGAGATTCCTCATTGACTGCTGCAACATCTCAGCTGGGATACTGTGAATTTCATTCTCGTTACTAAAATGGCGAAATGTTTACTTGCTCAAGGTCACTGTCTCGCAGTGTTGCCACTTGCTCATGTCTGGCAATACGCACTTCAAAAATTCCCGTTTGTTGGGGTCACCCTATATATATATTTTTTTTGAGTTACCCTATATATATATATATATATATATATATATATATATATATATATATATATAGGGTAACCTAAAAAATCGTGAATTTTTGAATTGCGTATTGCCAGACATGAGCAAGTGGCAAGACTGCGAGACAGTGACCTTGAGCAAGTTAACCTTTTTGCCATTTTAGTAACGAGAATTATATATATATATATGTTTGTGTGTGTGTCTGTGTGTGTGTATATATGTCTGTGTGTGTATGTATAAAGAATCTAAATGGGATCGGCTAGATTATATACAAAAACAAATTAAAATTTAAAATCCCCTGTCCCTTGTACGTGCGTAACAAATTTAGTCCTTTGAAGTCCTAAAGGCCTAAATGCGTCGCACGAAAACTTTCTCTATTCTGTCATGCATTTTCCCTCCCTATACATATATATATATATATATATATATATATATATATATATATATATATATATATATGTATGTATATATAAATAAAAAGGAAAGAACAGTAAGATATAAAATCCGGTGTTCTTATAGATATTTTTATTTTTACACAATAGTAACCTTGGAAACCCTCAAACTATGAATCTTTCCTGTGCCGTTAACAACCGTAAATTTTAAAAAGTAAGTTACTCCAAAATTCGCTTGATGAGGAAATGGAACTAATGTCTTTGGTTTAATAACAAAATTAAATTCAGGGGCTTTAGCTTCCATTTCTGAAACATGGTTATCACTGTGTAGCGGTAAAACCATATTTTAAATCTATTAATTTATAATATATATATATATATATATAATTCAACGTCAGCCATGACAATGGACATTGGATGATCAGAAAGGATGTATCAATAATAAATGATGAAGAAAATAGTTCGGAATAACTGATGCATATAAGTATGTTCGGTCTTTGAAAAATATCTTCTCCCATAAATATGTTGTGCTTAATTCCGAAATTTGAAATTTGCAAAAGAAGTTCAACAGTCATACCCTTCTTCTGAAAAACTTATCAACTAACTCTCTTGTGTTACATACATGATACAGCCAGCCATTTGGACACCGGGAATTTGTTGTTGGTATACGAGAAAAGAGGGTGAAGACATTTTATAATGACTGTACATTAATGAAAACACATTCTGTTCAAAATCTCTGTCTACTGTGATTAAAATTGACTAAATGCTGGTTAATAAAGAACGGCATATATACCAAGACAAGGTTTCCTCCCAAAATATTGGCATCATTTAAAATGTGGATATGTGAGTAACTACATGTCCCAGGCAAATGAAATTAAATACTGTTTATGTTGAACAACAAAAGATTAATTTGTCAAGATTTGAAGAAGATATTCAAAGGGATGTCGATTTTATAACCGATTTCACAAAGCTTCACAAATGTTTCATATGCGCACCACATGCGCACCACATGTGACACGACGCAAGTCAAGTGGTTAGTCCAGCTCCTGCCAAACACGCTGTAGCATGCCTTACGTAACATTCTCCAGCGCCTCAGTGATTCTCTACTTAAGTTCCTCTAGTCTTGTAAGAAGACCTGTCCTTTCGCACAGACTCATAGAAAAAATCAGGTGTCAAATCAGGTGCACGTGGTGGCCACCTCAAAAGCACGTTGTAATTATTATTGGCACTATCCATCTTTTCTGGTAGATTCTCATAGATTCACAGTCAACTTAATTTTACACATTTTTTTTTAAATTTGAAATCATTTGAGAGAGAATTGGCTCTGTCATTCGACTACAAAATTATACACTTTTTACTCCCTTTATATTGAAGTATAATGTATATTAAGAGTAATATAAGACAAATGTTTGTTCTTTCGCATGCTATATCTGAACAAGGAAAGAAAGAAAATCGATGACGCTTTTCAGTATCTTTATTATAAGAGAATTACCAAGCATTCTTGGGAAATATAGTGTAGTGCTTTCTCGTTTCTTACCATGTTAAAGATATATTATCTCATAAAAGAAGGTTGTACCAAACGTTGAAATTATCAGGAAACTTTGAAGCCGAATATTCTTCAGCGGACATTTTAAAAAGTCAGTTAACTTAACCTCTTTTGCTTTTCTTATTACATAAAATCCGGTGTAACATGACCTGGAAATCGGGTGAATAACCAACAACATTCTTAGTAAACGTTCAGCCGATACATGACCCGAAAGCCACTCAAGGTAGATATTTAATTATTAAGTTTGTTGCATGGACGTAAAAGGAGAAAATAAGTGAAGATTATGATGATATATAGGATAGACATCGGTTGAATCTAGTATCGAAGAAGATAAGATTTTATTGATCAGGGAAGCATCCCCTCGGGAGTCTGTTCTACAAAGTAACGATTATCGGGAATAAGTTGTTTGACTGAAACTTCTTTTGTGCCAACGGATTGAGGAGGATCCAACCTTGTGCAGGGGGCCTAGTTGTAAATGGTTTGGCGGATGGAATTAATGAACGTAGCTCGTCAGAATATTTGTCATGGAAAAAGCAATAGGTTAGTGATAGGCTTGCGAGGATTCGTCTGTAGGAAAGGGTGTGTCGCGTTGAAAATAATTCATCTCTCAAAAGGTTGCATAAAAGCATTTGAACTGAAGGCTGGAAAATGCGTATTGGGCAGGTCCAGCCCAAACATGGCTACAATACTCAACATTCGCTACCTAGTCATCGATTATAAGCATTCTCGCACCCAAAGGCAATCAACAGCAATGTCAACCCTACAAGAAAGTCTGAATACTCACACCAATAAACACATGCTGAAAATCATCCGAAATAGACTGTGGCCCAGACAGAAAAAACATGCTGACGACGATACTTTCGAGCGAGGGTAGAACAAGATAATTCAGTTAACAATGAATACATTATTTACGTTATTCGGGCTATTGCCCTCATCTTTGTCGCCATATTTATTGCAACCTTTCGGCCGAGGACACAGTTGATAAAGGCGTTAGTTAAATCCAGTGAAAGGTCCCAAAAGAGTGTGAGTTCCGGTTAAGGCAGTGGTGAACTTGGAGAGGGGAATTAAGAGCAGATAACTGATAACTGACACCCATTAAACATGGTACATGTAACTAGAACAGTCTACCCAGTGAGCGAAATAAAGGGTTCAGTTCGACATTCCAACCAACTGAAGAAGTCCGAAGCGTACAACGGCCGAAGCGTTGTAATAAATATGGCGACAAAGATGAGGACAATAGTCCGAATAATGTAAATATTGTACATAATACCTCGTCTCAGAAATATAGAAAATGAACACATATATATATATAGGTATGAGTGTTTGTTTTATTTTAAGCCATATCAACCTCAATGGATTATATAAGCAATACATTTTTGTAAAAAATATTACCAGCAATAAAAATTTTGTCAGCATTAAATCCGATATGATTTTATTGCTGGTAATATTTTTTCAAAAATGTATTTCTGGTAATACCCATTTCTCAAAAATGTCTTTCGGGTCAGAAATGAATCGCTAATAGTATTTTCCCTTCAAGAAATTATTACTGGTAATATTTCTTTCAAAAATGTACTTCTGGTAATACCCATTCCTCAAAAATGTCTTTCTGGTCAGAAATGTAAATCTGATAGTATTTTCACTTCAAGAATGTATTACTGGCAATATTTTTTCCAAAAATGTATTGCTGGTAATACCCTTTTATTTAAAAATGTCTTCCTGGACAGAAAATTTATTGCTGATAGAATTTTTCCTTCAAGAATGTATTACTGGTAATATTTTTTGCAGAAATGTATTGCTGGTAATACCCTTTTCCTGTAAAATGTTTTACTAGTCAGGAATATATCGCTGATAGTATTTGCTCTTCGAAAATGTATTACTGGTAATATTTTTTCAAAGATGTTCTTCTGGTAATACTCTTTTCCTCAAAAATGTCTTGCTGCTCAGAAATGTATCGGTGATAGTATTTTCACTTCAAGAATACATTACTGGTAATATTGTTTTTTCTTTAAAAATCTATTGCTGGTAATAAATTTTCCTTCAAAATATTTATTGCTGGTATTAAAACATATTTTTACACAGTCATATTGTTTTAACCTCAGTTTGGGAGTTAACTATTTGTCCATAACAGGTGGTACCACCCCGTGTCAGCTTAGACCTTGGAACACCAGCAAGTAAGAAGTGGTTCCACTCTCCTCAAATTCTCCTGGTCAGAGGCCTTGCTTTTGGACGCGGTTTATCGTCTTACCCATGTCGCGTATCTAGTTTACGGTCTTAGCCAGGACGAGTAGATAAGATGCTTACCCATACTATTCAGCAGCTGTATAAGCCCAACGATGTAGTGTTGTTCTATGGTACCATAGATTAGTGGTTTCATACATCAGTCGCTCTACGTCTTCTGCTCTCTCTGCTGTAAGATCTCGCTTAAACACTTCATGTGGGACGCCTTTGATGATCTCCACGGTACAGTCAGCATTGGAAGCCGCGACATCACTAATCATTGCTTTGCAGACAACATAGGTGAGATAACTGGTAAAGAAGTTGAACACGCTAGTCTGGTAAAGAATCTGTTTGAAACATCCTCCAGGTATGCCGGAACAAAAATGCTAGGTGGAACAATGAAAATAGGCATTAGGCAAGATAAAAGTTGGTTACCAGGAACTTTATGCAGTGAAAATATCAGTGAAGAATTCTCCAGAATTTCAAAGGCATCAAAAAACTGCGAGCTGCAGCAAAAATGAAATCCATCTACGAGGGTACGTCAAAAATGATTCGCACCTTCGCCATAACATATCATTACGTTTATCAAACTTCCTGCTACTTTTTTTCTTTTTATGTGCCATGGCCCTTCAAGACGTAGGTGATCATGGCTCTCCACTGCACCCTATTCCTTAGCTACTTTGTCCCTTTGCCACTTCCCCGGGCCCTGTTCTGTCATCCATTTACTTAAGTCAACGAGGTATGTCTTTTGCTTTCCCCTGTCTCTCTTTCCCTCTATTCGACCTGTGAGTATCAGATTCTCCAAGCCGTCCATTCTCATTACTTGCCCCAGAAATTCCAGCTGCCTCTTCCTGATCTTAAGTATAACATTCCTCCTTGTTGCTGACACGCTCGGTCCATGATATTCTTAGCATCCTTCTGTAGAACCATACCACCGCCGACTCCAGTCTCTTCTTCATCTTTGAGGAGACCGTCCAACATTCGCTGCAGTAAAAAAAAAAGGACAGATATCACGTAACAGCTCAGTACCCTTTTCTTTGTTACCAAAGAAAGCCTCCTGTTTCGTAATAACCTGCCTAGCTTTTGGAATGCGTCTTAGGCCATCACAATGCGTCATCGGATCTCAGCGTCGCACTTGCCGTTCTCTGGTTACGGGATTGAAGTTTGCGCTTGATCGCGCCAATTTTCTTGCTGTTGTTACAGTGTAAACGTGGCCGTTCCACTAGCAGTGTGCACCAAGGTGGGACAAAAAGCAAGGATCGGACGTCATTGGTCGGAAGATGTGTCAGAATCTGAAATATCATCGGAGCCTTTTAACAGAATACAGTGTAGTGAGTAGGAGTGTATCGAGAATTTTAAAAGTGGCTGGACAAGCGTGACGTACAAAGAGAGAGAAGGACGCCCATCAACCTCCGCCACTGACGAGAAGAATAAGCAAGGTCGAGAAAGGGCGATGACGAACCGGCGAGTTATCGTCGATGAGATAGTATGTTCTCTGTCGATTAGGATTTACTTACCCTCGTCGTAATACAGGAAAATCTGTTTGAAATCAATGCTTAGACTCTTGTGTGCATTGACCTTCTCTGTCTGCCGGTCTGTCTGTCCCTCTGTCTGTCTCTCTCTCTCTCTCTGTTTGTCTCTCTGTCTCTCTCTATCTCTGTCTGTCTGCCCCTCTCTCTCTGTCTCTCAGTCTCTGTCTGTCTGTCTTTCTCTCTCTCTGTGCCTCTGTCTGTCTCTCTGTGTCTCTGTCTGTCTGTCTCTGTCTCGCAGTCTATCTGTCTCTGTCTCTGTCTCTGTTTGTCTGTCTCTGTCTGTCTCTCTCTCTCTCTCTCTCACTCTGTGGCTGTGTCTGTCTGTCTCTCTCTGTCTGTCTATCTGTCTGTCTCTCTTTCTCTCTCTCTGTGTCAGTCTGTCTCTGTCTCTCTCTCAATCTGTGTCTCTGTCTCTCTCTCTCTCTCTCTCTGTCTCTCTCTCTCTCTCTCTCTCTCTCTCTCTCTTGTATGAACCAGGTCTTTTACATTTGAACTCTTGGAAATTGAATTGTGTCTTTCGCCTTCTGTATTATTATATTTTGTTATATAAAGATGTATTTGGTATTTTTCGTTTATTCGTTACACAAGACCAATAGTCACCAAAATAAATATCGCCATATATGGACGGTACGGACGGTGAGATATGATAACCTTCCACCCATCCTCCATGCATACACTATGACCAATAATAATACAAGGACCAATCATAAAAGTACCAGTCTATAGATTCACCCATGAAATTAGACTCATTGAACACGTAAGTGAATGGGAATCTAAGAAAACTATAGGGCACATAATGAGAAAATAAGGCTTAGAGAATTTGACACCCGCAGGAAATATAGAAAGGAAATGTGGTAGAGGGAAACACCTTCTGGATTCCGAATAATTTCCTAAAAATGTTGCATTCCTTTTCCAAAATTTATTCACTAGTTAACAGGGGTCTAATAATAATAATAATAAGAAGAAGAAGAAGGAAAGAAAGAAAGAAATTATTAAAAAAACCTATACGTAGGTACGTCTTAGAGAAAGCGGCAAAATACTTCTTATCTTCCTATAAACTTTTTTTTAATAGATGTCTACGCATTCATTGCAGAAATGCATTTATCAAATTAGAAACGTTTCTTTGAGAAATGGTAGCAGGGAGAATTGATTTTAATTGAAATCAGAATCGGATCCATTTTGATTCCTTTGCGTCTGCGTTGACACAAATAACCAGTGACAGATCTGCCATCTTTGATAATGGAAACAGTTTCAAAATGTCATCGTCAAATTTCGCGGAAATTCCACGTGTTTTCCTTCTTTACCTTCCGTCTATCTATTCTGAAATTTACATTTCATCTTTTTTCAATTTTTTCTCTTTTCTTTTCTTTCTTTTTTTTTGTATAGATTCCCGCCAAAACTGGTGCTAAGTGGCAGTGATTCTCGCGGGAACTGTAGCGTTTTCATGACTAATCGCAACTTACCACAAGAGTACCAATTCCCGCGTCATCTCAATTCTCCATTGAACTATTTCATTCTCCCTGCAATAGATTCTGAGACTGTTCAGTGAGTTTCAATGATTATATTTTCTTGATTCTTATCAGCTTTCAAGCAAGATCGTGACGTTTCTATATTAGTCATATATAATTTCAGGGTTTTTTTTTGGGGGGGGTACCAATTTAAATAACTAAGACAACAGCTAACATTTAATTAAATAATTCATAACAGCTGATGAAAAGTGGGGTGCAGACAACAATGTTCATCGCAAAAATCGCCTGACAAATATAAATCTCCACAACCAACCTCAAACACTGAGCTACATGGAAGGACGGTAATGTTGGGCATGTAGTCGGATTCTCAAAGTATTACTGATTTCGAGTTTTAAAATGCAATGAAAAACTAAATGCACATTTATACGTCCAGCATCTGTAACGTGTCCATAAAAATTTGGTCGAAAAGCGCTCTGCGTTCATCAAAAGGAAAAATAACAGGGGAGAATTTATAGACGGTTAGTCTGTTCTACTCTTGATGCCATATTTGCTTACATTTCCATCAACCGCTTACTAACTTTTTCGATAGCTACAAAACTTTTTGATGAGTAACTTAATAAAAACCTAGAATTCTTCGGAAATTTTTTCGCATAAAAGATGCGAAATTTTTCTTCAAGGTTTATTCAATGCAAATATCGTTGGATATGTCATATGTGAATTAAATATAACTAGTTTTATTTTTTGAAGAATAGATTTGATAGCGAAAAACGGAAATTCTTTGCGAATAAACCTAACATTTTTCACATTCTTTCCTTTTTAATATAGATCCAACCAGAAAAACTATACGCATTCCTAATGAAATATTCGCATTGTCAGAACTATGTCAAATCTTTAAACGCAAACGTTTGGCACCAAACAATTTGGCAAAAAGAAATTTAGACGCAAAATAATTATCTTCACAAAACTTGCCTTTGGTCTACTATACAAAGTAACATTTATTTACATTATTTACACGTTCCGACTATTGTTCTCGTCTTTATTGTCATATTCACGACGTTTCGGTCGTTGTACGTACCGGCCTTTTCAAGGGATATTTCTTGCAATTTCGAAACGAACACTTTATTTAGTCCACGGGGGTAGATTGTTCTAATTCCACGTGCCATGCCTTTGGATATCTCCGTTTTAGTTAAATCTCCTTAATAACTCAAGAATACATGGCACAGTGTATAAAGACGTTGGTTAAATCCAGTGACAGGACCCAAAGAGTGTGAGTTCAATACCCGGGTGAAGCAGTGGAGAATTTGGAGAGGGGAATTAACAGGAGATAACTGATAACTGACATCCATTAAACATGGCACGTGGAAATAGAACAATCTACCCCAAAGAGCGAAATAAAGGGTTCAGTTCGACATACCAAACCCCTGAAGAATGCCGGAGCGTACAATGGCCGAAACGTTGTAATAAATATAACGACAAACATGAGGACAATAGTCCGAATAATGTAAATAGTGTACATAATACCTCATCTTAGAAATATAGAACTTTGTTTTTGTCCCCTCTGCTGCGGCCAGGTATTGAACTCACAACTCTTTGTGTCAAGCCAGTTTTGGATCAATCAACCAACGCTTGTATCCGCTGGGATATGTGACTTTGGGGAACAAAGTACATATCACTATTAACAGACGACTCAACAAACTCTATATAATGCTACACTGCTAAAAAGTCGCGAGTGTTTGATTATTTTCCAACCTAAAATCCCTTTTCTATAGAAGAATCATTACTAGACGCTCGTTGTTCTGTCGCTATGTCAGGTGTTCAGACGAACTACATTCCTTAGTTCCACCATTTGAGACCTTCAGAGTTACGACTTGCCATACCAGGTACTCAGAGTTGACTGATCCCTTCATATTCCATTAGTAAACGAGACGTTCGATTCAGACAACTTCCTTTGCAGAAATATTACGTTTAGGAACCGACTCCCCAGAGGTTGATTCCTTGATAAGTACAATGTTAACCTATAGATATCGGTAATTACCTTAGGGATTACGTTCACTTCACGTTGCAACAACGATTTCCGTACGATCACTTAAGTTAAGCAACGCTGAGCATGGTCAGCACCAAGATGAGCAACCGTTTGGGAATACAGGGTGCTGTAAGCGTGGATGTTCTGGTGGTGATACGGACAATGGCTCAGATTTGTTAATCGAAATGCCAAGTTCCAATTCCCGTTAGGTTCGTTATATTCACGTACGCGTAAATACCATCACTTCTCCTTCCAGCTATGGGTTAATTAGTAAGACTTATGTCATTATCTCCCCCAAAATTCTTACAACCCAATTTTTTTCTGGCTTTAAATAATCTGCAATGGGTTGATAAGACATAAAAAGGAACTCTGTCTAAATTAACCATTCTTGGCCAGCATTCCTAGTACATCCCAGCATTTCCTGATAGATAGATAGATACAGGTGCTATATTTATATAAACATAGATAGATAGATAGATAGATAGATAGATAGAGGTGGTGTATTTATATAAACATAGATAGATAGATAGATAGATAGATAGAAGTGATGATGCATTTATGTAAATATAGATAGATAGATAGATAGATACAGGTGGTGTATTTATATAAACATAGATAGATAGATAGATAGATAGATACAGGTGGTGTATTTATATAAACATAGATAGATAGATAGAAGTGATGATGCATTTATGTAAATATAGATAGATAGATAGATAGATAGATAGATAGACAAAAAGACAGAATACTTGGTCACTAGATTGATTTAGCAGATTACAAATTCCCTTGTCAAATCTGATTTGTTTCATCCTGTCATGTCCATGGTTGGGACATATCCTTTAGAGAAATAATATTTGGATTAAAAATCAACGTTTTCCACCGAAAGAAATGTCGCAGAAGCTTCTACCAATGCAATCTGCTTTCTTAAACCGCCATCGAATTCTCTCATAAACGATGGCACATCTCGCCTTATTAAAGCCGAAGCTGTTGTTTCATGCGGAATAAACAGCAATAATGCATGTGTGGAAGTTGAATGAACAAGACACCTTCACTCAGACCCTATTTTTGGAAAACGTTACTGTACACATATGTGCTATTGATGGAATTACATATATATATATATATATATATATATATATATATTGAATGATTTATCATCATCCGCCTCCACTTATCGTCCTTCCGATCCCAAGGACAAAACATCATGTCATCTGTCCATTACCGTAAGTCGGAGATATACAGTTCATCGCTTGAAAGGCTACGGTATGTTCAAAATTTCAGAACCTTCACAATTAACTGCGGTAAGACATTGTGTTACAGTTTACGGTACATTGATGATAATTGTTTTGGTGAACGTCCCTCTATTATACCTAAACTAAATGAATTTAAGCGCAGTACTAGATTGGCGTGTAGGTCTCATCACTTTACAGCTGAAATGGTTATATATAGCCGTAAGTTCTATGCTAGAAGTTTCTTCTATCGCAATTCTCGCTTGTGGAACTCACTTTCAGCTTCATGCTTCCCTGTTAACTTCGATTTTAAAAGATTTAATTGCATTGTCTATCGTTATCTACTGTTTACCTAATTTTTGTACTTTTAAAGTTCTCTCTCCTTAAGAGTCTTCTTTTTCTCATATTCTCTAACACTCAGTAACCTCTTGCGATTTAGTGGCTTTATTGCCTTGATTGGGATGAAATGATTAAAAGAAAGTGACACTGGAGAATTGTTTTAAAGGTTTACCGACTCGAACCGTCCCGATCAAAACAGATTTAGTGATACAAGTCTTACTAATTAACCCATAGCAGGGAAGAGAAGAAGCGGATATATAGCTTTCCCAAGGGTATTTAATGGGGTCACCGCCAAAATAAATCTTCTTAGATCATGGTTTCTCAAACTCATTACACGATTCAAACTTCTGGTATTTCCTGGCGTGAAGCATATTCTCCGGGTATCAGGTAAATAAGGTTTGTTTGTTTTTTATTTTGTTTTTTAGAAAGATCTAAAATCATGAAGTGATTATTTTTTCTTAAATAATCAAATCATATCGCTTCAGTTGTTGTAGATTTTTCGTTCAATAATTCGCAGATTTTTAATATTTATTTTATGGACGTTTCTCTGTGAAAAATTATTTCAGACATTTCTTTATCTGATGAGAATCGATTTTATTGAATCGATTATGAGAAATCGTTATTGCTGAACAAAAACTACCCTTTTTTCTGTAACGCTCCCCATTCGGTCATCATAAAATATTAAGTGCATTGGGGAGAAAGAAAACACAATTTTGCCGATAAATAATTTTTATTTCATTGACGAAAATGTGTGTCAGTTTCTGTTACTCGAAAGAAACCTGCGGAAAATGAGAAAAGATTCACACAATGAAAACAAACAACAGACGTACTGACACATTCTCGCCTCGACAAACACTTCTTTAATATCTGTCTCTATATCTCTGAGATGAGGTATCATGATTACCTGCATTATTTACATTATTCGAACTGTTATCTTCATCTTCATCGCCATATTCACAACGTTTCGGCCTCTATATCTCTGAGATGAGGTATTATGATTACTTGCATTATTTACATTATTCCGACTTTTATCTTCATCTTCATCGCCATATTCACAACGTTTCGGCCTCTATATCTCTGAGATGAGGTATTATGATTACTTGCATTATTTACATTATTCCGACTTTTATCTTCATCTTCATCGCCATATTCACAACGTTTCGGCCTCTATATCTCTGAGATGAGGTATTATGATTACTTGCATTATTTACATTATTCGAACTGTTATCTTCATCTTCATCGCCATATTCACAACGTTTCGGCCTCTATATCTCTGAGATGAGGTATTATGATTACTTGCATTATTTACATTATTCCGACTTTTATCTTCATCTTCATCGCCATATTCACAACGCTTCGGCCTCTATATCTCTGAGATGAGGTATTATGATTACTTGCATTATTTATATTAATCCGACTTTTATCTTCATCTTCATCGCCATATTCACAACGTTTCGGCCTCTATATCTCTGAGATGAGGTATTATGATTACTTGCATTATTTACATTATTCGAACTGTTATCTTCATCTTCATCGCCATATTCACAACGTTTCGACCTCTATATCTCTGAGATGAGGTATTATGATTACTTGCATTATTTACATTATTCCGACTTTTATCTTCATCTTCATCGCCATATTCACAACGTTTCGGCCTCTATATCTCTGAGATGAGGTATTATGATTACTTGCATTCTTTACATTATTCGAACTGTTATCTTCATCTTCATCGCCATATTCACAACGTTTCGACCTCTATATCTCTGAGATGAGGTATTATGATTACTTGCATTATTTACATTATTCCGACTTTTATCTTCATCTTCATCGCCATATTCACAACGTTTCGGCCTCTATATCTCTGAGATGAGGTATTATGATTACTTGCATTATTTACATTATTCGAACTGTTATCTTCATCTTCATCGCCATATTCACAACGTTTCGGCCTCTATATCTCTGAGATGAGGTATTATGATTACTTGCATTATTTACATTATTCCGACTTTTATCTTCATCTTCATCGCCATATTCACAACGTTTCGGCCTCTATATCTCTGAGATGAGGTATTATGATTACTTGCATTATTTACATTATTCCGACTTTTATCTTCATCTTCATCGCCATATTCACAACGTTTCGGCCTCTATATCTCTGAGATGAGGTATTATGATTACTTGCATTATTTACATTATTCGAACTGTTATCTTCATCTTCATCGCCATATTCACAACGTTTCGACCTCTATATCTCTGAGATGAGGTATTATGATTACTTGCATTATTTACATTATTCTGACTTTTATCTTCATCTTCATCGCCATATTCACAACGTTTCGGCCTCTATATCTCTGAGATGAGGTATTATGATTACTTGCATTATTTACATTATTCGAACTGTTATCTTCATCTTCATCGCCATATTCACAACGTTTCGGCCTCTATATCTCTTAGATGAGGTATTATGATTACTTGCATTATTTACATTATTCGGACTGTTTATCCTCAACTTCATCGCCATATTCACAACGTTTTGGCCTCTATATCTCTGAGAAGAGGTATTATGATTACTTGCATCATTTACATTATTCGGACTGTTATCCTCATCTTCATTGCCATATTCACAATGTTCCGGTTTGGATAAAGACGTTGGTTAGATCCAGTGACTAGACCCAAAGAGTTGTGAATTAAATACCAGGCCCCAGTAGTGGTGAACAAAATCTTGAGTTAAACAGAAATACCTGAGAGATCCGGAAGAGGCATGGCACGTGAAAGTAGAACAATCTACACCGGTAGACGAAATAAAGGGTTCGGTTCGAAATTCCAATCACCTGTGTACAACGGCCGAAACGTTGTGAATATGTCAATGAAGAGGAGAATAATCCGAATATTGTAAATAATTCAAGTAAACACTTCTTTCCAATTATACAGACGAATATAAAACACATACATATCGTGGAACATTCATTGTTTTCTGTAATTTAATTAAAAAAGAGACACTTTCATGTATCATAGATTAATTAATCAGAAATACTTTACTCATTTCCCCCTGACCAAGGCAAAAAACCCGCTAAGACTCAAGGGGTTACTGAGTATTGAAAAATATGAGAAAAAAAAACTATTAAGAAGAGTGAACAATGAATAAACTAGCATTAAGAAGACACTGGATAACGATTAGCATTGCATTTAAATTTTTGAAGATCAAAGTTGACTGGGAAGCAAGAAGCCGGAAGGGAGTTTCAATGCCAGGAAGTGCAATAGGAGAAACTGTTAGCATAGAATTTAGCTGAAAATGTTTGCTACTAATGGCAAGGGCTTATCCATCCTAAAATCTAAAGAGCATCGGTTTCAGGAAGAAAATGTCATTATATTATTATGTTTTGTTTGTAATTATTTCACCCCAGGCAAAGCAATAACGCCACTACGACGTAAGGAGTTACTGAGTGTTAGGGAATATGAGAAAAAAGTCACAATTAAGGAGATAGAGAAAAATAAAAGAACAACAATTAAGAAATTTGGAAATAACTATTAATATTGCATTTAAATTTTTAAAGATCAAAGTTGACAGGGAGCAATAATAAGCCAGATAAAATTCCACAAGACCTAAGGATTGCATCTAACCATTTCAACTATGGAATGATGAAACCTTGCCGCCAATCAAGTACTGCGCTTAAAGTTAAATATTTTTATTTTACTTTTGATGATTATGGCTTATAACCAATGAAAATCAAAATTCTACTGTCAAAATATTAGAATATTTCATAACTTTTTTTAAATGATTTAAAAATTCTGGAATATGGAATTTCTTAATAGTTCGCTTATTTATGAACTCACTGGTTGGGACGCCTTTTGTACGAATTAATGCATCAATGTGGCGTGACATGAAAATAAACAGTCTGTGGCCCTGCTGACGTATTATAAAATCCCCGGTGACTTTGATATCAGCATACGGGTGGTCTGTATTTTAATGTCCGCTATCCCTCGGCAATTCTCCAAAAATTCTCAAAGGCGTTTATGTCAGGCGAGTTGGCTGGACAATCAAGCCCAGTGATAACATAGTCGGCAAACTATTTAGTTGTGTTCTGTTTGAATTTCTGGGATGAGAAGTTATCATTGTTTACACAATTTACATACAGACTATTGTCCTCATCTTTGTTACTGTTAATGACAACGTTTTGGCAGCTGTGCCCTCCGGATCTCCTCAGAGGAAAGAATCAATGCCGATGCTAAGTTGGCCTCATAGAAATAAGTATGATATAGGAGCCACTAATAAAGAAAGAAAGAGAATTGACAGCAGCAGTAGCTGTAACAAAACGGAAAAGCTTCAGTGAATGAAATCAAAGGTGATAAACATCAACAGCAGTATCTATCAACGGGTAGGTTGGGTTTAAGACTCCAAGTTGCTACTTTTACAGAGAACTGGAACGTGGGACAATAGCCAAGCGGTATAAAGCGTTGGTTAATGAATTTGATGATATAGTACTTCAGAGTTCAATCCTATATTTGGACTAAATGAAAACAGGGCGAGCAGATGGGATATATCTAGATATGGACAGTGGAACGAAAAGACTCTACATCCGTAGATTAAATAATGGATTCAGTTCGGAATTCCCTGTAGGCCACCTGGATCAGCATACACCAGATCTAGGCCGGATAACAATAACAAAGACGAAGACAATAGTCTGCGTGTAAATAGTATAAATAGTTACTCGTCATCTAAACGGAAAAGGAAAATCCTTATCCCCGTCAAGAGATCGATTGTTCTAAAATCTCCTGGTAGAACTTGATAAAACACAGCGGACGAACAACAGATGATAAGACACCTTGTTTTGAAATCATCACTCAAGGCGTCAAAATAACTTTTGTGATACTATTTAGCTCCGGTGGTTAATTGATTAATTAATTACTCACAGAAATTGATAACGGGAATTACTTAAAGCAATAGATATATCGAAGGACATACTGAGCGACATTATTTGTTTCGTTTTACAAACAAAGAATCGGTAAAAGATTTTTTTTATTTGTTTCATTTGCAATGCGGAAAGCGGAAAGTCGTAGGAAGACGGATCTCAGGTCTGTCAACATTAATTAATATCCTGATAAGAACAACGGTTTTGACCACACGTATAGCTGGCACTCGAAATTTCGAATGTCGGTCAACTGCATGTGGAAAAAGAGGGTCAACGGAATTCGGTTAACAAGACAGACGGAATTAATCGAATTAAGCGAAACAAAAACATTGATATGGACAAAAACTGTGTATACGACGAAGGATTTCTGTCGCCAGAAGTGGCCACCTGGACAGTTGAAACGAGAGAGGGGAAAGGGATTTTGTTCGTTAAATGAAGACCACCGCCCAGTTACGGGTTGATTGCAATAGTTAAGAAGTCAGCAATAAATGTGTTGGATAATTACCAGATGCCTAAAGTAAGATAAAAGAATTTTACGATCACACTCTGTGGGGTCTAAAAGAATTCTGCTGATAACAGAAAGGAATTTTTTTTTTAATTATGGCAATGTGGCGTTCATAAAGATTTTGAATGACCACCGGAAAAGAATAATTCTTTTTCTTTCTTTTCTTTTTCCTTGGAGTGTCAATGTAAGCTAACACCAGCCTAGCCACGCCCACACCAGGGTAGCATGAAGTGATAGGCAGAGCTGAAAAATATGGTAAAGAAGGAGAAACTTGTTGACGCCCACGAGGAGGTTTGTGTGAGGTACCAATGTGAGGAAGGACAAGCCACGAAAGGGGGGAAACCCTTCTGAACAAAGAGCGATAGATAGAAGGATAAGCCTAAGGGGATAATTCTCCTCCGACCTCTCCTCACAGAAGGTGAAGATATGAGAGAGAAGGGAATTGTTGTTGACGCCCCTCGAAGAGTTTGGTATGAGGTACCGTTATGAAGAGGAAGAGTTTTAGGAGGGTAATTCTCCTCCGACCTCTCCTCACGAAAGGGGGGAAACCCTTCTAAACAAAGAGCGATAGATTTCCAAAAATGGAAAGTGATAAATTTTCCTGTCCGAAAACAAAGAAAATCCTTATTGGGGATTTGAAATTATCGAAGAACCTAGACCGCGTCTGGCCCCACACCGGGTTTTGGTCGACGTCCATATAAACGAACGTCCCCGGGAGTTCAGTAGAGTTGCAGTTCCAGCCAGTTCCAGTTCCAGTTCCAGAGTTCGACAGTTGCAGTTGGAGTTGCAGCTACTAGTTGAGAGTTTGAGAATAAGCCTCGCAGCGGGTGACCGCACGAATTCCACGCCTTTTGACTTAGACTTCTAGCCAAGAACAGTTCAGTGAAGTCCGACTTAGTTTTTTCCACCAAAGCCAATTAACAAACATCGAGTGAAGATACCAAGGCCAATTTTAGGAAACATCGATTGAAGATACCAAAAGCCGTTTACTGAAACACAACTTAAGATACTAAAACCCGCTAAGAAACGCAGAAGTGTCACAATCCATAGACGTGGGCTGGGAGAGAGACGTGCCACTGTATCCAACAAACAGATAGAAAGTAAATTGTTATTCCTTAATAACTTTTGAACTGTTCCTTTATTTTTTTCCACTATATTCATTTGTGCAGCATCACCCTTGACCCGGATTCGGCTCGCGCTATTGCCCGATGCCGGATTGATCTCGTCAACCTAAGATCAAATCACAATGTGGGTAAGTTGGACCGAGATCAAAGTAGTTGCTTCGGTAACCAGATGTTGGAGGCGAGTTGAGGACTAACCAGACATCAATCGCGACGAAGACAAGAGTTAGAATCTCACATCCGATGCCGTGGTAACCAGCAGAGTTAGAGTGCCACATCTGTCGTCGCGATCAGGACTTCAGCGGGTGTCCCAGGGTTAGACTGACTCACATACGGTGTCGTGATTGCAGAATCACACCACCCACTCGGGGTCAGCGTCTCAAGTGGCGCCGCTACCAGAACGAGGCCCTGGATCAGCAGCTGCCATATGTATAGGACGTCACAATTGGTGCCGTGACCAAAGGACAAGACCCTAGAGCGACCACCGCCACAGGAGTTGCAGGAAGTTTCGAGTTGAATAGCGCACGGCGTCTCAAGTTCACAAACTGAGGAAGACTAGAGTGGGAGCCAAAGGACTTTGGTTCCAGACCTTCTAGTACGACAGACCCTCTAGTACGACAGACCGGAACCTGAGAAGAACGGACTGGAAATCGTCGAGACCCTGGATCAGCAGCTGCCATATGTATAGGACATCACACTTTGATTCCGCAAACCTTCCACTCTTCCGCAAGCTTCAAGAAATGCAAAATCTACTCTCATCTGAATAGAAAACTTTAGACCATTAAACAAGGCTCCAGTTCCCTTTCTGAAAGCAGTCTGTGTCCCTGCTGAGGTATTAGGTGACTTTGATAACATCATTCGGTTCACCCAGGCAAGATTTTTCCTGGTTTGCCTCTGCTTCAACAGTGTCATGAAACATGAAATGCGACACTTTCAGTGATTTTCCTAGACACGTCGATCCGTGCTGTCTCTTGATGAACTGACATTAATTTCAGTTCACTCAGTGTGAAGCGACTCCAATTCTTCAATCGGCTTTGCTGGATAATCCTCTAAAGTCTTCGGTCATCGCTCGTGCTTGAGCAACTTTTCATACCAGACTTTTGTCTTCATCAATACTAAAACTTTTGATCAAACGTTTTACTATTGACAAGCCCCAGGGAACTTATACTGAGGAGCGAAATGTCCATAAAAATAGGGTACAATTGTGTTTCCTTTTTTGTGTAATTCATATATATATATATATATATATATATATATATATATATATATATATGTGTGTGTGTGTGTGTGTGTGTGTGTGTGTGTAAAGAAAAACAGACTACTTTAAGGCTCCATAATGGAACCTTAAAGTGGTCTGTTTTTCTTTAAATTATTAGCTCTGGATTTACATTGAGCTCTCAGGATTTCATCCTCCTTGGGACTACCTATACGGATTACCAAGTTTTTCGCAACTTAACTATATATATATATATATATATATATATATGTGTGTGTGTGTGTGTGTGTATATATATATATATATATATATATATATATATATATATATATTGTTGCATAATATATTTTAGATGCATCATGTGTGGTCTTCAGTGATGCACTGTCCTCATCGCCGAAACAGCAATCCCGACCTGACTTCGGACGAATCAGGCCGCCTCCTTGAAAGCGTCGCAAAGAAAAATTCAGATATGGCTAGGAGTGCAACCGTTCTTATTGACATACGTCAGCCAACGTCCGCCAATTAAATAAAGGCTTTCGATTCGAGTTATTTCCCCCGGATTCCTAACTCGGTCAGCTGGTCTCTTTCTTGCATAGTTTAATGCAAATGCTTCACACATTTTAGATACTAATCCCAAAACACCACTTATAGTAGCGTTTTAAAAAAAAAATATTCTCTGTTCTTACTATCAGTTAAATCTTTAAGTCTACATTTACCTTATACTCATAATGAAACGAAATTCCTCAAGAAATTCCTATACATGTATGTACACATACGCATCTACATATAAACATTCGCCCTTGCATGGAGTATTGCTGCCATATATGGTCTGGAGCCCCTTCTGTTTGCCTGGGGGTTCTTGATAAGATCCAGAGACGGATATGCAGCGTAATTGGCTCTGATCTGGCATCTCGTCTGCAGTCGCTCTCTCACAGACGCGCCGTCGCCTCTCTCTGTCTTTTTTACAAATACTTTCACGGTAATTGCTCCGATGAGCTGCTCTCGCTGGTTCCCAGACTTCATGAATTCAAGCGTCCTACGAGGCTGGCATCCCGCTCTCACCCTTTCACTGTCGAAACTGTTAAGTGTAGCCGTCTCTTCTACTTCAATAGCTTCATATCTCGCACCTCTCGCCCGTGAAACTCCCTCCCCTATTCCTGTTTCTGTGACAGCTATAATCTCCAACTATTCAAATGTAATGTCAATCGACATCTTCAGTTGCCTTAATCTATCCACTACCCTTTCCACTTCTTTTCCTCTATCGCTCCTATCTGCCCTCGCTCCAAATCTTCTGTAACCCCTTGCGTGCTAGTGGCTTCCCGACTCGCTTGGGGTGAAATGCTTTTAAAAATGTAGTAAATGTACTCACACGCACATTCACGGGCACACATACACAAATTATATCCCGCTTTTACATTAATTTACTCTTACGAAACCAGTCATTGTAAAATTAACTCGGACTATTTATTTGAACTTCCCTTCCAGTTTTGTGATCTATCGATTAAAATAATTCCGTGGCCTAATCTAAAAAAATAAATAAATGCGTTAACTACTCAATTAAGTAACCTATACACATATTTACTATATGTTAAATATTTAAATAAATCTAACCAATTAATAATCGCATTGACACTCGACATCTTCAAAACTATGATTACTACTTTACTCTGAAATAACATTCATGAGAATTAGTCATGGAGATGGAAATAAAAACTGCAAATTAGTGGAAACAAATGGCAATCAATAATTGAAAAGCAAAAACAAAAAATCATCCATGGACCCGCCACATACGCCAACAATTCTCAACCCCTATCTATAACAGTTCAACTCCCCTGACTTATACTGCTTCAGTATTCCCTTATACCTTGTAACCCTTCCCCTAAGTATGTGAAGGTTTTTCCCTCTTATAGTCCTCACTAGTTCTTTTATGGCTCCGATCTCTCGTGCTAAATCCACCTGGAAGCAGTTAAAACTGCATTGGTAATGTCCTTCCGCGCTCACGTCCTCGCTTCTCCTACTATGCCTACTATTTTTGCTAGGGCTCTGCACAACGACTGCCCTGTAAAGTCTCTGCAACCAACTTCTACTGGCTCATAATATATTCTCCATGACTTCTGCCGGCATTGTTCGACAAGTTCTTGGTATCTGGACCTCTTTCTCTCATTTGCCAGTGTAATAAATTCCTGCCATGATACATACAGTTCCCATATAATGGACTGCTTCGTGTTGTCTGAGTGCAGTATCAGATCTAGTTTGAGTGATGTTATGACTCTGTGTCTGGGGAACTTCAGCCGTGTCTCTAATCAACTATCAAATGCCAATCATCTGCGGAAGATAACAGGTTTCTTTTTTCTCTCCTCTGTTTCTGTATCTTTACTCCAGCTTTGATCAAGTTAATCTGCTTTAACTTCTCTTCTGGTTGATGCTTACTAGCCCTTATAGCTTAGGCGCCTCGTTTGTAATTGCTTTAAGTACTTGGTCGTGGCGCCTACGGTATCGACCATCACACAAAGTTTTTGGGCAACAACTAAGGATGTGCTATAAAAATCCTTTCCTTGCACATAGTTAGTAATTGAGGGTCTCATTCTTTCCCCATATATGCAAGTTAGTTGGGTTTGGTAGGACATCATATACCGATTTGATAAGAAATCGAACGTCGCTAAAATCCGACTACCTGTACTCTGACCAGTTAATTCTTTTCTCTTCAACGTTCTCCCATTTCGTCAAGGCTCCGTGCTGACCGGGACCGACCATTTTACAGTATCGAGCTTCTTTACGCTCGCACGGACATCATATTGGATGAGTTGGCGTCTTTTTTTGCCTTTGCCAACGTTGGTTTGCGGGCTGGGGGGCAAAACCTCAACCCCGATTTGCCTTTTTAGCTGTTGACCCCAGTATAACTTTATGCGAAAGTCTCTCCTCCGCCACTCGCAAATCTACTTCAGCGCTCCATTTCCTGCCAGATCTTGTCTGAATTCCAGCTGCTGCCACTTTTGGATCTTTGGATTCTGCATACTGCAGCCGTTCTTTCGTTCTCATGATTTGAACCACAAGGCTACTAAGGGGGAGGTGCAAGGCGTTACTGTTACCATAAAGGGGCGTACCAGTTAACCACCTCGGTAAACCCAGCCATCTTCTCAACCGATAAGCAAATGCTACCTCTAATGTTTCCAATGTGGTAATCGAAACATAGTAGACAAGGAATGTCCACAATATCCTGGGAAATACTGGAAGAGCCATGCCTTGAAACGTCCTGTCAATCCTGATTTGTCGATCTTCGTCAGCCACTCTTCAAGATCCTTATATATATATATATATATATATATATATATATATATATATATATATATATATGAAGAAATATAGTCTTAAGATGCGCTATATTTATGGGATAAAGTGCTCAATATCAGAGATAGAGCGTGTGTAAATTTTAAGTGAACATAGAAGTCAACTGTCGCCTCTAAGTGTTGACTACTATGTTCACTTTTATATATATATATATTTTATATTTGTTGAACATGTTCACCATAGTCTATGAATGTAGAATCCAGCGCAGTACGTAATCTGTTCAATGAAACAACGCTAAAGATTAATATTATATCACCAATACCACTAGCAGCAGCTGTTCCGTAATTCTTCAGTCTTCGATATCAGAGGTTGGCAGTGAATATTCGCAAAAGAAACATGGCCGCCTTTATACATTTAGTATGTATATATAAAATACCAATAAAATATGTTTTAAACATTTGATACACACTTTTTCAGCACAGTCAAGTTCTTTAAATCGTCTTGTACATTTCGTCACTTATACGACACGCATATTTGAACTGTATTGTTAAAAAATGAAAAAATGTTGCCGGGAAAATTTTGCCCATCCTATCGGCAAGACAGAGTTCATGATTATAACTGAGTCGGTTGAAATTACATGAAGATAAAAACAATGGACACAAAACTTGAAAATTGTACTTCGCTTTATTCAAAATTTGGAAACATATCTGTTTGTCTGTTTCTCTCTTATACACATATACGCATCTCACTCTCTCTCTCTCTCTCTCTCTCTCTCTCTATATATATATATATATATATATATATATATTTATATATATATATATATATTTATATATATATATATGTGTGTGTGTGTGTGTTTGTGTGTGTGTGTGTGGTGGACTCTCCCCTCGTATTCGACGTATGAGGGTCAAGCAACTCAGTTCCTAGCAACCGACAGCCAGCCAGACACCAGCACATTTTTGGAAAAACCGAATACAGAGACCCGGTGCAGCACGTGCCACGAGGTCCCTAAACGACGCTCGGCAGAATTTGAATTCAGAGTTGTCCTTCTCCTAGACCAGTTGCTATCAAAGGCTATAGAACCCAGTCTGTCTTGCTATTTAGCGGAGGGAGAAGAGGAGGAATAATAACTTTCCCAAGGGTACTAACACGTAAGTGAACATTATAGATTCGAGTGCAATTCGAACTCGGCTATCGGATTCCTCAATATGCTACTCTGCCTCCTTTACACACACACGCGCGCACACACACAAATATATATATATATATATATATATATATATATATATATATATATATATATATATATATATATATATATACACACACATATATATATATATACATATATATATATATATATATACATATATATATATATATATATATATATATATATATATATATATATATATATATACATATATATATATATATATACATATATATATATATATATACATATATATATATATATATATATATATTTGTGTGTGTGTGTAGCAGAGTAGCGGGAGATATTTGCATACGCTCTATCTCTGATAATGAGCACTTTATCTTATAAATATAGCATACTATAAAACTATATTTCTTTATATATATATTATTTTTAATGCATACTCATATTTACGTCGATACTGTTTTTATTATTAAATAGTATATTTATTTATTTACATCTACTGGCCTGAGAGGTCAAGGTACGTCAATTCTAATAACGATTCTCCTAAGGGATGCAGGTTCGAATCCTGCCGGAGGGCGCATATTTTTCTAACAAGATTTCTCGAATATTCAGTCCGGTAGATGAAAATAAATAAATATACTGTTTAAAAATAAAAACAGAGTTTCTACTCAAATATGAGTATCCATAAAAAACAACGTATAAACAAATATATATATATATATATATATATATATATATATATATATATATATATATATATATATATATATATATATATATATATGTACATATATATATATAAATTTTCAAGAGGCTAGAATCCAGGTAGAGGTTAATGTCCAGGTCATAGCAAGAATATAATATAATATAAAATGCTCAAACACACGGTTATAATTTATTACATTGGAATCGTAATCACGAATTTCTGGGTGTGATGTATTTGATCTTGATTACGATTCCAATGTAATAAATTATACCCATGGAATATTAGTGTTTGCGCCTTTTATATATATATATATATATATATATATATATATATATATATATATATATTTGTGTGTATGTGTGTGTGTGTTTGTGGGGGTGGTGTATGTGAGTGTGTGCGGGTATTGGTTGTTTTTCATAGCCCCCTTCGTTTCGCCGCAACTTTCTATCTTTACAAGCATGTCCTCATTCTGTGTTTGATAACTCTTGACGAGGGGTCATAATGATTACAAAAGTTTCGTCCACAAAATACCAGAGTCAAGGTGCTGAACATAACATCAATTAGCTCTAACAAATATATATATATATATATATATATATATATATATATATATATATATATATATATATATATATATATACACTTTAAAAATCGAGATGTCAATTGAAATTCGCGACCATGGTTTCGAACTAACGGTGACTTCCGGCGATATTTTTTAAAATGATCACCTTCACGCTTTATTAAAAAAAAAAAGAGAACGCTAAATAATTATATTTCAAAAATAAATTAAGAGTCGCATGACGATAGAAAAAACATATTGAGTTTAATAGAAAGGAAGTGGGTATGGAGAAGAAAAAAGAAGAACTGTTTCCTGTTCTGATACAACTCTGACCATTAACCTTTCATATACATACACATATATATATATATATATATATATATATATATATATATATATATATATATGAAAGTTTAATGGTCAGAGTTGAATTAGATATATAATAGAAAAACTAATATATATACATATATATATTAGTTTGCTATTATATATATATATATATATATATATATATATATATATATATATATATATATACATAATGGTCAGAGTTGAATTAGATATATACTAATATATATAAACTAATATATATATATATATATATATATATATATATATATATATATATATCATTTTGCTATTAGAATTAGATATATAATAACAAAGTAATACATATATATATTAGTTTGCTATTATATATCTAATTCAAATCTGACCATTAATGTTTCATATATATATATATATATATATATATATATATATATATATATATATATATGTCTATATTTCTGAGATGAGGTATTATGTACAGTATTTACATTAGTCGGCATGTAAATACTATATATATATATATATATATATATATATATATATATATATATTAGTTTGCTATTATATATCCTCAATGTTTTTGTATTTCTGTTTACCGCCTGATTAACTTGGTATGATTTTTCATATCTCTGAAAACGTTTCATTTATTTTTAACAGTTTTTCTTGTGTTTCCTTTCAGTATTTCTTCTTGCTTTATTTTCCATAGACCTTACATCCTTCCTGCTTCTCACTATCGAAACTTATTCATTACCTTACACATCTTTTCGGGCATTTTGTTATCTTGTTTACGCCAACGTCGGTCAACAAAGTACAGTTCACCCCTTTACGTTCCTAATGAAGATATCACACATTTCCAACTTCCTGTCCTAACAGGTTATACACGCGAAAACATTGATCAAACATATATGATAGTCATGCCTGCACAGAAGCTTATATACGTATGTGTAATTCATTGATGATATTTTAATATATGTCTCACTCCAGATGTGGCCATAATATACTTTGTACTCAATGAATCCTGGTGAATCGATAGGTTGACCTGGTGAATGACCTCCTAGCAACCAAGTGCAAATCTGTGCCTTACTGATTGTCATTGATTGCATCAACATGTGACCATGTGACGGGTGATCATGGGAAGGAACCATATGATTGATATATAGATATATAGAGAAGGAAACTTTTACATGTCACACGGGAATGAAATGCCCACCCACAATCTGGGCGACAATGTGATGTTATGTATGAAAGATTCAGTCTCGTGTTTTAATTTGCAATCCACAACGATGTTTCCCTACATCGAGACACGACTTGAAATATTTTAAAGATATCCGATTAAAAAAATAAAGGAAAATCGATGATAATGAGAGACAATGGGATGAGTAAGAAAAAAATGCAAAAGAAAGGGATTTGAAGTGATGAATGAAAAGAAAAAGAGGGATATAGTCATAGAAATAAAGAAAGAAAGAAAGAAAGAAAGAAAGGGAGAGAGAATAGCATTTGAAGTGAAGAAGAAAATGAAAAATGTAAGAAAGAAAGAAAGAAAGAAAGAAAGAATGGGATTTGAAGTGAAAAATAAAATGAAAAATAGAAAGAAAGAACGGGATGAATGGGATTTGAAGTGTAGAATAAAAAGAAAAAGAAGGAAAATTTCATAGAAAGAAAAAAAGAAAGAAAGAAAGAATGAATGAATAAGATTTGAAGTGAAGAATAAAATGAAAAAGAAAGAAAGAAAGAAAGAAACGGATTTGAAGTAAAGATAAAAAGAACAATGGAGAAAATCATAAAAAAATGAAGAAGGAATGAATAAATGAATGAATGGGATTTGAAATGAAGAGAAAAAGATAGAGAGAATTATAAAAAAGAAAGAAAGAAAGAACGAAATTGCTTTGAAGTGTAGAATAAAAAGAAAAAGGGAGATGTCATCATAGAAAGAAAGAAAATGATTTGAAGTGTAAAAAGGTAAGGTGAAAGAAAGAAAGAAAGAAAGAAAGAAAGAAAGAAAGAAAGAAAGAAAGAAAGAAAGAAAGGAATGAATTTGAAGTGAGGGTAAAAAGAACAATGGAGAAAACCATAAAAAGAAAATAAAGAAAGAGTGAATGAATGAAATTTGAAGTGAAGATAAAAAGAAAGGAATGATCATAATAAGAAGGAAAGAAAGAAACAGCGAAAGGGATTTAAAGTGAAAGAAGTAATGTGAAAGAGAGAAAGAAAGGAGGAATGAATGAGATTTGAAGTGAAGAATAAAAAGAAATAGATATATAATCAAAGATAGAAAGAAAGAAAGAAAGAAAGAAAGAAAGAAAGAAAAGGTTTTGAAGAGAAGAATAAAAAAGCAGAAAAAATACAGAAATGGATTTGAAGTGAAGAA
>OZ038506.1:25518850-25533850 GCA_964036315.1 Acanthosepion esculentum | reverse complement strand
TTACAGTCTTTGGTATTCTCAATAAGGTATATATAGCTTTCGATAATGCCTTGGTTTCTTCATAAAAAAAAACTGCGGAGTATCCTACGGGGTCAAAAGCCTTTTCATAGTTACCCAACGCCAAAAACATATACCCCAGTTTGGAAAACGGAGTGATCCTCCTCCTAGATTTACCGCCATCCAAGGCTAACGGGCCCTGTCTACATGGTTTAAACATTTAAATGGTAAAAGGATCATTCCCCTAACGGTTTTGTCTGAATTCTTTTCATGAAGAGTTATCATTATTTACATTAGGACTAATATCCTCATCCTTGTCATTATTATCACAACGTTTTGGCTGTCGTGCCCTACGGGCTTCGTCAAGCATCTGTTGATCCGGGCAAATGTCAAGGAATTTCGAACGGAAATTTAATCTCTGCTGATAGATTTTTCTTGTTCCCGTGGTACAAGCTTGAGGGGTAAGGCTTTGGTTTGTAAATTTGGTAACATAGTAATTTTTAGTTCAATAACTTAGCCGAACAGTACAGACTTATACTCAATCGAAACAGAGTGGGCAATATCTGTTCAGTACTAAAAGAAAACAAGATGGGGTATATAGTCCTGTAAATTAAATAAACGGTTCTACAAAATTCCCTGACGGCTACCCGGATCAACATACACCTAAAGAAGGACAAACGTTACAACCCCTGAAACATTGTCCTAATAACAATATAAATGAGGATATTAGTCCGAATGTGAATAAGGTAAATAACCACATTTCTTGTGTGTTCATCCGGGATTAATTAATGTTGACCGGAATGTTTTTCGGGGTTACGTTTAGCTGTAATCATATTATAACATTATTATCTAGCAAACTTGTTCGTTAGGTTGGGAATTTTTTTTTTAAAGTTTGCATTAAATTAGAAATTTAAATTTTAAAATTATTCAATGCAGGTTCTATAAAGCTTCGTATAAAAAGGCGGGAACGATTTGAATGGTAAGGTAAGGGTGAGAATCTCTCTCCCCAAATTAGATATTTCATCCAAACGAACAAATTCTGGCGAATCAGGCTACAAATTATTTAATTATAGTCAGTAATTGCACGTAATTTTCAATCGCTATTTTTCCTTCTTTTTTTTGTTTTGTTTATTGTTGTTAATGTTGTTGTTAATTGCTACAGAAATTATTGGCAGCTATTCAAAAAGAAAAAAATTGTTGCGAAGACACTATTAAATAAATGAAACCAAGCAGCCACAAACAAAAAAAAAAGATTTTTCTCTGCAAAACTTTTGCCTTTTTTCCTTGTGTCAGAAGTCCATCTGTAGAGTTTCGTTATGACTGACGATCACATATTCATAAAAGTCCTAATATGAGACAGGTAGAATATATATATATATATATATATATATATATATATATATATGTGTATGTGTGTGTGTGTGTGTGTGTGTGTGTATGTGTGTATCGATAAGCATCAAAAGAACAAAACTTTTGAAAGTTATCAGGTAAATAAATAGCAATAAATAATAACTATTGAGAAAGTAAAAGGCAGTCGATTTGTCGCGTTGATAGGGTCCGTTCATTTACTGGAGGTCGATTCAGTCAGTTAGGTGCCTTGCGTGTTACACGCTTAGGTGATCATGTATCTTTCGATACATGACTGACGAGGCAGTTTTTTTTTCCCGCAGTAGGTTGCCATTTCTTTCTGCGATAGACCGGTGGCTATCAAAGGCTATAGAACCCGGTCTATTAACCCTGGTGGTGGGGTGGAGAAGATGATTCATACATTTCCCAAGGGTATTAGCACGTAAATGAGTTTAATGGATACGACTGTGATTCGAACTCGGCTCTCCGATTCCTCAATACGAGCCATTAACCATTACTCGACCGTGACTCCTGCCAATATATGAATTTACAAAGCCTAACAGCCAGACGGCCAGTTTCTCTCGCTTTTTGTTAGTGTCTACTGTCCGGATGTTTACAACCTTTATAAGGGAAACTCACGGACACAGTTGAAAGCATTTGTGGCAAACGAGATTCCCTAGATAATGGTTAGCAGTCTAATATATTTATATTTCTTTTAAAATTTGTTTTGAGTAGAGTGTGTAACTTAGCTAGACGAAAATTACTGTGTTGTTAAAGATATATGTTTTCGAATAATTACGTAATTTTAGCTATAATTTGTTATCGTTAACTATGTGTAAATTGTTTTTTTTTCTGCTACATTTTGACTGAAGGAACGTTACTGTAACACTAGAATTAAATCTGGCAGTTTAGAATGCAATATAAGGAAATTGAATCTGACCTCAAATTATGCCAGAATTGTCTTTGTACTCAGTCTATTTATGGGTCTCTCTCAGACATCAAAGAGAAGAATGTAAGTTCCATGTTTCGGATGAGGTGGCCGAGCCTGGAACGCATACCCAGTAATTAACCAAATCAGGAGTTGAATAAAATGTAATATTAAATATATTGTAAATTATAATAGAAATATATGACATTAAGTCCTGTGTTGTCATTAACCGACACATCATCATTGCACAAATGATAAATCATTTCTTACTATCTGTCTCTATATTTCTGAGATGAGGTATTATGATTATCTACATTATTTACATTATTCTAACTGTTATCCTCATCTTCACTGCCATATTCACAACGTTTCGGCCGTTGTAAGCTTCGACCTTCTCCCTCAAGGAGACATGGGTCAGTGAATATCAGACGTTGGTTAGATCCAGTGACTAGACCCAAAGAGATGTGAGTTCAACACCAGGCTACAGCATTGGTGAACCAACATACTTAGAGAGTTGAGTTAAAGGGAAATAACTGAGACATCCGGAAAAGGCAAGACACGTGGAACTAGAACAGTCTACCTCGGTGGACGAAATGAAGGGTTCGATTCAAAATTTCAATCATCTGCAGAAGGCCGGAGCGTACAACTGCCGAAACGTTGTAAATATGGCAATGAAGATAGGATAAGAGTCCGAATAATATAAATAATGTAAATAACATCTCTTACTAAAGGTAAATGCAAAATTATATATATATATATATACATATATATATATACGTCGTGCATATGTGTAGTACTACCAACATAACAAAATTTATTCCGATGAAGTTCTGAAGGACAAAACGCGACACAAGTAAACTTTTTACACTTTGTCATACAATTTGATCAATACTGTTCTTGATATATAAAAATATATATCGTTATCCCATATATATATATATATATATATATATATATATATATATATGTGTGTGTGTGTGTGTGTGTGTGTGTGTGTATGTATGTATGGATGTATGGATGTATGTATGTATAAGGCTCAAACACTAATATTCCATGAATAAATTTATTACATTGAAATCGTAAACAGGATTAAATTCATTAGACCTACAAATTCAAAAAGAAAACAGAAAATTTATCTCCGGTTTAAAAAAAAAAAAATTTCAGTGAAAGTGTATGTGTGGGAGTGAGAAACAAGGGTGAGAGGGAAATGTATGGAGGTTCTAGAGAGAGGTGTAACTGACGAAGAAGAAGAACAGGAAAGGCCTGAGGGTGATGGTGAGGAATAAAATTTACGAGAGAAGTTTTCAAGAGAGAAACATTTTTTTAGACCCGGAGATAAATTGCCTGTTTTCTTTCTGAATTTGTACGTTTGATTAATTGGGTCGTGATTACGATTCCAATATAATAAATTATAACCATGTAATATTAGTGTTTGAGCCTTTTATATTATATTATTGCTCTGTCTTATACATAGAGCTCTACTTGGATTTTATCCTCTTCAAAAAATATATATATTTTGGCCACTAATATTATCAATCTCTCTCCCTCTCTTTCTTTCTCTCTCACTATACATACATATATATATATATATATATATATATATATATATATATATATATATATATATATATATATATATATATATTAAACGCGTTGTATTAAACGCCAAAGACAACTTAGTCCTACTGATTTTCTTTTGCATTTTCTCATATTTTCGAATGAGACTTTTTATTTCAAAATTATATTGATATATATATTTTCCAAAAGACAACCGAGTATTTTCGAACGTCATCGTTCATCATCAGGGTCAAATTTTTAACTTTACCCAATTGCCTTGCAGCGGAATCGTATTGCTACATTTAAAGGATGCTGCCTAAGTACACACACACACACACACACACACACACACACACACACATATATATATATATATATATATATATATATATATATATATGAAACGCATGAACCCTTTGTCTCCCAAACTTCTCATATAATATATTCAGTGATAGTCTGGGAGCAACACGCCTGAAAACAGATTAAAAAAAAAACGAATTCATTAATTATACAAAAATAAAAAGGGGTGTAAGACAAGGATGTGTCTTCTCACCGGACTTAGTATAAACCTTAATAGTGAAGAAATCTCGAGAGAATTATAAGTTCGACCAGGAGCCATTATTTGCCGGCCACAATCTTAAGAATATATTAAGATATGCAGATAACACAGATATCAGTCACAAAAAGCAAACTAGAAAAACTACAAATAATGTTAGCGTAGGAAAGCGAGAAGAATGGATTAAACATCAAAGTTCAGATGAAGATGAAATGTATGGTTGTCAACAGAAAGCACAACCCAACGTAAACATTTCAAATTGGGGATGCCAAAATCAAACAATTACAAAAATATACATTTCTGAGAAGTGCTTTAACAGAGGACGCAAAGTGTAGCACTAAAAACTACAGGCGCATTTGGGATAGCGAAAGATGCTTTCTAAAACCTGAGCCAAGTATTGCATGAAAATTTATTTGCGTGGAAATTTAATTGCAGGGAAATACTTGTTTTTCCCTCGCATTTAATTGAAAATACGTAACGGCAGCAAATCAGCATGCATCTATTTATTTAACAACAAATTATGTGAAACATAACTTCTTCACCTTTCAAGTAATTTTTTTATTTAAAAAATGTTCTATTGTAGTGGAGTGAATAGTATAATATATGGTGTGTTATGTATATCTAGATTTATTTAACAATGTTGTTTAAAAGTATTATGATTTTTTATTATTTTTCACACGCATAATAGTTGGAATATAATATACAAGTATTTGTTTATACATACGGATTTATAAAGGTTGTTTCAATAACTTGGACCCAATTTAAATGTGAATTAACTTTAAGCATCTAATGATTTTTTTCTTTCAGATTTGGTGGACATTTAGGCGGTATTATTTTTCACACATAATTGCCATGACTTAAATAGCATGATCCAATAGAGAAATAAATAAAATGTTCACCAATAACTCTGATTTATTTACTGCTGACTTTGATCCGTCTTAATGAAACACCCTTATATATAATCCGTCTTAATGAAACACCCTTTATAAGAATGTGTATCGAAAATAAATACTGAATTTCCTATCAAAAATGGGGTAAAAAAAACGACATTAGCTCAAGAATCCCTTGTCTAACTTTAATGAAATTTCGCAATGCCCTCGGTAGACGTTCATGGCGCAGTATGCTCGTGATTTGGTTGGGGTATTATGTACTGTTTCAGTTGGAATTTCCGTGATACAAGATGACAAAAGACAGTTTGGAAAATTGGGCACTCATGAAACATGTCGAAGGCAAGAGGGACATAGATAAACATTGAGCTACCTATTCAACAAGCTTGTGTAAATGAATGGCAGAACAGAGAAATGGGGTGTGGGATTGTGAAAAGAGAAGTACTGCTAAGAGCTATAACGGATAGGAAGTTGTGAAGAGCCATGATCGTTCTGGGATTCTAACCACTGCACGATTGGTGAGACGTGTTGAGGATCGAGCTACCGAAGAAATGACCTGTGAGATTAAGTTAGTAACAACTACTCCACGGTGTGGGGCTCATTTTGGGAATTAATTTTTTAAATATTTGCCTGGATTATAAAGTCGCGATAAAAGGATTCTTCTGTGGAGATCGACTTTCGCTAGAGAGTTTCCCTGCGAGTTTTATAATCATCGCTCTACAGGAGGCGCTCTTTCCTTTAGTCTTATTTTATGACGGCTGTTTTCCTCTTTCTTGTTTCTTTCCTTTGCTTTCTTAAAAAATTGCTTCAGGATGCAAGCGAACAAGGTTCTCCACAGCTTCCTTTTCATTTAATATCTATAGCGTCAACCGACATCTCCAGTTGCCTTGATCTATCCACTTCCCCTCTCCACATCCTTTTATCTTTCATTCCTATCTGCTCTCGCTCCAAATCTTCTGTAACCCCCTTGCCTTGATCGACCCATTGTCTTTCTCTTTCTCCACATCCTCTCCCTTACCACTCCTATCTGCTCTTCCTCCAACCCTACTGTAACCCCATGCGTGATAGTGGCCTCCGGCTTTGCTTGGGGTGATACGCTTAAAAAAAAAATTTTTTTTTAAATAAATAAACTGTTTATTGCCATGACAGTTCTTACGAAAGATAATGGAGTGGATTCCAGTTATTTTCGCCACAGTTTGAATTTGTCCTTCACTTGGACTGGGTGCCCTTCGCCTCCTAAGAAGACAAAAGAGTCAAAACTCTTCTACTTTTTAACCCATAGCTGGGAAGATTCCAGGAAAATTGGATCTATGACTTCCCAAATGGCCTTTCACAATGGCTGAGTTCGACTTTTCTGTTAAATTTCTGTGTTTTTTTAGAACTATTTCTATTGAGCATTTATACGAACATGGCTCTCCACAGACTCCGTTTTATTTTTGTATCTGTAAACTGATCATTACTGTTCTTGGGAAGGTTAGTTGTCTGATTTCGCGTCGCTTTTTCGTTTTCTTCACTTTGGTAAGACAACCATAGACTGGTTGTCCTACCAAAGTGAAAGAGCCAAGTATACCTTACTATATAGACCTTAGTTTGGAGGAACGGGGAAAATAAGATATATTCACACATTTTCCCAAGTGCATTAGTGAGAAATGAACGCAACAGGTTCGCTCAGAATTTGAACTCTGTCTGATGATTCCGTTTTGTGAACCGGTAACTGTTGAACCATCCGCGCATTTTATTTTTGTCTTCTTCCTCCTAAGAATTATATTCCAAAATGTGTGAGATTACTGCATCGTATTTTTTTTTTTTTTTAGCGGAAAGAAGCGGACTTTGCTAAATTTCACACACGCTTCATTCTCTTTCACTCTACTTCAAATGTGCTCTTTTATCTGTTGTTTCGTCTTCCAAGTCTGCTCCGTATACTGATTCGACTGCCCAGACGACATTTTAATCTAGCATGTCAACAATGTAAACATTCCTATCACGTGTAGAATGGTCAAAGAAACCTCAAAGACGGTGAGAACTATTGCATCAGTCTGTCTGAATTCCTCTTTATAAAAAATGGAAACCGAAAAAAACAAAAACGTCTATGGTTAAAAAAAATCGTCTATTAACATTTAGCTTTTAAAATTGCTTGCTTTGACTCTGATGGATTTTATTACATTCATTTCTCTTTTGCGTTTATTTCTTTTTAACCATTCTTTATCTTAGCTTCGAGAGACCAATGCGTTATGATAGATAGATAGATAGATAGATAGATAGATAGATAGATAGATAGATAGATAGGAATACGCATAGATAGATAGATAGATAGATAGGAATAGGCATAGATAGATAGATAGATAGATAGATAGATAGATAGATAGATAGATAGATAGATAGATAGGAAGAGACATAGATAGATAGATAGATAGATAGATTTACACTATTTATATTGGTCGGAATTTTGTCTTCATTTTATTGCCATATTCACGACATTTCGACCATTGTAGACTGTGGCCTTCATCAGGTGATTGGAATTTCGAACAGAACTCTTTATTTTGTCCACCGTGGCAAATTGTACTAGTTCCACGAGCTATGCCTCTTCCGGATAACTCAGAATCAGTTATCTTCCATTTAACTCAACTCCAGGGTTTTGTTCACCTCTGATGTAGTCAACTATTGAACTCCTAACTCCTTGAGTCAAGTCACTGAATCCAATCAACGCTTTTATCAACTGCGCCATGTGTCCTTGAAATTAAGGGTTTAGTTCAAAATTCCAATCACCTGAAGAATTTCGGTTCGAAATACAATCACTTGAAGAAGGCCGAAGCGTGCAACGGTCGAAACGTCGTGAATATGGCAATAAAGATTAGCACACTATTTACATTATTCGGACTACTGTCCTCATCTTTGTTGCCATGTTTATCACAACGTTTCGGCCGTTGTACGCTCCGGTCTTCTTCGGGTGGTTGGAATGTCGAACTGAACCATTTATTTCGCTAGCTGGGGTAGACTGTTCTAGTTCCACGTGCCATGTCTAATGAATGTCAGTTATCAGTTATATCCGTTAATTCACCTCTCCAAATTCTCCACTGCCTTAACTCGGTATTGATTCACAACTCTTTTGGGTCCTGTCACTAGATCTAACCAACGCCTTTATCCACTGTGTCATGTGTCCTTAAGGCAGTGGAGAATATTATTTACTAATAAAATATATTTCGCTTCTGCAGATAATAATGATTTACAGATACAAGTCCTACTAATCCCTAGTGCAGACGCTTGCTCGGGCACATTTGTGTTTGTTCAACACGCACAGAGCCAATCTGTGGTTTATATTGCAACTATGCTGAGCAGACAGTTTCTGGAAGAGAGCGTGTTATCTAGCGTTATCAACAATTTGAACAAGGCCAACACGCTCAAGCCCTCGGTCACAGCTATCAACCCGTGGTATGGTTTTCGCCACTTCCTCACAAATCAACCGTGTGTGAGATTCTCATGGTCAGAAATCTAACGTTCTCACCACTCGGTCACGCACCTATAAAATATACTAGCATATTCATTTATATTCAAGCTGGTTTGCTCAGTGTGAATATAACTACGCATGATTCTGATAATTTCTCATCTGAATTATTACGACAAAGATTGTCAATCGTTTAACGGGAGAAGACCGTCTACCGAAATTCAGGATCGAACACCGGCTTCTGCGAAATACTTATCTATTTTCAACAGCCATCTTGCCATTTACGAAGAACAAATTATCAGGCAAAACTGTTACGCCAGAAATTTAGCATCGGTCATGGCTCGAAATCTGATATATTGCCTCCGTCAGTAAATATAACAATTCCAGTCAGAATAGAGGGTACATATTTGCATTTTAATCTAGAACCCAAAGAAACTAAAAGTTACTACAGTATTAACGGCGTCCTGGGTATGACGATAAATTACATCCTGAAGCAAGGTCTTGAGGATCATGGAACTATATCTTAATTGCTGTTGTTTACATGTCCAGCCTGACCCGAGGTGGCAAAACCTGTTAAGGTCCCAGCTATGTGAACACCGAAACAAAAATAAACACTACAATTCATAATAAAATGACCAACAATACTTTTTTATAGCAAAATAACAATCAATGCAACACTAAAAATATATAAAAATACATTTTTATAGTAAAATTACCAACAATTCATTTTATGACTTATAAACTATGTATCTAAAAACATACTTTTACCTTGAGAGGTTAAAATTATGTACAAGATATCTCTAGTTGAAGGCATAAAATTGCGAGCCGAATATTTAGATTTCGGCATTAAATAACCCATAGTGATTGATATGACATTAAACAAATTCAATCAACCACCAATATTAACGACCTGGCCTACAAGATCAGTTTGTTGATAATTGCTTCTCGGTGAGATATCTAAATTCTAACCTTCATGTTAAATTCTAACCTTCATGTTGGATTCTAACCTTCATGTTACATTCTATCTTTCATGTTAAATTCTAACCTTCATGTTAAATTCTAACCTTCATGTTAAATTCTAACCTTCATGTTACATTCTATCTTTCATGTTAAATTCTAACCTTCATGTTAAATTCTAACCTTCATGTTAAATTCTAACCTTCATGTTAAATTCTAAACTTCATGTTAAATTCTAACCTTCATGTTCAGTTCTATCCTTCATGTTAATCAATTTTCTCAAGTTCATTACAAGATATTTACTTTTAAAAAAAATGTCTTCTTTTATTTCCAGCCTACGTTCTTTTGGCCATTTGAGCAAACAATCTGTAAATCTGCATGCTTTACTTTAACCATTAGTAAAAACTGTAAATAGTTAAGATCCAGTAGACATACTCACACATACCCCCCACATATATATATATATATATATATATATATATATATATATATATATATATATATATATACAGAAAATGTATCAGTATCTGGAATCTCTCATATCCAGAGTGCCTCATATGTGGAATTCCGCATATACGCACATGACTTTGGTGTGTATATTTGAACTATTCGGGTGATATGTAACTTATTTGAAATTTCTGTTTTTCAGGAAATTTACTTTGAATAATTGCTTATGCTTATTTCACCCTAAAGGTTTGTATTGGTGCAAAAGATAATGGGAATAGGTGGAAAAGAAAAACTTTGGAGTTATCGCAAAAAGTGGAACATTTAATCAACCTAGACGCTGGTGAAAGTTCATTGTAACTAATGGCTAAGTTCAACATAGGAATGTCAACATTATATGAAATCTTCCAAAGAAACCATTCTCCAGCGTTCACACTTTCACAATGAACAAGGAAATGAAAAAACATGGTTCTGATGAAACCTGGACCGAAATTGAAAAAGCTATTGAGAAGGTTGTCAGTTTTATGGAAAGAAAGCCAGAATTCAGCTATAACGATTGCAATAAGGCACACAGTGTTAAAAAGTGTATTTCGTTTAAAAAATTTCAAGAACAAAAGCAAAACGAAATACGGAAAAAGTTGAGAATGACATTAGAAGAGAAAGAATCATCATGCAACAGCGATTAAAAAATCCTTGTTACATTATTTGTTTTGCATACGTGGCTGACTTAATTTAATGAATTTTCATTAACATTACATAATTTATTTCTTTTTCCTTAAAATCAATTCCGTTATATTTCACTCACCATTAGTTTATTTTGTTTACTATAAAACATAGAAAATAAATGTTAAATCTGATTAAAATTCTTTTATTTTAATCTAAATATAACTCCTCATATCCGGACATTGTAACCAGTTCCTCATATCCAGAAGTTCTTCCTTGTCCGGTATTCTATTTTATATATATATATATATATATATATATATATATATATATATATATTTAGTTTACGAAAAACTAGGTAGTCCGTATGGGTAGACCCAAGGAGGATAGAATCCAGAGAGCTCAATGTAAATCAGAGCTAATAATTTAAATAAAAATAAAAACAGACCACTTTAAGGTTCCATGTAATAAATTATTTCACTACAGCCCTTTTAAAGGACCGCGGATCATCAGACTTTACTTCCAAAGGTTGAAACGAAAAATGAAAAGAAATTTACACATTTTTGACGGGCAGTACTATGCATATGTAAATTAACGAAGTTAGGAAGTGAGGGGAGAGAGAGAGACATGAGTGAGTTTATATATACACATATATATATATATATATATATATATATATATGTACATATGTGTGTGTGTGTGTCTGTGTGTGTGTTTGTCTCTGTGTGTGTGTGTGTAATAAATTTGTGTATATAATCCCGACAGAGTTACAAATTACATTTGGAAAAACGTATGTATGTTTCGAAAATAATTATGCGTTTCGCGACTATGGCTTCATCAGATGGATAACGAAAAATGTGTTGTGAGTGTATGCATTTGTGTGTGTTTAAAATAATTAAATCTTTTTATTTTTTACAATCTGTCGTTGCTACAGAAAGGGAACGAAAATGAGTGACTTTAAAACAATTCGTTTAACATTTTATATTCTCCGCCTTATGTGTCCGACTTTTGAGATGGAAAACCTTCAGAATGCGTAGAAAATAGACAATGAAATTGTTTTTATACTTGCGGTCTCCATGTCGACAGTATATAATAATTTTGGGTATATTATCCTAACAGAGTTATAAGTTATTGCCATTTGGGAAAACATTCATAAAAGTATATATATATATATATATATATATATATATATATATATATATATATATATATATATATAAAAGTGAACATAGAAGTCAACACTTAGAGGCGACAGTCTGTTTCATGCTAGATGCAATCGTCGTGGTCTGACGATTGCATCTAGCATGAAACAGACTGTCGCCTCCAAGTGTTGACTTCTATGTTCACTTTAATATTTACACACGCTCTATCTCTGATATTGAGCACTTTATCCCATAAATATAGCACACTAAGACTATATTTCTTTATATATATATATATATATATATATATATATATATATATATATATATATACTAAAGAAAAACAGTCAACTTTAAGGCACCATTTAATAATTTATTTCACCATAGCACTTTTAAAAGACGCTGGATCATCAGACTACACTTCCAAAAGGTGAAAAGAAAAATGAAATGAACATTTACACTTTTGACGGGTAGTATTAAGTTTATGTAATTTAACAGAGAGGGCAGTGAGGAGTGGTATGATAGACATGATCGACTGTATTGAGGGTTTATTTTAATATTCCTATCTACCATACTTAGTATTAGGGGAGGAGGGACCAGACATTGACCTATTTAATCGGTTAACGGAAGTGATATATTGAAAGGGAAGGGGGAGAAGAGAGAAAAAAGAAAAAAGAAAGAAAGAAGGGGGTAGTAAAGAGAAAGAAGCTGTAATTAGGCTTTACGAAGAGAGGAGGAGTGGTAATTTTTAGCAATTTATGTAAAAAAAAGAGATTTTAATGTTTGATAGTAATTTAATATTTTAAAATCACCGAAGAAATTAATTTGATGTTTGCTAGCAATTTAAATATTTAACTCCTATACAAATAATTTAGGGATTTAATATAAATTAAATAGTATATTTAAAAACACATTCATAGAAAGTACATTAAAAAAAATTATTTAAAATATAACAGTTTATTGATAGTAATCTTTTAATATTGTAAATGATTGTTAAGGTAACATCTCTATCAGTTTGAATCTAATTCATGAATGTAATTTGTGACTATTTTTAGATGGGTAATCTTTTTACTTAAAGATTAGGTTTTAAATTAAGATGGAGTAATATTTAAAGGCAATATTAAAGATTTTGTTTTATCATATACATATATATACCACACATACACTTATGTAAATCTCACATATTCATACGTTCATTTACATGTGCAATTACACACATAGGCACATACACATGTATCGATATACACAGGTAACTATGTATATTCATATATCAATACTTACACATATATTTTCAAACCTTTACACATATTTATATTTATATCTATTTAAATTTCCTTAAATTTCACAGTTAATGTTTAACGTTAGGTGATGACTTAAGTGTTTAAATATCAAAACAAATATTTCTAATTTTAACATTT
Source organism: Acanthosepion esculentum (assembly GCA_964036315.1). Lineage (NCBI taxonomy): Eukaryota > Metazoa > Mollusca > Cephalopoda > Sepiida > Sepiidae > Acanthosepion > Acanthosepion esculentum. The sequence continues at coordinate 25,520,512 of OZ038506.1, read as the reverse complement.
TACTATCAATATTGATAGTTAAAGAGTAATATAATTATCAATTTATACTAAAATTACCTCCAAATGACATAAATATATGTGTGGGTATATACATATTGTATATATATATATATATATATATATATATATATATATATATATATATATATATATATTTAAATATAAAACAGACCACTTTAAGGTTCCATGTAATAAATTATTTCACCACAGCCCTTTTAAAGGAACGCGGATCATCAGACTTTACTTCCAAAGGTTGAAACGAAAAATGAAAAGAAATTTACACATTTTTGACGGGCAGTACTAAGCATATGCAAATTAACGAAGTGAGGAAGTGAGGGGGGAGAGAGATATGTTTGAGTTAGATGTAAAATTTCTATTTTTTCAAATTTAATATTGTTTGAGGAAGTCAAGACATTGACGCATTAAATCGGTTAACTTAACGGAAGTTATATATTGATATAGTGGAGGGACAGGAGGAAAAGGACATTAAGAGAAAAGAGAGAAAGAAATCATGAGAGAAAGTGTCACTAACTTTCTTTGGAATGAAAGGCCCGAAATAGACGCTGTTGTTTTGCTTTGAGAGTTCATAAATATTATAATGTTTGATAAAAATGTTAATGTTTAAACAGTCTATAAGGAATTTAATTTGATGTTTGTTAGCGATTTAAGTTTTTTTAAAAACTTTATTTCAAAAGTTTTGGGGATTTAATATGAAATAAACGATTAGAAAAATATTCATCGAATTTACATTAAAATACTAAAATTTTATTTTAAAATATAAGTTTACTTCTAGTTGTAATTGATTATTAAGGTGATATCGCTATCAGTTTGAATTTTATTCATGAATTTAATTTGCGACTATTTTTAGATTGGTAATTTCTCTTACTTAAAGTTTAGTTTTTAAGTTACTATGGAGTGATATTTGAAGGTAATATTAGAGATCTTTCTTTGTCATATATCGTATATACATCCACGCAAGTTTCACATATAGATACGTTCTTTTACATGAGCAGTCACTCATACAGGTACACATTTACAGATATACACGGGTAATTTCATGTATTAATACCTACATATATCTTTTTAAATATTTACGCATACTTACACACATATATATATATATATGTGTGTGTGTGTGTGTACTTAGAATTCCCTAAAAAAAAAGAAATTTAAAAAAAAATAATATTAGGTGATGACTTTAGTATTCAATTATCAAAAAATCTGAATATTTTATCATCAATAATGATTATAAAATGGTAATACATTTAAATTCAAAATTAAATTATAACTTTTTAAAAATTTCCTCCATATTGTAAAGAATTTTAAACTCACAATTCCAATTGGAGAATATTAAGGGAGAAAATGGGGTGAAACATTAATAACAGACCTGTAAGTCCTTTATTTTTCAAAAACATTTAATATATCCATATATATACACACACATATATATACACACATCCGTACACATGAAAACACATATATATCCACACATATATCTATACACACCCATATATATATATTATTTTATATGTGTACTACTTAGAGTTTGTATGATGATTGCAAAAGGGTCAAACCCAGAGTCAGAAATCATATCCATGCATCTGAATATATATATATATATATATATATATATATATATATATATATATATATATATATATA
>OZ038506.1:25431350-25516350 GCA_964036315.1 Acanthosepion esculentum | reverse complement strand
GATGTGATAGAATTAGTACGTAGGACAACATATTTTTTGAATATTGAATATAAATTAAACAGAGTACTGAAGAAGCCTGAAAGCGTTTTCAATTATATCTGCTTTCATGTAAATATTGAGGGCTGCAAATTCTGAATGCTTTTAAGTAGAATCCAATGATTAACAGGATTTTATTTTGTTGCTATAATGAGAATAGAAATTTTTTTGAACCGTTTTTGTTGGTTGATTTCTGGTGGGTTCCAGTTGTAAACTGTTGTGTAGTTTGATATCTTGGACATGTAAGAAATTGTATTCTTCCATTTCGTATGTAAATTCTATTGTAAGTTCGACTTAACTTATTTTATCGACTAGGTCAGGTAAATCAGTATCACGAGGATATATTAATACAGGCTTATCAATATATCGGAAGTATGTCCATTGTTTAGGTAAAATATTTTGGGAAGGGCCAGATTTGAGAAATTCTAAAAAGATGCAAACCATCACACCGATGAGAGAGGATCGGATTGGTAATCCAAACTTTCGTTTGTAAAAATCATTATTAAATGTGAAATAGTATAGATTGATGATGAGGTGGCAGATTTTAATTATTTTAGCTGCTGTTAGGGAGTACTTTGCCTTTGATTGTTTTAGATGGAGATTTTGGTCCTGCGCATGTGTAGTCGCACCAACATAACAAATTTAGTCCGATGAACTCCTATAAGGCGAAACGCGTCACAAGAACTTTTTAGCCATATGTTTCTCCTAATATTCTTCTTGATTTATATAAAAATATATATCGTTATCTCATGACCATGGAATATTAGTGTTTAAGTCTTTTTATTATATCCTTACTCTGTCCTGGACATTGAGTTCTACCTTGATCATATCCTCTTGGAATTATTTTTATACATATATGTATGTGTATATATAATTGCATATGTATGTGTATATTCACCACTAATATTGTCAATATTTATATATATATATATATATATATATATATAGATAATAAAATAACTGATTTAAAATATGGGTTTTTCGCTACACAATAATAAACAATGTTTCAAATTCTGAAGTTAAAAACTTCAAATTTAATTATAAACTTAAATTAAAAGCATTAGTTCTGTTTCATCTTCAAGTGAATTTTAGAATAATTTATTTTTATATTTACTGAGTTTTAAACGCACATATAAATTCATTAATTCCTTGTTTCCAAAGATACAGAGAAATCCAATCATTCAGACAGAGGCGGTAGCGTGTTCATTTTTATTAACTATTGATGTATCAATTATGAGTTACTTTCGAAAAAGAGGTTAAGTTTAGGGAGGGTAGGGTGTATTTTTCAACGAATTCCGACATGTGTTAAACGCACGTCGTCTGTTTTTTTGTTTTTTTTTATTAACGGCAAAATTTTTTCGGCATTACCTGTCTTTACGAAACTGCAGATATGAAGAATTTTGAGACATCTATGACGAGAGAAATTTCGCTTTGGTTGACCAGACACAATTGAAAGTGGAATTGGTTATCGAAAATTTTACTAAATTGTTCACGGATCGACCAAGAAATTCTTTCCCAACAAATTAGTCATCTTTTAGAAAATGATAGAGGCGAGAACCTTTCAACGTTCCATATATATATATATATATATATATATATATATATATAGTCGGAGATCCTACCCGTAAGCTCTCACCGCAAGGTAGAGAAAGGAAAATTCTAACGTATAATATACGAATGTATACAAATGTCATCAGCCACAGTGCTCAATTAATTAATGAAAAACGGTATGTTAATAGAGGCGACGGCTACTGTTTTGGAATTACCTTTTCCTCTATAGTGCTCGATCGAAATGAGAGCATAAAACACTCATCCACATACAATCCTGTTTCACTATATATATATATATATATATATATATATATATATATATATATATATAAAGAGTAGAAACGGCATTTCTTTAAAGTTTTTATATACAACCTTTGCCATTATTTGTCTATATTTCTGAGATGAGGTATTATGTACACTATTTATATTATTTGGACTATTGCCCTCATCTTTGCCGCCATATTTATTACAACGTTTTGGCCGTTGTACGTCCCGCCTCAGGGACACATGACACAGTGGATAAAAGCGTTGGTTATATTGAGTGTGAGTTCAATACCCGGTTAAGTCAGTGGAGAACTTGGAGAGGGGATTTAACAGGAGATAACTGATAACTGACATCAATTAAACATGGCACGAGGAACTAGAAAAGTCTACCCCAGTGAACGAAATAAAGTGTTCAGTTCGACATTCCAAACACCTGAAGAAGGCCGGAGCGTACTACGGCCGAAACGTTGTAATAAATATGGCGACAAAGATGAGGGCAATAGTCCGAATAATGTAAATAAGGAACCTTTGCCAGGTATTTAAGGACCCACGTTTAGCTGGCTATATAAATGGGTGACAACCTAACCTAATGTTACTAAATATGCGCCTAATTTACCATTATCATTTTAGCTCAGTCTTATCAAAACACATTGATTGATTGATTGATTCGTTTTCTACGGCTTATCGACCATTTTCATGTTATTTAAAGCCAGAAAGGTATTTTTCGATTTTTACTACTTGTGGATGTAGATAAAAATTGTTTAGTGATACAAGTCTTACGAAATAACTCATAACTAGGGGGAAAGAGGTTGATTCATAACTTTCACACCGTCTTCATCAGTATTTGCGCGTCAGTGAATATAACAAAGACAACAGAAGTTGAAACTCGGCTCTCCGATGAAAAATTCCGAGCCATTATCCGTTACACCTCCCACACATCCAAGCACCTGGTAATCCCAAGCGATCAACATCTACGAACTGACCAGGCTGCACGTTGCTTAATTCCGGTGATCGCACAAGAACCGGTGTTTCAGCGTGTTGTAGCCGTAATCTTCGAATCACTTTGTGTTATGGTCCAGGTTAGGACCAAGGAAGAACAACACGAACACAAGAGTAGAAATAAGGAAGATATATTACACGGAATAATAATACAAGATGTGGAAGGTGTTAGTATGACTGTCAGTCTGGTTTGGAGTGAACTACTATCGGCTCGATTCGATTAGTCTCTCTCTCTCTCTCTCTCTCTCTCTCTCTCTCTCTCTCTCTCTCTCTCTCTCTCTTGAGAGGCGTATTATACATAGTGTTAGGAAGAGTTCATTCTGTAGTTATAAGTAAGGACCCATAACAATAACCATTAAAATCACGGGATTATGAATTCTTCACTTAGCGTAGATTTCTAAACTCTTCAGATATCATAGAATTATGAATTCTTCCGCAACCATAGTGTTATGGACCAGGTTAGGACCAAGGAAGACAACACGAACACAAGAGTAGAAATAAGGAAGATATATTACACGGATTAATAATACAAGATGTGGAAGGTGTTTGTATGACTGTCAGTCTGGTTTGGAATGAACTACTATCGGCTCAACTCGATTCCCCTCTCTCTCTCTCTCTCTCTCTCTCTCTCTCTCTCTCTCTCTCTCTCTCTCTCTCTCTCTTGAGATGCGTAGTATGGTCGGTTTGTTTAATTTCTTCCACGTCTGTAAGCTAATAATGGTTAAATCTGATTTTTTTGTTTAACATTTCTACTTGTACGTATTTTCGTATATTTATCCCGTCCGCTTTGTTAGTTCTAGTGACTCTTACTCGGCTTTTGTTTTCTTTCTTTGTTCTACAGTGCGAACTTTTATGTCCCACTTTATTGCACGACAGACAAGTCTCAGGGCGGTATGGACTGGGTGGTGGTTTCTTCTGAGGTTTCATTTGACTTTTTGTAGTAAAATAATTTGTTTGGTTTGTTTTTGAGGAAGGAGAAAAACGTGTTTGCCGTTGTACTTTCTGTATGTGAGCGACGCCAGACTCTTCGATATCTTTCGAGTCCTTTTTTACGCTTATACATCTCTGACAATCCTCAGCCAATTTTTGTAGCGTCAATTCTGGTTCACTCTCAAGTTTTGCTAGAATTCTCCGTCTGATCTCCACATCTATAGTCGAAACCAGGCGAATGTCAAACATTTAAAATTGTCAGGTCTGAGTTCAGATAACTTAAATTCATCGCAGTGTTTGTTTACTACGCAAGCGAATGTTATATAGTCTTCGCTATCCTTTTTTGTTAAATTTTAACATTTCCACCTTTTGTGTAATAGTGATGTGTTCGGACTAAATAATTCCGTTAAAAGTTTCACGGCTTCCTTGAAAGTCAACTCATTCGTTTTCCTCGGTAGGATGTAGTCTACGAATTTAGTGTATTCGCTTGGCCCTAGTTTCCTCAGTAGTAGACGTACTTTTTTCTCGTCTGACCAATTCCCGCAATCAAACTCATATGAATCTTCGTATCTTCTGAAGTAAGCCGCGAAGGTTTTGTCTTCGCCCGGTGCATAAGTGAAGTCTTTGATAGAGCTCCATAGAGCATTTTGCGAGAATGCCGCTTCATTTCCAGAATTGTATCCTTTATTTCTAACTCCCCGTAGTAGTCATTCTTGTAGTTCGAGTTGATTCTCTTCGTTTTTCTGTAGAATTTCTAATTGTTTTTCTTCGTGCCTAGTCTGTCTTTCCTCATTTTTTGTTGCTGCTCGAATTGCATTTTCATTAGTTCCAATATGGTTGCCTTAAAGTCTTCCATGTTTACACTGTAATTTTGTGTAACGATTTTTCCATTTTTCCTCAGTGTAGATTTCAGGTCTTTGTCGCCTATTGTTCTAGAACCTTAGTACGAAAAAATGTTCCTGCGTAGAATTCGATTCTGTTCTGGTTGACAGGTAAAATTCGTGTCTTCGTTACCATTGTTAAGGTTGGTGTCCCAAAAAAATTTTTTCTCTTTTTTTTATCTTCGCGTAGAACTTGTTTTGTTTTTTTCAATACCTCCGTCGCCTCTGTTATGGACGACCGATAGCAAAAAGGTTTTTTTTTAGATTCTTCGCGTAGAATTCGTTTCTTCAATATCCTCGTCGCTACTGTTATGGTTCAGATTAGGACCAAGGAAGAACAACACGAATACAAGAGTAGAAATAAGGAAGATATATTACACGGAATAATAATACAAGATGTGGAAGGTGTTAGTATGACTATCAGTCTGATTTGGAGTGAACTACTATCGGCTCGACTCGATTCCTCTCTCTCTCTCTCTTGAGAGGCGTAGTATACATAGTGTTAGGAAGAGTTCATTCTGTAGTTATAGGTAAGGACCCATAACACTTAGCACAGCAGCTTCCAATCTGACACAGAAACCGCTAACCACCAACAGCAACTCAGAATTTAAATGACTCTGGCCTTTATAATTATTGTCAGAAAATAACTGGATGTCTTTTGCAATAACGTGTCATCTGTGATGAAAGAAAGACATACTGTAAGCAGTTACAAGATAGAAGGTCGGCTCGGTTCATCCAGATTATAAAACCCGACGCCAGCAAGTCCATGAATGCCGATGCTACCGTCTGTATGAAGGTGCTTGACAAGGTAACAGAGATCTGGATTGATTGGGTGGCCAAATAGATGCTTTGTAGTTTTGAACATAACTATTTCCTAACATGTTCCACACAATCCAGCATTGATTGGTAAAGAATATCCAGACATGCCACCTTCAAGATCTATGACGATATGTATATATATATATATATATATATATATATATATATATATATATATATATATATATATATATATATATATATATATCGAGAACTATATTGAAGGGAAAATGTAAGGCAAATATCTCTTGTGGCGCGTTTTGTACTTTAGGACTTCATCGCACTAAATTATTTATGTTGGTGAGACTACATATATATATATGTAAAGACATTTATATATATTATGTTTAACGTTCTTTTTATAGATGCAAGTATTTAAGCAAAATTTGTCGGACTATGTCCAATTCTAAAATATATATATATATATATATATATATATATACATATATATATATATATATATATATATATATATATATATATAATAGAGAGAAAGATCGGAACAGAAATAGATAGATAGATAGTTATGAGCGGGGATATATATATATAGAGAGAGAGAGAGAGACAGATATAAGAACAGAACTAGATATGTAAAAATGGACGTCATCTTAATCTAGGTCTAAGCGCTCAAGTACACACTGCCAACCTTTTGCACCGAAACAAACGATAGAAACTCGAACGTCCACAACCAGTTATGCAGTGCGTCTTTTTTCTAGAAATGCATGCACATTTTAGTTGGGAATAGCAAACCTGGTTATTATGTAAAATTTAATTAATCATTTTCACGATCATGAATAGAGGTTTTAATAAATCTCAACTAACGCATCTGTTGCCATAGTGTAATGGTTGCCTTTCATTGAAAAATGATACGTTTGAATTGAACAACAATTGCAAAAATTGAAACTAAACTCTTCGCTTTTCAATTTCTAGCGCACAAAGAAAATGTCAAAGGAAATTTAAACATAAACGCCAATGCTTTTCTTCTTTTGTTCGTCTTTCTAAAACTTAGTCATTATTATGAATGCATTTAATTAACATCCAGATCAAAACAGCAACCGACATCAACAAACGAAGGAACGTGCAATATATGTGGCTTCTGTTCATACGGCAAAGCACATTTTGGACAAGAGATGAAATTTATTGGTGCCACTGATGAATTATTTACCTTTTATTTTGTCGGCCATAGGCCAGCGATTATCATCTATTAGACACTGGATACTCATCATGGTTAGTTTATCAATACGTCGTTAGGCGTGTATTTAAACATGCCATCATAGCAGAATCGGCGACTTGAAGATTGTGCAAAAAAATATACCTATGAAACTCTCAATAGAAGCTTGCCATTAAGCACACTTTTCTGGTGAATAATAATAATAATAATAATAATAATAATAATAATAATAATAATACAAGGACCTTGAAATAGAAATCTCAAAAATGTGGCACATGGGAACATCAACAATCCCTGTTGTAGTTGGAGCCTTAGGATTGGTCGAAAAAGATTCCAGTAGACTAATTGAAGGGATCCCTGGAAGTCCATGCCTCAAAGAGATACAAAAAAATGATTCTGACAAGTCCAGCCCACACTTTACGAAGGGCTTTATCTATGTAATTTTATTTTTTTTTTTGCAGTGGAAAGTGTCATGATACCATTTCTAACCTTAGGTCCCTTGCCGGGACCCGGAAAGAAATGTGTAAACGCCAGATATCAAAGGAAATAAATAAATAATAATAATAATACAATCATTTACACACACACACACACACACACACACACACACACACACACACACACACAAACACACACACACACACACACACACACATACATATATATGTAATGTATAATAATGGACTCTCCGTCGCTTTCGACCTATGAGGACAACTTAACAAATTGATTCAGTTATGAAATTTTGTGCGATAATCTTAAGTAGCACTTAAGACCGACTAGTGATTTACAAAGGAGGCCGCATATGGAGCAAGAGTGAGGATTGTGGTATAAGATCACTGTTAGCTTGGCTGACGATTTAGATATTACTCTCGCTTCTTGAAGACGATTCAGACTAGCAGATTAAAAACTGCTGAGTCCACTAAAACACGTTAATCTCAAGTCTAACCGCTCCTAGGCTAAGCGCTCGAGGGTGTTAAGAGGTATATTGACAGCTGACAAGTTGGTATTCAGCTTGTCTTTGTATGTCTACATTCCTGTAGCCATGATCTACCTGGCTGTACATTAGTATGTATTAATATATATATATATATATATATATATATATATATATATATATATATATATATATATATAATTTATATTATAAAACAGTTATTGGTTAACATACCGCCTGAAGATACTGAACGGTTGAAACCAAGGTAGAATGATTGGCTGATCTTCTAAATATTATAATATACATATATATATATATATATATATATATATATATATATATATATATATATATATATTAATTCTAAATGTTTTAATTTATATATATATGTGTATATATATTAATTTATATATTAATTTTTATTTTAATTTATATATATATATATATATATATATACATACACAAGTGAGAGAAAAACAAATTGAGTAAAAATCCAAAGTTCGTAGCATTTACTTTAAAAGAAAGTGCTCAATGCAAAGTAGAGCAGAATATTATTATTAGATTTTTATTATAAAAATTATAATAAAAACATTTTAAATCGCTACACAAAAGCTTTCATATTTCAATATTATGCCTGAAGAAGTAAAGTCATATATATATATATATATATATATATATATATATATATATATATATATATATATATTTTATACCTATACTATAACAATTGATGTGTAAAAAACTGATGATGCAATTTGTAAATAAAAGCACATTACACAATCTGATATCTGGTAAAAAAAAATCATTAAAAAAGAAAAGACTTAAAACATCCGCACTGCTTGAAAATAATCAACCAGCACCGCAAATTCTAACCAAAAAAAACCGTCATGCCTACCTAAGCTGATGCGTAAGTGTTCAATGCACTAATAAGAGCAAAGCCTAAGCTGATGCGGAAAAGGGCTAAATACACGAAGTAGAGTAAAACCTACCATATATATATATATATATATATATATATATATATATATATATATATATATATTATGTTTCGTGGAATATCCCAAACAATGACAATTTAATTAATTTTTATAGAATTTTGGTGTGTGTAAGGGAGTGTAAATATAAATCTCATCTTAAAAGACAACCGTGAAAAGAAATTGACAACAATTGTGAACAATCATTAAATTAGCCCAATCATTAAATTGAAAAAACCTTTGTGAGGTCGTCAAAAAAACTGTAGTTCAGTGTAACGCGTTTGTATATGAAATAACCATTTGAATAAATAAATAAATAAATAAATAAATAAATAAAGAGATTAATAGATAGATAATAATAAAACAAAATCCTCTCCACACTTAACGACTTGCCGTCGCCCCATGAAATATCTTTCGCTTTAAACTAACCAGACGGTGACCTCCACCATCGGCTTTGAAATAGACACCCCACCATAACCTGGCATAAACTTTCCGAAGCTGACCGATCTGTAGATAAGAATTAACTCTTCGACCACCTAACCAAAATGGCCGCCCCCAGCCGTTTCCATAGTAATTAATGTTGCAAAAGACCATACTTATAAACACGCGCAAACCACAAGATTTTTGCTTGAGGATGAAACGGGACTCGATACCTTAATTCAACTTAATTTCAATAATTATATTGAGGGTTTCGGCTCTTCTTTTTTAAACATGAGAATTCTTATGTAGCGAAGGAGTCATATTTTAAAAAACAATATTATAATATAAGCTCTACTGTATGGAGCACTGTCTTTTTAAAAATAAAAACAAAATTACTAAAGAACTCCGGATTATTTACCTAACATGTTCTTACCTATTTTTCTGCATACCTGCATATATATATATATATATATATATATATATTAAGTGGAATTGTAATAGTTTCTTAAAGAAACTCTAGTAAATTACTTTAAAAAACAGTGTGGTAACAACGAATTTTAAATGGTCTTAATTTAAATCCATTAACCTTTTAAAATTCTAGTCATCTCTTCAGATAAAAATTTAAATTTAAATTAAAGTAAATAGATTGAGATTATAATATAATTACAAGCTGAAAAAGAAGCTAATATGTTATTTCAATTACAGAGATTTGCACGCATTTTCGCTGAATGTCAACTTTGTTCGACTAGGCGCAATTAAGACATCCAAATTGATAATGGGCTAACGAACAAATCCGAAGGCTCAATGGAATGAAGAAAGTTACCTTCCAAAAGCTAAGCAACGTATTAAGAAAAAGGAAAATCCAGTTAGAAACAAAGAGTTCTGAACTGCTACGCAACATCAATCTTCCTAAATGGCTATAAATGCTTGCAATTTTCTCACAGCCGAACAGGAGACTTCAGGTAACAGAGAGTTTGTTCTACAGAAGGATGCTGAGAATACAATGAACAGAGCATGTGAGCAACGATAACGTGTTAAAGAAAACAGAAACGAAAAGTACAGTTTATACTTAGAATCGGAAAGAGAGAGGTTAACTTTGTCGGGCACACCGTGAGGAAAGAGTGCTTGGAGAATTTGACAACTACAGAACAGTGAAAGGATAGAAGGGCAGAGGGAAAACAGCGAATAAATTTCCTAATGATCTTGTGTACATGGTTGTCAGAGAAGGGTGTAGGGACAAATATTGCTAAAAGCTACAAAGGATAGGAAGCAGTGGAGAGCCATGGTCGCCCACGTTCTGAAGGGATACGGCACATAAAAGAAGAAGAGTAACAGCCAAAACAACAGTTTCTTCCGCAGATATTTTTTTATCAGAGATACTACTAGCGCAGCATTCCTGCTCATATCCGAACACACACGTTCTTTTTGAGCTGATGGAAAGTCTATCAGTTGGAGTTAGCATGGCAGCACAAAACCCCGGTATAAATACGCGCAGGTATACAAAAACGAAACGCACGTATCCAGACACGTGATCTTGGTCGAGACATTGCCTGGAACACGCTGCTAAGCTATTCAACCAACCCACGCACGGATAAGCAAATTTCGAAGCAAGCCAATAAGTTGTCTACACGTATTCATGTGAACGGCTCGTAAATTTATGGCTGCGTCAGCGCGAAGGTGATTGGCTGTTTGATATTTGCTACAAGGATGAGAGAGTGATAAAGATTTGTTTCCTACTCACGAAGAGGCCACAATGAAATCTTGAATGCAAAGGTCACATAGAATGCAATAAGGCGGGTAGGAAAATGGCCTCGAAATCTTAAAAAATGTACGTAAAATGCATCTTAATAAAAACAATAATAAAAATAACCGCATGAATAATATTATGAATAATAATAATAACGATAATAAATGTCTTCACATAGATACGGCAATGCCATAAAGAAATATATCAAATACTATGATAAATTAAGTATATATGGTTTAGAAATATATATATATATATATATATTCGAATTTTATGGGTAAATAGCAGGACAGACAGTTCTATAGCCTTGGATAGCCATAGGTCTAGGAGAAGGACAACTTTGAATTCAAATTAGTGTAATAGGTCTGTATTCAGCCCTTCAAAAAGTGTGGTTGGTTCTGCACAAAACCTTCATCATATGTGCGCTGGTGTCTGGGCTCCTTGACCTTGAATACGACGGGAGATTGCACCATATATATATATATATATATATATATGTGTGTGTGTGTGTGTGTGTGTGTGTGTGTGTGTGTGTGTGTGTGTGTGTGTGTGTGTGTGTGTGTGTGTGTGTGTGTAATAAACAATATAATCCAAATATCCTCATATAACCTATTTCGGCAGACGAAGATATTTCCTCATCAACCCTGGTGTGGACTGAGAAATTTAACTGTGAAATCCTTTAAGACACCTTCAACCCTCCCTTGACCACTGACTCGTCTGACTAAAACATTGAAATGGATAAATTCTGTATTAGTTTTTCCACCGTTTTTTTTTTCCTTAGCTTTCACGGTTAAATCTCTATTTCGCATATGAGGTGATTTGTGATCTTCAAAAAAACTATCAAATATACAAGGACCTTGAAATCGAAATCTCAAAAATGTGGGGAGGAGGAGGAGGAGGAGGGGGGGTTCGGCGGCACCGCAGACAACATTACCTGTTGTTTTGTGGTCTTCATATCAGAAGAAGTAAAGAAACGAGTCATACAAATTCCTTGAAGCGGTAAAATATTGTAAAAAAAATCATACTCGTGGGTACTTTACACATCTTACGTAGATTTCTCTCCATACAGCGACCATAATTATATTTTTTTTTATCTCCTTGATTGCATGGTACTTCATCGATTTGTCGCTTCTCATATAAAAAAGAAATTTGTCGTCCCTTGAAGTTTCTAGTTAGAACATGGGGGCAGCTCGTAATACACAAATCAAAAGCAAAACACCACCACAACCAACAACAACATGAATAACAATAATAATAAAGGCGCAGAAATACCAGTACAGCACGGTAAACCGGCTGAAGCTGCAAAATACTTAAAAAAGAAAGCAAAGACAGATGCAACCGACCAGGTACAGAAACAATGGCAAGATAAACCGCTTCATGGCCAATACTCTGCCCGTACCAAACAAGCTGACGTAGACGAAAACCGTACCCATCAGTGGCTACGTAGTGCAGGGTTGAAAGCTGAAACTGAAAGTTTTATCCTTGCGGCACAGGAACAATGCTTGTTAACTAGGAATTATCAAGCACATATACTAAAATATTGTGTTAGCCCAAAATGCAGATTCTGTGATAAATATCCAAAAATCATTGATCACCTTGTATCAGGTTGCACGATATTGGCACCCACTGAATATAAAACCCGGCATGACAGAGTGGGCCAATATCTGCACTGGAAAATTTGCAACTTCTACGGGAAGGAAACTGAAAGAAACTAGTACGAACACCACCCAGACCCGGTTACGGAGATAAGACCTGTTACAATTCTATGGGACTACACAATACACACTGACAGAACAATCAAAGCAAACCGCCCAGACATTGTTATTAAAGACCAAAAACAAAAAAAAATGCCTCCTTATTGATATGGCAGTCCCTGCAGACTGCAATGTATCTTTGAAGATATTCGAAAAGCTGTCAAAATACAAGGACCTTGAAATCGATATCTCAAAAATGTGGCACATGGGAACATCAACAACCCCTGTTGTAGTTGGAGCCTTAGGATTGCTCGGAAAATATTCCAGTAAACTAATTGAAGGGATCCCTGGAACTCCATGCCTCAAAGAGATACAAAAAATTATTCTGACAAGTACAGCCCACACTTTACGAAGGGCTTTATCTATGTAATTTTTTTTTTTTTTTGCACTGCAAAGTGTCATGATGCCATTTCTAACCTTAGGTCCCTGGCCGGGACCCGGAAAGAAATGTGTAAACGCCAGATATCAAAGGAAATAAAAATAATAATAATAATAATAATAGTTAAGAGATGAGCGCGATTTAAGAAAAGATAAAGAAAAGAAAAAACAAAGTGTTTGACAATGTTAAACAATATTTGAACAGAATGTCTGTCCTCTCCAAGTTATATTTAAACATTTTTTCCAAGTATAAAAATATATAAATCTACAAAAAATTATATGTCTTTGTACAAGCGTTGTTTGTCTTGTAATTAAAAAAAATGGCTGCACTGGTAACGAACGCGTCAAAACGAATGATACGCTGCCCGCGTGAAGGCATGAACCTGAAACGTGCCTAATATTATAGTGATCTTGTGCATTTTGGAAATCATCGTTAGTTGATTAAGGAATTAATTAAACAGCTTAATATAAATCTTATGGAACTCTTCTGTCATTCTGTTTATTCCGCCGGGCCTGGAAGTTAATAATTTTCTTACGTAACAATCTAAATGCATTTTAAGGGTCGAAAGGTCTGCAGGTTCTGAATATATATTTCAAAATGTGAATCTTAAGATGTTTGTCGAAATTAAACTCGTTAGTAATAAAATGTTATGCAAGCTCCGTTAATGTCACATTATTGTGCCTGACATCAGACCTGTGTCCATTGAATCTTTTATTTATTTTTCCATTGTGCAACCCACTTAAAAGAAAGTCATGTTGCTACATTGAGTATATATAAAATGGGAATCATTACAATTAGAACACTGTAGAAATTATAATAATGAAAAACATCTACGATTCATTATTTATTACAATAAGTTTTAAAATCTAAAATAATAACACCACATTAAAATAAAATCTTACATACAAGACGGACGTTGTTTACAAATCCACTTCCTCTATCGGAAATTTAATCGTCAAAAATGACAATAAACATCTTCTATATACAACCACAACACTTTATCGTAGATTTACTTGTCATAATTCCGAGTAAAGAGCGACAAGGCAACACATGAACACAACAAATTATAATTAAATGTTACAAACTTTAGAATTTGCTGTCAATTTGAAGTCAAAATAAAAATCACAGATGTTTGAATGTATTTAAGTTCTTAGAATTTACACGTGGTGAAGGTCAAAAAAGAATACTCGAAACGTAAACAGTACCATGATACCCAAGTGACAAAACAAATATTAAAATTGAAAACTGGCATATATGCATTTTGCATATGTTAAGAGGGACACATCTACACACAAAACAAACATTGATTAACATATATAACAATATATATGTTCCAATAAATACAGACATATATATATATATATATATATATATATATATATATATATATATATATATACATATATATATATATATATATATACAGGGTGTCCATAAAGTTCGTGTGCACTTTAAAAGATTTATAACTTTATTTGTATTTGCGATAAAGATAATCTGTAAAAAAAGTTATCAAGTTTAATGCCCCTAGTTTTAAGTATAGCTAAAATAACTAATGTGATTCCAGGCATTACTGTAAATCAGTTGGCAAATGTTTTCCGTGAACTGCAAAATCGTATTACCCTTTCTATTGCTAATAATGGAGGACATGTGGAAACTTAAATAAAATTTCAATAAAACCTTCAAAAAATATAGATTTACTTCTTTCTTATCCGTTTGACAAAATATTTCTATCACAAATACAAATAAAGTTATAATTTTTTTAAGTGCACACGAACTTTATGAACACCCTGTATACACATATATATATATATATATATATATATATATATATATATATATATATATATATATATATTCAAACAGGTTTGGTTATGTAATTTAGACATATCATGTCGATTAGTTTTCAATGTGATCCTTTCAAGTTCGCGGGTTAATTTCTTGGTAGACTTATAAAATTGATTAAGAAAAACACCAAAATTTCCTTCAAGCAGTTTTTATTTTCCAAAGTACTTTCAATCTTATCTGGGACATTCTTCAGGGGGTAAGTTATCCGTGAGTATGTATGTGTGTTTCTGTAAATTCAAAGCATTTCAACTGTTCGTTTTTATTGCTTATGCAGCATTCTAGATTTAAAGGTTCAAAGTTCACGTGTTATTTGGGCTTTTTTCCAGTATAATGGAAGTAACTTTTCCATTTTTGCTCATAAATATATAAATTTTTATAAGCATTTAAGGACTTCCTTGATTACTCGCAGTTGACTTTATTTATTTTGTGCTTTATGTAAAACGCTTAAAGAATTTTTAATTTTTGCTTATTATCTTTTTTATGTAACAGTATTTTCAGCTAATATCTGTCTAATCTGAATGTGTGGGCATGAATGTTCCTTTAAATGCTGAGATATTGAAATATGCTCAGCCAAATGAAATGTAAGCCATTTTGTTAACATTGTCGTAGTAAAGTAAACGTACGTATAGACATTATTATCAGAGATAATGCTTATAAAATATTACATATGTATGAGCAAAAAAGGAAAAATTAACTTTGAACTTTGAAATCTAGAACGCTGCATGAGCATTAAAAATGAACAGTTGAAATGCTTTGAATTTACAGAAACACATATACATGCTCAAAAACAACTTAACCCCCCTGAAGATATGTAGATGTTTATAATTTTTGAGGAAGAAAAAACACGTTGTGCTATGCAGTGATTTCCCCTACATAAGTGTGTCGCAGGTTCGAACTCTAACGAAGGTCGTATTTCATTTATTAAAAAATATCACAAAACCCCTGTCGCTAAACGAAAATTAAATCTAACGTATATAGTTATAATATACATACATACATACACACACACACACACACACACACACACACATATATATATATATATATATATATATATATATATATATATATATGATCGACTCTCCCGTCGAATTCGAGGTATGAGGGTCAGGCAGATCAGTTCCTAGAAACTGAAAGCCCGACACCGACACATGAGATGTGATTATAGTGGTGAAGGCTTTGTGCAGGGCCATCCACACTTTTTGGTGGGACGAATACAGGGACCTGGTGCAACGAATGCCACAAGGTCCCCAAACGACCCTCCGCAGGTTTTGAATTCAGAGTTGTCCTTCTCCTAGACCAGTTGCCATCCAAGGCTATAGAACCCAGTCTGTCCTGCTATTTACCCATAGTTGGAGGGAGAAGAAGAGGATTCACACCTTTCCCAAGGGTATTAGCACGTAAGTGAATGTAATGGATTCGACTGGAATTCGAACTCCGATTCTTCAATCCAAGCCGTTACCATTACTCCACCGTGCCTATATATATATATATATGTATATATGTATATATGTGTGTGTGTGTGTGTGTACACAGATGATAAAATATAGCTTTAAGGTATGCTACATTCATGGATAAAATTGTTCAGTATCAGTGTGTGCAAAGGTAGACGATGATGTCAACACGAAATGGACGAGTCTTTTTCATGCTTGAACGCAATCTTCAGGTCTAAAATTTGTGTTCAAGCATGAAACAGGATATATATATATATATATATATATATATATATATATATATATATATATATATACACAATGCTTGGTCCTTACCCCACCTTCCTCACTATTAAGTATTGTAATAAAAATAAATTTTAAATCATTCCTATCTCTCCCATCCCTCTCTAATATCGACCGTGTCTGTCATACTCCTCCTCCCCTTCTCTACATATCACCTTACATCAACTTAAATCTACTCCTCAAAAATGTATAAAAATATATGTAAATTTAAATTCATTTTTTCACCCTTGGAAGTGTGATCTGATATTCCAGGGAAAAAAATTCCCTGAGGAAATAAATTATAAGCAATGGACCCTTAAAGTTGTCCGTTTTCATTGAATTAATCTCTCTGATTTAACATTGAGCTCTCTGGATTTCATCCTCCTTGGAATTATCCATACAGATCACCTAGATTTTCATTACTTAATTTTTACATATATATATATATATATATATATATATATATATATATATATATATATATATATATATCAGGAGACATCTCGGATACTGTCGAAAGACGATATTTCCATATTTAGTTACATACACACACACACACTCATATATATATTCACACACATATACACACACACACACACACACATATATATATATAGTATGATTTCAGAAGCCACTATATTTGAATGCTTTTAAAATATTCCATACGCTCACGGTTCGAATTTTTTCATTGCATTGCTGTTAGAAAAGCAAGCAAGTCATGCATATATACAGCGAAAATTGCGAATTTAATCTAGTCTCGCTTGTTGCCATGGAAACAACATCTGTGTTGTACGATTCTAAACAATTCAGTGCTTGAATTTGCAGGAATCACTGTTATGATGACGACGCTTAACGATAGACGCACTACATGATGACATATTTTCTTTCTACTCAAAAACGTATTTATCTACCTATCTGCATAGAACTACTTGCTTCTATCTATCTATCTATCTATCTATCTATCTATCTATCTATCTATGCCTATTCCTATCTATGCGTATTCCTATCTATCTATCTATCTATGCCTATTCCTATCTATGCGTATTCCTATCCATGTCTATTCCTATCTATCTATCTATCTATATATATATATATATATATATATATATATATATATATATGCCTATTCCTATCTATGCGTATTCCTATCTATCTATCTATCTATCTATCTATCTATAGATTATCATAATGAGCGTTCTCGTCGCCGCCAATTTTTATCAATATTTCACCATCCATACGTACATAGATATAATTAGTTACATACACACACACACACTCATATATATATACACACACACATATATACACACACACACACACACACACATATATATATATATATATATATATATATATATATATATATATATATATATATGTATACACACAGTATGAGTAAAAAAAAATGGACGCACACATAGAAAGATGATTTTTGCATTTTCAAGACAAGCGAGTAATAGAATCCGTTTATTAATTCAGGGTATTAATACAGGTGTACATATGTACATTATACAAGTCAAAAATGATTTAGTATTTGGTTGGGTAACCTTTTGCTTTAATAACGGCCTTAATTCTTCGTGGCATGCTATAGACTAAATTCTTTAGTAAGTCAACTTTCTTCGTCAGATTTTTACAGCATTTCATTAATTCCCGAAAAAAGGTCATTTTATGTATGAACTTTCCTATTACGGGCACGCTTGTCTATTATCGGCCAAATGTTTTCAGTTGGGTTACGGTCAGGACACTGACTAGGCCACTGGAAGAGTCGCACTTCCTCTCTAGATAACGTTTATTTTTAAGGCAGTGACGTGTTGGAACGTGAATCGTTGACATATGGGCAAAAAGGTTTTTAGCAGAAAACCACATTTGATTAACAAGAATGTTGCGTTATTTATGCTAGTCTACGATTCCTTTGGTTTTGTAGAAATTACCAACTCCTGCTGCTGAGAATGCACCCCAGTTGTTCTGACCTTAACCCATTAACGTTCGTAACATATAATTTAAAAGTGGGCTCAATAAAAGTGGAGCAATATTATCATTAGCATTGCCTGGTTTGTATATTTCACGTAGCCATATGCACCCGCTTTCAGTTCATGCCTGGCTGCTGTTAGCTGCTAATGAACTGGTCATGACCCATTTATAAAAATATATATTTTTTAATTTTTGCGTCTTCGCTTAGTTTAAATTAAACGTAGGTTATATTTGATTAGTGGATCAGAGTAAAGCCCTCAAACATTATAAGCCCCATTTTTTTCGAAAAAAAGAGGTTGTGTTTTGCTTTTAAATCTTAATAAATTTGTTCACTCGCCAGTAATTTACAATCGCCTGATGAGATGCATTGATATGCATTGAAACACGAATGCAATTGCTTAGCGATTGTTACATGTTTTTGGTTCAATAACCCAATATATATATATATATATATATATATATATATATATATATATATATATATATATATATGACATGTGGTACAAATTTTTATGACCGTCATGACAAGACAAAATTTATTTTTATTATCACTCATGATGATAACAGACAAAAAGTAAAACTGAAAGACGAGCAAGATAACCGGTTTCGAAACTCGCTCAACAGAGTTAAATCGAGGTTAATAAATTATAATAGAATTATCACTTAAAAGACAACATGTACACTTAAATGGACAACATGTATTAGGGGAAAAAATATTGCTTAAATGGAAATTAGTTGGAGGCCCAGTACGAAATCCTTCTGTTTGCACAGAGAACGTTTCAAAGACAAAATATAAATGGCTTCCAACACTTTCAAATGGTAATTCGAGTGGAACTTGCTAAGAATGGTAAATGAGTCCACACTGAAATTAGCGGCACAGTTATGGTTATTTATCGGGTTTTCTGCGATGGAAAACCCGTATGTATTGGTCATAATGTCTGAAGGAGTGTACTTAAGATTGCGGATCTTTGTTAGAACGTGTTACTTTATTTTGACATCCAGCCTCTGAGTCGTTCTCCCTATGCAGTGTGACCCACAACTACATTAAAGGAATAAATTAAAGAACTATAAACATGTGGAGGGAGATCGTCCTTCCGCATGGATGGAAGGACAAACTTGGCAGAAAAGAATACACGAGTGTTAGCAGCAAAGTAACAATGTCGAACCGCTACGGAAACCTGCCTAGCATATCTATCACTGGTATTACCCAGCCAAGGAAGACGTAGATATACAGGACATCTTTGTACTATAGCAGGTTTAACTTTATTATATTCAGTAATTTTATTCTTAATTATTATTGATTGAACAATGCTCAACGGATAGGCATTGTTGCAGAGAGTAGTGGTAATAAACCTCTCATCATCCAACATAATCTTAGAACAGATTTAGCCACGCCATGTTAGGAAGTCCCTACCATAGACAGAATAGGTCTCAATGGAACTTTATGAGTTTTAGGTAAACCATAGACATGGGGACGAATAGAACCCGAGGGTCTAATTAAATTAGAAATGTCAGTGGGCAATTTCCCACTTTTAACCCACTTAAGTAGACGTTTTTGGAACTTAACCTCAATAGATAATGTAGAATCAAATTTATCTATTGGGCTTAACTGGACAAATTGAGAGGAATCCCCAAAAGTAGTCATCATCTTGTTAACATAATGTTGATAATCAAGGATGACAACACCAGAGCCTTTATCAGATTTCGTAATCACCAAAGATTTATTATTACGAAGTGTTTTGATTTCCTGATATTGTTTCCAGACTAAACATCAGAATAAGTTGCAGCATTCAATTTATAAAAAATTTGGGTGTTCTCCTAACCCTGGATTTGGTCAAAATGTGTGTATATATATATATATATATATATATATATATATATATATATATATATATATATATATATATATGAAGAAATATAGTCTTAAGTTGTGCTATATTTATGGGATAAAGTGCTCAATATCAGAGATAGATCGTTTGTAAATGTAAAAGTGAACATAGAAGTCAACACTTAGAGGCGACAGTCTGTTTCATGCTAGACGCAATCGTCAGGCCACGAGTGTTGTTATTCTTCTCGATTATTTATATATACGGGTCAGTCGTGCATTGTGGGTAGTCTATTTTGGCAGTTATTTTACCGGAAGTCGTTTATTTGTTCATTTATTTATTTATTTGTTTGTTTGGGTTAAATTATTTTGCTTGTTTTTATTTATTTTTATTTTTTATTTTTATTTCTTATCTTATATATTTATATATATATATATATTTATTTTAATCGGTGTTTTTATTAACGTAGTAAAGATTTGTTTATATCGCTTATTTAATAGTTTTGTTTTGGTTTGGGAAGATAAAGCTATTTATCCAATTTGGGGGTTGATTGTTGTAGTTTATTCTATTATTTTGGCGGGAGCAGATTTTAATTTGTTTATTACTTCATGTATTTATTTGGATTGATTAACTTTATTTGTTTTTCTACGGTTAATTTATCGGGATTGGTTTGTTAGTTTATTTATTTATTTGGATGAATTTAGATTAATTCATTTGACTTGTTTTTTATTATATATTTATTATAATGTATATTTTTAAGTAACGTAGTATTTTTTCTTTTATCGTTATATAACAGTTATAGCTATTTTTTCGTTCGATTTTTGATTTGATTTTCATAGTCTAACTAATATTTTGGTTATAACGGTTTGTTAATTTGTTTATTATTTACTTTATTTATTTGGGTTCATTGATTTTGTTGCTTATTTTTTATTTATTTATTCTATTTCGTCTATTTTAACAGGTGTGATTTAGTAATTCGTTTGGGTTAATTTATTTTGCTTATTTTATTGTCATTTTGTTTTGTTTTTTGGGGGTTTTTTCAGTTGTTTTTTTTCAGTTTTCGAATTTTAAGTAACGTAGTAAAAATTCGTTTTCACGTCTGCATTTTGAGATGAGCTCGGATCTTTTATTTAATAATTTATTTTGACCTGGGAATGTAATGATAGCTATTTCATATATATATATATATATATATATATATATAATTGTTTATTTAAAAATTATAACATGTTATAAAATCACTAAAAAAATAGCCATTTTGTTTCAGCACCTCCGGTGTCTGTCTATCTATCTGTCTATCTATCTATCTATCTCAGACTTGTATATATATATATATATATATATATATATATATATATATATATATATATATATATATATATATAATATTAGGTACTCATTACCCTTAAATATAGTAGTATTTACAATATATTTATATATTGATATGTGCGAATGTTTGCGTCCGCATGCATTCTTCCCATGTGTATGCATATGAACGGCATTTACCGACCTTCCTAGGGCGACAGGTTGCGACACTCGGTCAGTCCTATATACGTTGTCTATACGCGGATCTAAGGTCAAAAGATGAGCAGATGAGACGACCTCTGTTTCTTAGTGTAATGAGGGAGGTGCTGCCGCAGAATTGGAATACCCGGAACCGAGCATGCGCGTAGATTAATGAGGAGGAGAACGGATGATATCTGTATAAACAGTCCCCATGATGAACGGAGGAAATTCTGTTTTGATCACTGACTCGTGTGGCAAATTTCTGCTACTACTTACATCTGAATTTGAAACCGTGTCTTTCCTGCTCATGCAAGTCTTTGATGCGTTTTCATATAATGTCTTTTTTTTATTTATTATCGCGCTATTTAGCTGTTCGTGAGGGAAAATGAGTACGGACATATTTTAATTGTTGTTGCTCTGCTCTATTTGAATCTTTCTAGATGAAACGAAACCTTTTATCTTGAAGGAAAACAAACTACTCACACCGGTGGAAAATACATAGCGATGAAATTAACAGCTTGGGGTTATAGCTTGATATAAAAGGAAAGACAGAATACAACATAGATATGGAACAAACATAGATAGATAGATAGATAGATAGATAGATAGATAGATAGATAATGAACAGACTGAGATAGATAGATAGATAGATAGATAGATAGATAGATAGATAGATAGATAGATAGATAGATAGATAGATAGATAGATAGATCATGAACACACTGAGAAAGATAGATATGCACAGACTGAGATAGATAGATAGATAGATAGATAGATAGATAGATAGATAGATAGATAGATAGATTATTATGTAGGTAGGATAACCGTGTCCTTGACCGCACATTCCTCATATATACTTGGGTAAAAAAAATAGATAAAAATCAATTTATAAAATAAGCAGAAAGTTCGAAATCAAAGTTTAAAAAATTAAATGTTTCTATCGATTTTTTTTTTTAAATGAAACAAAAGCAAAAATATTCTGAATTGAAAATAAAAATCAAATGAAAAATGAAAGAAAAATTGAAGGGAAAAAAATCTTAAATTTTTCTGCAAAACAAATATTAAAAACTCAAGAAAAATAAAATGTAATAAAAAAATGTAAGACATTTAAAAAAAAATAACATAACATAAAATCGTCGATAAAAAACCATAATTCTGTTTTTATTGCTACAAGGCCAAGCTTAGGGGAAATCGACAGGAGTGTTATGAGAAGAGACATTACGGACTGGCATGGGACTATGAATAACTTCCACACACACACAAGCACATACGCGCACGCATACGCACATATATATTCACACACATACACACACACACACGCAGACATATATACATACATATACATACATATAGACATGCATCTACATACGCATACACAACTACTGACAGAAGATACGCGCACATTCACACAACTACAACTTCTAACACTATATTTACGGACACAATCACACTCTTACACAAACGGTGAAACAAAAATCCACAAACACCAGCACACACACACACACACACACACACACACACTCTCTTTCTCTCTCTCTCTCTCTCTCACACACACACACACACATACATTCACAGACATATATATATATATATATATATATATACATATATATATATATATATATATATATATACAAATATGCAACGCCAGTAATTGAGATAGACAAATAAGTGCATTAAACGTAAGAATACAGACTTGAAATGAAGATTAGTAGTCCAGGAATGCGGGTTAGTAGAAAGTATATGTACAAGTCTCTGTAAGTGAAGCCGTAATTATATCTATCTATCTATCTATCTATCTATCAATCTCTTTATCTCTCTCTCTCGATATATATATATATATATATCTTTCTCTCTCTCTTTCTCTCTCTCTCTCTCTCTCTCTCTCTATATATATATATATATATATATATATCTTTCTCTCTCTCCTTCTCTCTCTCTCTCTCTCTCTGTGAACACCCTGTGTACTGTCTCTGTATCTCTCACCCTGACTCAACGTATCTCCACCCTGACTCAACGTATCTCAACCCACAGGTATTCTTTCTGTCAGTATAAGTATATTTTGGACGAGTCCATCTTGTGTAAAAGGGGTCTGCCCCACAACAATATATACATATATTTATATATATTAGGTACCGAAAAAATAATAAATTCGGTCGAGCAATGTGGGGGAGAAAGTGCGAATTTGTAAACACTGACTATTACTACTGATTATGCATGATTCTCCATCTGGATTGAGTTCTCTAAGTTATTCGCATGCTTATGAAAAAATAAATACGCAAAATTTCGCCGTTCTTGGACGATGATAGGCTAGGAGTCAGAATATTCGACTGATGCCATATCGGTCGGGTTTCTGTCCCGGTTTGCAGCGATCGGTTGTCTAACCACATTAATGAGCTGCGATGACGATATACATACATACATATATATATATATATATATATATATATATATATATATATATATATATGCGAGTGTATGTGTCTGTGTGCGTAAGTTATTCAAAATCCCAGTTCAATAAGAAATTATGCCACATAATTTAGACTATGAATGTGATTACACATGAGTAACTTGCATGTTTCTCTCTTTGTCTGTCTCTCCCTCTCTCTCTCCCTCTCTCTCTTTCTCCCTATCTCTCTCTCTCTCTCTCTCTCTCTCTCTCTATGTATCTGTGTGTCTATTTCTCAATCTTCCTCACCCTCCCTCTCTGTCCTTCTCCCGCTCTCGCCTTCACTCTGTGTTGTAACCTAAGGAAGGTTACTGAATAGGATAATCACACGCAGGTTGGTAATGAATGATAACACTTAGGACAAGAACAACACATTTAAATTTCGGCAGCGGCGCCTAGAAGTAGCCAACGGCTTGAAGTGAGTCAAGTGAATTCTCCAATGAATCGCCAACTGCAGGATATCTGCCAACCGCCTCACGCAGTCGGATGTGGCACAAGACCGAATTTAATGTGGGGCGTCCGAGCTCGTATGCTCAGACAAATATTCCCCGTATAAAATGACGTCGGGTAGCTGTTTCCCGAGACTATGCCATCCGTCATTTAAATTCGTAAAATAGAGGAAAGTTCATCAGAACAATTGAGATGAAAGTATTTACCAAAAAAGGCACAATGAAACAGCATCATGCCGGTGGAAAAGTGACCGAAGCCGAGATGCCAGGTCAAGATAAATAATATTGCAGATTCTTTGTATTTTATCAACAATCACTAAACATATAGCAAGAACATCCAACCATATGTAGCAACATTCAAAGCATGGATGAATAGTAGACTTATAAATATGTAATGTTATATATATATATATATATATATATATATATATATATATATATATATATATATATATATATATATATATATACCTTCCTTTACCCGTTATATTAACTTGTTCTCTCTTCTTAAGGTAAGCTCCCTAAGAAAACTATTCTATTGTAATTTATTTTTGCTATTGTGTCATCTTATTTTTTGCTTTTTTAATTATTTTTAATTTCTCTATTTCTTATTTTTTATCTTTGTATATCTGTCTATTTGGATATATTAATTCCATTCCATAAAATGTAGTCGGTCTGATGAGATGAATATGTCTATATTCAACGAAATAAATTTATTACCGACAAAGAATTTTTAAGAGTTTTTCTAATTATTATTATTATTATTATTATTATTATTATTATTATTATATAAACAAATAAATAAATATAAATGTACATGCAAGCAAGTGTTCACAGATATATATATATACATATATATATATATATATATATATATATATATATATATATATATATATATATATATATATATATATATCCTCTAGTGTAAGTAAAACAGTGTACAATGCAGTACAACTCGGAGTTTCATGCGTTATGCAATCGTCAGGTTGGTAACAGCTAGTCTATAGTCAACACCTGTCGTTTACATAGTGCATAAAACTCCGTGTTGTACTGTCGGCGTCGGGTATTATGTATATTTATTAATATATATATATATATATATATATATATATATATATATATATATATATACTACCCCTCACCGATAGCTCGTCTTGGAGTTTGATGCATAACGCAATCTTCAGGTGCTGACTACTGGCCGTTATATAATTTAAATTAAAAAATATCTTTTTATGACAATGTTGGCGCAATCATATATTATAATATGATTACTGTATTTTTTATATATATATATATATATATATATATATATATATATATATATATATATATATAGTGACTCTTCGGCAAAAGCAAATTGAGTCCTGTCGGTCACTGTGTGTTTATCTAAAAATAAATACGCTAAAATTCATTACTGTTTCTGTCGTGCACTTCAGCATTAAGGAAGATTACTTGTTCTTTATAAATAAAACCTAAATCAGATTAAAAATTAATCTACGTCAATGTATTTAAGCAGATATTTATTTTTATGCTTACATGTAACCATCAATTCATTTCTCTTGTTTAAAAGTCTAGGGGTATTTAAGTGTTGTAAGATAACTATCTCCTTTCCTGTTGTAAGATTTGTTTCTTGCGATGTTCCAGGTAATAAAAGCACCCCATTTTAATTGCGATAAATATTTAGAAAGAGCATTGCTGTTTTTTTTATATTTTATATTTTATATTACCTAAAGTCGTCGATTATGGTAAAAACGAAATTTCCAAATATTTTTAGTGGATCCAAAATAAAATTTAACATCGTTACCGAAATGTATGCTCGCTCGGAATCCAATATTTTCAGTCATACAGTGATCATTTTTTCGGCAGTTGCATTTATTTTTTAAAAGTTAACGTTGCTTTTTTGGGGGAAATATATGTAATATAATGCCGTTATGTTGGGATATAGATTTATTGATGTTATATATATATATATATATATATATATATATATATATATATATATTGTGTATTTAGCAGCAATCCTTCTTTCGTGCACATTTCATTAAAAACAACTGACAAGGTGCTTTTATTTAGTTTTTTATATAATTTCTCGTGCGATCTAATAATGTTTTTCTTTCCGAATGACAAATTATATAAAAATTGTCCTAATGTTCTTTTTATCCGAGTGCTTTCGGCTATACATTTAGCCATTCTCAAGGATTATATTTTAACTGTTAAAATTAGAAATAGTTTGTTGTATGTATGTTTTATAAAATGTTTCATTTTTTTGTTTCAAAACACGGTCAAGATATTATGTCCATGTTCAAAGTTAATATTATTAAGTGCTGGTTTGTTTGTTTTTATTAATAAGGCTTCCATTATTTTTAGCCTTTTTTTGCATGTTGATGATGGTATTATATTAGTGTTGTCGACAAGTATGTTCCGAATAGTGTCCGGTACATTTAACTGTTTGGACAGTGAAAGGGTGGGGCCGAGATGCCAACCTTGTAACACGCTTAAATTCATGCAGTCGGAGCACCAGTGAAAATAGCCCGTCAGAGCAGATGCCATGAAAATATTTATGGAAAAGTCAAAGAGAAGCTACCTTACGCCGGTGAAAAACTGACTGGAGTCGAGATGCCAAGTCAGTACCGATAACATTGCATATCCGTCTTTGGATTTTGTCGAGAACCTCGAGACGAACAGCGGGGGTCTCCAGACCATATATGGCAACTGTATTCCATGCATCGACGAATGATAGATTTGTAGATGTGAAGAATGGACTCAGACGAGAAAAAACTTCTGGCGCGACAAAGAGAACCAACTTTCCTTGCAGTAGTTGATGCAGTTGATTCATTGTTGTTGATCCACCTCAGGTCAGTGGAGAACGTGAAACCAAGAAGGCGCTGTGAGGCGCTCTCGTGGAGTTGAGCATCAACCACGCTGATAGGAGGCAGGGAATTTTCTTTACGGCGAGTAAATGGCAACGTTTTCTTTTTGGATGTATTAAAATTGACAAGCCATTTCCCGTCTCAGTCACAGATTTGAAGTCGTTTTCGAGACGAACGGCCAGGTTAAGTTTGTCAGCAATGCCGGATTTACTATTGAGACAGGGGTAAATGGTAGTGTCGTCTGCGTAGATGCCGACTTGAGAACTGATGACGTCAGAAAGATCATTGATGAAGATCAGAATCAGTGTAGGAGCAAGGATATATCCTTGAGGAACACCAGCGTTTGTATGGAAGAAACTGGAAGATAGTCATTTCAGGACGACCTTCATTTCACGGCTAGACCGGAATGATTGGATTAAATCAAATAATCGTCCTGTAATGCCGTATCACTGAAGCTTAGGCAGAAGGCGAGCATATCAAACCCTGCCAAATGCGTTCGATATATCTAGAGTAACAGCTCGAGCTTCGTCATTATTATCAAGAGCTTAGTATATATATATATATATATATATATATATATATATATATACAGTTAATCACAGCACGGTAGACAAGGCAAAGTGGATACCATATTGTCAGAGAGCAGATTGTGGGAGGTGAGATTCTTAAGTACTTCGGTATTGATTAAAACCTCGAAGACTTTGAGAAGAGTGGTAGGAGACTGATGGGACGGTAATTAGATGGGTCAGACGGGTCTTCAGTTTTCTTAACGTCTGGGACTTCCAACAGGCTGGAAAGCAATAATCGGTGAGGCAATAGTCGTAGAGTTTGGAGAGAAACCGCAACCAGATCAGGGGCACATTTCATTAGGACTACGGCAGGTATCCTGTCAGTAGCTTTATTAGAGTCTAATTTCCAGTTATAATGTCCGTACTCATATAAGTACATAGCTGAACACAGACTTCATCAAATAAGTTCACACACACACACACACACACACACACACACACACATACACACACACACATACACACACACATACACACACACATACATACACACACACACATACACACACACATACATACACACATACACACACACATACACACACACACATACATACACACACACATACACACACACACATACATACACACATACACACACACACACACATACACACACACATACACACACACACACACACGTGAGCGCACGCACACACAGAGGGACTGACGAACAAACCAATTCACGCATGTGGAATTATTTTTACAACTCTAAATTCTGAAACAGAAATTCCAATCGAACAAACATCTTACACACCATTCACCCGTGAATTCAATTCCGGCAGTGAATTTGTTTTTTCCTCTTTGTCACACTTAGCTCAGTAAATATCTCTTGCCTGTGTATAATAGTGACAACCTAATTTTACCTGGGATCGAACGCAGGCCTTGTGTTACAAGTGGTAAATAGAGAATAATGAAATAAGAACTCACTGCTTTGTTATATAGCTAGACATATAAATAGACGGAAGTATATATATATATCTACAAGTATATATATATATATATATATATATATATATATATATATATATATATATATATATATATATATATATATATATATATATATATACAAGTATATATATATATATCTACAAGATTAATCCTTCTGAATACAACCATCTGATTCAGAATAAAATCTCTAATTCTTATAAAAAAAAGATAATGACTCCAGTCACCTATGCTCCATACACAGAGAAACTGCTAAATTCGCATTTAAATATAATATTGCTGATAGATTGGGTACTACTCATTTAAAAAACGCCTACCTACTTTTTAAAGACCATAAAGCTAACTTTCAGAATAATCTCCATTCCAGACTAATAAATCCCTCCAAATCAGAATTAGGAATAATTTCTGAAAACATCCTAAAAAGAATAAAGACATCTATATTAGAAAAATACCCCGTAAACTTTTGGAAAGATTCGTCTGGCGCCATTAACTGGTTCCAAAATCTAAAATCTAAAAATAAAGCCACTTTTATCCAATTAGATTTCTACCTCTCCATTTCTAAAGATTTATTAGAAAATAGCTTAAGTTTTGCTAAAAATTATACTGAAATTACTGATGAAGAAATAAAAATCATAATGAAGTCTAGACAGTCTATAATAAGACGTAATGACACTACTTGGATTAAAAAAAAAAAAAACAGAGACAACTTCGATGTCCCAATGGGAGAATTTGATTCAGCTCAAATAGCAGACTTAATAGGTATATATATTTTAGACATCCTGAGCAGATTCATTAACCCCCAAAATGTAGGGCTCTACAAGGATGATGGACTTATTGTTATACCTAATACCAATGTTCCTTTAACATCCCAACTACATGAGAAAATAATTACGGCCTTCAGATTTCTAGGATTTAAAATCGAAATTTCTTGCAACCTAAAAATAGTAAATTTTCTAGACGTTACATTTAATCTCGACAATAACACTTATAAACCCTTCCAAAGGAAAATCAATCGCCCATATACATAGATATCAACTCAAACCACCCGAAAGTAGTTATAAAACAAATTCCAAATACTGTAAATACAAGAATAAACAATCTGCCTTCTAGTAAAACCATTTTTAACCAAAATAAATCGACATATAATCAAGCCCTATTAAAAAGTAAATTTAAACAAACACTAAATTATATAGATAAATCAATTAATAACACATCCACTAAGTCCAAAAATAGGAAAAGGAAGATTATTTGGTTCAACCCGCCTTTTTGTAGACTTTCTAGTATTAATGTAGGAAAATACTGCCTAAAACTAATAGACAAACACTTTAGTAAAGATGAACTATTGAAAAAGATGTTCAACAAAATGAATTTAAAAATTAGTTATTCTTGCATGAACAATATAGAAAAAAGTCATTAGCTCCCACAATAGCATAACAATTTCATAACAATCAACTACAAAAGGATCGTAATGCAAACCGGACGAAAACATCTACTTGTAATTGCAGGACAGGATGCGATTGTTCAGCTGAAGGAATATGCATGCGAATAACGTGATATATGAAGCTACAATTTTCCCCAAGGAAAATATCGAACAAAAAAAAGATATTTATAGGAATATTGGCGGGAAATTGGAAGCAAAGGTTTTATAACCATCGCCAGCCCTTCACAAATTGATAAAACAAAACACCATACAGCACTGTCGAAACGTTATTGGGATTTGGTGGAGAGCGGCTTAACTCCACAAGTAAAATAGAGAATCATCTCGAGAGCCAGAACTCCAATAAATTTCAGAGACAGATGCGACTTGTGTATAAAAGAGAAGATCCTAATAATAAAACATAAAGATCCGGATATATTACTGAACCAACATAACGAGTTGATTTGTAAATGTAGGCATAAAAACCACCTCAATCTAACTAAATATATTTAGAAATAACTACATAGAAAGGGACAATATTATGGTATTTTTGGTTTTGGAAATGATTGTATGCACACATGGATGCGGACACATAATTGTATAGTATTTACATTAGTCGGACTATTGTCCTCATCTTTGTCGCCATATTTGTCACAACGTCTCGGCCGTTGTACGCTCCGGCCTTCTTCAGGTGGTTGGAATTTCGAACCGAACCCTTTATTTCGATCACTGGGGTAGACTGTTCTAGTTCCACGAGCCATGTTTGATGGATGTCAGTTATCAGTTATCTCCTGGTAATTTTCCCTCTGAAAGTTCTCCATTGCCTGAACCGGGTATTGAAGGTCGGAGCGTACAACGGCCGAAACGTTGTGACAAATATGGCGACAAAGATGAGGACAATAGTCCGACTAATGTAAATACTGTACATAATACCTCATCTGAGAAATATAGACAGACATAATTGTATGTATACAAATATGTAGATGAACTTGAACATTGATATGTAGTTTTATGTGGATATGTATATGCATTTGTATAGGGATGTATGTATGCATATATATGTATAAATGTATTGTAGGCGCATATGTAAGTTGTGTATGTATGCATGTGTATATATATGTATATATGTATGTATATGTATGCGTATGTATATGTGTGTGTGTATAGGTGTATTCGTAAATTTAGGTAGGTATGTTTGTATATACATATATATATGTGTGTATATGTGTGTGTATGTGGGTGTATATATGGGTATATATATATATGTGTATATATGTGTGTCGTGTCTTGTATGTAGGATTACATGTGGTCTGTGTATGTAGATATGTGTATATATAAATGTAAGTATTTATGAGTTCGTATATGTAATAAGTGTGAATATATGTAAAATATGGTAATATAAATACTTATGCAGCTGTAGGTATTTATAGTTATAGAGTTTTTGTATATATATATATATATATATATATATATATATATATATATATATATATATATATATATATATATATTTATATATATGGAAAGTGTTCTAAGGGAATGACTTGGAGTTCCTTTATTAACGTTTTATCTTGTTTTCTCTTTATATTCTCTAATTAAAATTGTCAGATTAATTTTTTTTTAGTCATATGGAGGTGGTTTCAGTTTGAATTGATAAATTAATTTAAATTTAAATATATTACTCTTTAACTAAAAATATTGATAGTAAAATGTTAAAATTAGAAATATTTGTTTTGATATTTAAACACTTAAGTCATCACCTAACGTTAAACATTAACTGAAATTTAAGGAAAAATTTAAATAGATATAAATATAAATATGTGTAAAGGTTTGAAAAAATATATATGTAAGTATTGATATATGAATATACATAGTATGTATGTGCCTATGTGTGTAATTGCACATGTAAATGAACGTATGTATATATGTGATTTACATAAGTGTATGTGTTGTATATGTATATGTATGTGATAAAACAAAATCTTTAATATTGCTTTCAAATATTACTCCATCTTAATTTAAAACCTAAACCTTAAGTAAAGAAGGTTACCCATCTAAAAATAGTCACAATTTACATTCATGAATTAGATTCAAACTGATAGAGATGTTACCTTAACAATCATTTACAATATTGATAGATTGATATCAGTAAACTATTATACTTTAAATAATTTTTTTAATGTACTTTCTATGAATGTGTTTTTAAATATACTATTTAACTCATATTAAATCCCTAAATTATTTGTAAAAGAGTTAAAAATTTAAATTGCTCGCAAACATCGAATAAATTTCTTCGGTGATTTTAAAAAATTTAATTACTATCAAACATTAAATTCTTTCTTTACATAAATTGCTAAAAATCACCATTCCTCCTGTCTTTGAGTAAAGCCTGGTGACAGCTTCTTTCTCCTTGCTTCCCCCTTCTTTCTTTTTATTTTTTCTCTTTTCTCTTCCCTTTCAATATATCACTTCCGTTAACAGATTAAATAGGTCAATGTCTGGTCCCTCCTCCCCTAATACTAAGTATGATAGATAGAAATATTAAAATAAACCCTCTCTAAACTCGGTCATGTCTATCACACCACTATCTCTTTTAAATTACATAAAATTAATACTACCCGTCAAAAGTGTAAATGCTAATTTCATTTTTCATTTGTCGTTTCACCTTTTGGAAGTGCACTCTGATGATCCTACGTCCTTTAAAAGGGCTATGGTGAAATAAATTATTACATGGAGCCTTAAAGTGGTCTGTTTTTCTTTAAGTTATTACCTCTGGATTTACATTGAACTCTCAGGATTTCATCCTCCTTAGGACTACCTATACGGATTACCAAATTTTCTTAACTGATATATATATATATATATATATATATATATATATATATATATATATATATATAAGTAATTCATCGAGTCTAGAAGAAACCTCAACAGAATGCAGAAAGCACTAGACGGCCGTTTCGTCCTATATTTGTGACTCATTATATATATATATATATGTGTGTGTGTGTGTGTGTGTGTGTGTGTGTGTGTGTGTGTGTGTGTGTGTGTGTGTGTGTGTGTGTCCAGAATGGGTTAATCACAAATTTAACAATGTAGATAGTATTAATATATAACCCCACGAATCAGGACCTACCCACATTTCTCACCCATACAAGATAGACATGCTTGCGGAAGTGTTGAGGCCTGACACTTATACGCACACACACACACGAATATACACACTTACACACATCATGCTCACTCACTCCATAATGATCCAAATAATAACACACACCCATAGTAATATACACGCTTACACACATCATACTCACTCACTCCCTAACAACCAAATATCAGACACACTTAACAGAGACACATCCCCTTTCCAGGAACCAATAAAACTGTCAAAATAACCAAGGGAATTCAGAGCAGCATGAATCCATCCAGCTCTTATCTTAAATAACAACTTAAAAGAGACTGTTTGACCAACACAAGAACTGACCAAAATTAATGTTAAAAATAAAAAATAAATGAAAACTACAGACAAAAGTTCATTTTCTCCATCAAGTCATTCATTTCTGTAGTTCACTGCTACTAGCAAGCAGAAATTATTTTTCTTCTGATGATGGCCATGTTGGCCGAAACTAGTCGAGGAATCTAATTGAAATAATAATAAAAACGAAAGAATATTAATATACAACCCAGTGTTTGAAGATTTTAATTTTTTGATAATATTTGTTGTTCAAAACATATATATATATATATATATATATATATATATATATATATATATATATATTACCAAATTTTAACCCAAGAGGCACTCAAGGTTGAGGTTAATGAACGATGTCTTTTTATGCGCGCAAGAAAAGAATATAAGCACAGATTATGAGGATTATATTTGACTCTTGAAGGGTTTGAAGTTTTAGGGATCGACTAACACCCTTTTTTCCTAAAAGTAATGGTTCTTTTAAGCAGTGGGATACGAACGGAATGTGAGTAAATTCCTCGCTATGTATGTGGCCATGGCAGGTCTTTAATGTAAAGGTCTGAACTGGCAGAAATAAGAAACATAGCTTCTCTGAACATTTACCATGGAAATAGCGACAGAGTCGCGAGAGGGTTGTGGCGTTTTGTTCGCAAGCCTCTTGCTAACATATCTCTATCTCCATGCTAAATGTTCAGGCCAGATATATAGACTGATAGATATAACATTGTCCTATATTTCAATGTGTACTGTCTTTATTTAATAGACCCACTTTTATGCCTGCGTTCCAGAATAAGCACAGTCTCATAGGCATTTCAAAAAATTTAGTCGATGTTACAAACGAAGAATAGCCACTGTGGATTGAACCCGCTACCCTGTGAATGATAATGTTCTCTACAACAAAGCGCGCATTTATTTAACCTTTTGCACTAGCAGATACACTACAATCAATTGAAAAAAATTCCATTATCCTCCCACCACACACGAGCATCTTGGCTGACACTAATGTACGTATATATATCCGCTTGAAGGGCACCTAGACGTAGTGTAATGGTTAGAAAGATTAACGTTCTAGATCAATTACGACTGAGTAGAGTTCGATCCTCACCGAGTACCCAATACTTTCGGCCTTATGCCACATCTAAGCCGCGCTTAGAAAATCACTATATAGGGCACCTCGGCATGGCGTGATGGTTACAAGCTTGTCTCGCTAGAACAATTACGACTGAGTAGTGAGTTCGATCCTCACTGGGTGGACCATGCACTCGGCCTTGTCCCGCACCTAAGCTACGCTTAGAACACTTCTGGGCATCTCGAGGCGGTGTAATAGTTAGCAAGCTTTTCGCGCTAGAACCAGTACGAATGAGTAGTGAGTTCGATCCTCACTGGGTGCCCCCATACCTTCGGCCTTGTGCCACATCTAAGCTACGTTTAGAAAATAAATATATGTATCCGTTTGAACAAAGGGGTTATTGAAAAGTAGAACCCCAAACAAAGAACAGAAACGAAAAAAGAAACACGATGTTTTGTCAAATTCTTTAAAGGAGTTCGAACCGAGAATGTTTCAACACACCATGGCACTATTTAAACATTCAAACGTACTCGCAAGCAGTTGTAAAGGTACATATTCAAACGCCATATACACACTAAAACATACTTATATAAACTTACGCACATACACATACACATGCAAATACACACACACACACATACATATATATATATATATATATATATATATATATATATATATATATATATATATATATATATATATATATATATATATATATATACAGAGGTTGGACAAAATAATTGAAACACTTGTTAAATTCAAAGAAAATTTATTTAATATGGAATCGGTCCTCCTTTAGCCTCACAGACAGCTTTAATACGTCTAGGAATGGAATCATACAGCTTCCTGTCTTCAACCACAGGAACTTTCAGCCATTCTTCCATTAGCACCTGCTCCAGCTCTTTAAGACACGACGGTGGGGGATAGCGGCTCCTAACTTGTCGCTCCAAAATGCACCACAAATGTTCAATAATATTGATATCTGGAGATTGGGGAGGCCACTCCATATGTTCTAGCTCACTTTCATGCTCTTCATACCAATTCTTAACCACTCGATCGGTTTGTATTGGAGTATTATTGTCTTGGAAGATACAGTCACCATCAGGGGATAAAGTCTGGGCCATTGGATGAACATGATCACCCAAAATGTTCAGGTCATGTTTGCTGTTGATTCTACCAAGCAGTGCAACTATTGGACCAAGACATTTCCATCATATAGCGGCCCAAACTATCACTGATCCACCACCATGCTTCACTGTTGGAAGAAGACAGTCAGGGTTGTAAGCTTCTTTGGGCTGCCTCCACACATAAACTTGCCCTGAAGTTGGGAAAAGAGAAAAACTGGACCCGTCTGAGAATATGACTTGCTTCCATTGGTCTGCAGACCAGGCATTGTGATCTCTGTACGACTTCAACCTCTTCTGAATGTTACGAATGAATAAATGTTATCATCTTCCATGATATCCAGTCTTATGGAGCTCACGACGAACAGTTTTAGTAGAAACTGGAATATTCAGATTAATAAACTCAGCAGTCACTTTGGCCGCAGTAGTCCGATGATTTTTCGCCACATTGCGATTCAATGCACGTCGGTTCCTTTCAGTAAGTTTGCAAGTCCGGTCCGAATTGCTATGCTTGCTGGAGGTTTTACCCTGTTTCTTGAATTGCGTCATAGTTCTTGATATGGTAGCTCTTGAAAACAAAACAGTTTAGCAATCTTAGTGATCGAGGCTCCTGCCATGCGAGCTCCAACAATTTGCTCATTTTCAAACTCAGAGAGGTCACGCATTTAGCTTAAATTTTACTAAATTCTAAAGATAAATAAGCCAAAGACAGTAAATTAGATAAATAAATGTATTTGCAATAGATATAACATGCAATTACGAAGTTTTAGTTAAAGTTCTTAATAAGTTAGGTCTTCGAAATATAGGAGTGGAAATTGGGCCTGTTCCAATTATTTGGTCCAACCCCTGTATATATAAAAATTATAGAACAAAGAAAATATTAAAAGTTAGTCTCCGTGAACCAAGCTTGCATTTTTTTCTTTTTATCCATTATTTGGAGATGTTAGTATTAAACAAGCGCAAAAGTTTTAATATCTGAGAATTGCTTTAACGGAGGATGGAAAATGGAGACCGAAGACCGAATGCTCATTAGATTAGCTAAAGATGTCTTGAAAAAGCTAAACAAAGTAATAATATAAAGAAGATTTCGTTAGAAACAAAGAAAAGACTACTGAACCGTGATGTCATATCGATCCTCTTGGAGGCAGTGATTGCTGAACACTTTCAACAGAGATGAAGAGAAAACGGAAAGCAACAGAAATATGGTTCTACAGAAGGATGCTGAGAATTCCATGAACGGAGCTTGAAAGCAACGAAGAAGACTTACCGAAAATGGAAACAAAATGGACATATACACAGAATCATAAAGAGAGCTGAAAATTCTTGGACATATAATGAAGTAAGGCTTGAAGAATTTGACATTAACAGGGGAGGTCGAAGACAAGTGGGACCGTGGAAGACACCGGGGTACCTACGTAACCGGTTTGTGTGAATGGATGGTAAAACAGATGCTTGGAGGCTTAGGAAATTGACAAACGCTGCTAAGGGCAACTACAGACAATAGAAAACTGTGGAGAGTCATGAACACCCACGTCCTGAAAGGACACGGTCAGGTAGAAGAAGAACCTCAAGACCCTATTACAGATTTCCACTTCTTCTATATTCCATTATTCAAGCTATGTATCTGCCAATTTTCGCGCGTAAATTTCGAAATCATCATTTTATTTTAATTACATTTCAGAAGACACTAAAGGAGGCTTTTAAACAGAATCAATTACAGGGTTCAACAGAGTAAAAGGAAACTTGTTGAGGATTAAAATATTAAAATGTCATTTCCTAACGTCGAGAGAACAATAAACTGACAGGTTTTATCAAAGTGGAACGTTATGTGAAGCTGGATATTATTTTCTCTGGGAAGAGGGAAATACTTTGAATTATTTCTTGAAACTGAATTAAAATTATCAAATATTGTTAATATATAGTTTCTCTTCTCGCACTTCTCGTTTGTGGAACTCTTTTTCGACTCCTTGCTTTCCAGCCAACATTAATCTTTCTTTTTTTTTAAGCATTTCACATCAAGCAAGACGGGAATGTCACTGGTTCTCAGGGAGTTACATAGAGTGAAGGTAAGAGAAAAAATGTTTGTCGTGAGTAGATATTTCGCAACTAAAATCGACCTATGAAACGTTTTTAAGATTTTTTTGTTGCTGTGCATAATACGCACCCCTTATTATTTTTTAGAAAAAATTCACATTATAAATAGGGAATTACGATAATATTATTTATATTAAATATTAATATAGATTTCTTCTGGACATAAATTTGGGGATAGTTTTTTTTTATTACTAATAAACTGATCCACACTAGAAGTACTTCTTTATGGCAGATTTGTTTTATGCAATTCAATGTTTTCACAATAAATTTCGTATTAATCAGCCATCTTGAAATATTCCGAATACTTTTATATAATTAGCATCAACGTTAATATTTGCAATAATAAGAAATAATGACGGGTTAAAAGATCCATTAATTGTTTTAAAAATACGCATATTTATATGATAAATATACCATGTTACTTTCAGCTTATCTGTTTGTTTGTTTTTTCACACCAAGCAAAGCGGAAGTGCCACTTGCACGCAAGGGGTTACAGAGAGTGAGAGCAAGAGTAAAGAGGGGTATTTGGGGAAAGGATAAAGAGAGGGACGGGTATCAAGTTCAAGACATCAGAAGATGTCGATTGACATTACATTTGAATATTTGAAGATTATAGCCATCAGGTAAGCAAGTAAGAGGAAGGGAGTTTCACTGTCGGGAAGTGCGTGAGAAGAAACTGTTGGAGTAGAAGAGACGGCTACAAATAACTGCAAATAATTATAAGTATTTCCATATGAAATACGAGATTTGTTAATCCTAATGTTATTATTTGATATTTATTTTTGAATTTGACATATATAAAGAGCTTCCGGGATAAGGAGAAAGATATACCGTAATTACCCATGTATATTTGTTTCTAAAATTAATAAGCAAAATCAGGGGTGCGTATTATGTACAGCTACACAAAATCTTTAAAAAATTGCCGTAAAATAAAATAAGAATTATCATAAAACAAAATTAGAATGATATGTTTAAAACCGTTTTTTTTTTAAATAAGAGTAGGAAACGCAGGCTGTAATGAAACTGGAAGGTCAATTTATAGGGTTTTATTACCAAACAAGGGGTGCGTATTATACATGAGTAGAGGCATTTTTCCCACAATTTCAGGTGTGCGTATTATGGATGAAGGAGTATTATACATGGGAAATTACGGTAAACCAAAAGGAAAAAGATATTATAAGGTTATTGATTGATGGGGTCAAAGTAATAGACATTACAAAATTGTTTAATAGAACTACCCCGCTCTGTCGGCTGGGGTGTCATAATACGCCGATTGCACCTCTGCAAGGGGGTAAGACACCCCCACCCCAATGAGGCGTCCTGGGTAAGAGGATAAACTACATCCGACAGCAAGGAGGTCAAAACGCGTTGAAAGTGTAAAAATAGGTTTTAATACCAAAAAAATTTTTGTAAAAATTTTTACCATTTTTACCAGCAATGGATTTTGAAGAAAAAATTATTACCAGCAATACATTTTTGGAAAAAAAATGTTAACAGCAATACATTTTGGGAAAGAAATATTACCAGCAATACATTTTTTTTTTTTAAATAATACCAGCAATACGTATTTTTGGAAACAAATATTAACATCAATACATTTTTTGAAAAAAATATTACCAGCAATACATTTTCGGAAAA
The DNA here is from genome assembly GCA_964036315.1 of Acanthosepion esculentum. Lineage (NCBI taxonomy): Eukaryota > Metazoa > Mollusca > Cephalopoda > Sepiida > Sepiidae > Acanthosepion > Acanthosepion esculentum. Next base: position 25,476,520 of record OZ038506.1, on the reverse strand, counting down.
AAAATATTAATAGCAATATTTTTTTTTTTTTTTGAAAAAATATTAACAGCAATAAAAATCTTGTCAACATTGAATAACCCATTGAGGTTGATATGCCGTAACACAAAATAAACCAAACCAATCTAAACCAGAGAATACATATTCTATTCATACGAATCTATCCTAAAAATGTTGTCGGCATTAAATGACCCATTGAGGTTGATATGCCGTAAAACAAAATAAACCAGGCCAATCTAAACCAAAGAATACATATTCTATTCATACGAATCTATCCTAAAAATGTTGTCGGCATTAAATAACCCATTGAGGTTGATATGCCGTAAAACAAAATAAACCAAACCAATCTAAACCAAAGAATACATATTCTATTCATACGAATCTATCCTAAAAATGTTGTCGGCATTAAATAACCCATTGAGGTTGATACACTGTAAACCAAACCAAACCAACAGAACTATCAAAATCGAAATTGAAAAGATTAACAATATCAGAGAACAAAACTGGCTTCGAGAATGTCATCAAAATGATATTTGATGTGAAATAAAACAATGAAGAGGTTTGAAAAGCCACGTATTGAAGATTTATGGGACATGATGGGACTCTGCCTGACTTATCCAGTTAGCCCACCTATATCTCTTGGTGTATTGCCTCAACAGGTAAAAAGCTATAGAATAGTGTATTACCGAATAATATTGGTATGCAAGTGAGTGTGTCAGCCTAAAGTAATAGCCAAGGAAGATATGCATTAAAGTGAATTTATTCGTGGCGTGATTAATGTGGATATTATTTTGCGACCTGTACACGTATTGATCGACATAAGAGTCTACTTATTGGAATTTGCTTTCAACAAACGTTCATGACATTTTTGAACAAATGTCCATAACATTTTCATCTACTGAAATATGTTATGAACGTTTGAACACTTGATTTCATTTCACAAGTCACTGGAATTTAGGACATATATATACCTACCCTGAAAGGTGATATTTCAACGCTTTGTTTCTAGATGATCCGTTCATGGATTGTGAATTTTAAATGATTTTGCGCTAAAAGTTAAAATGAAGAAAAATGATTATTTTCATCATTATATGTCTATATCCCTGAAATGAGGTATTATGATTACTTACATTATTTACATAATTCGGATTGTTATCCTCATCTTCATTGCCATATTCATAACGTTTCGGCCTCTATATCTCTGAGATGAGGTATTATGATTACTTACATTATTTATATTATTCGGACTGTTATCCTCATCTTCAATGCCATATTCATAATGTAAACAGAGTTGTTAGTTCAATAGCAGGTCACAGCAAGAGTGAACCAGACTTGCATATTTGAGTTAAAGGGAAATAACTGAAACATCCAGAAGAGGCGTGGCACGTGGAACTAGAACAATCTACTCCGGTGGACGAAATAAAGTGTTCGGTTCGAAATTCCAATCACCTGAAGAAGTCCGGATCGCACAACAGCCGAAACGTTGTGAATATGGTAATGAAGATGAGGATAATACTCCGAATAATTTAAATAATATATATAAGTATTTTTATTATTCATTTCTCTTTTATTTCCGAAAAGGAAAAATCTGTTGTACAAAAAAAAAAAAAGTCATGTGCCGTTTGAAGAGATGGTGCCGTAGATGAGAAAACAGTAAGCCGCACGCTAGATTCAGCAGTGGAAATAGTGATCTGGAGGATAGAGAATATCCCGGGAGACTTGTATTCGTTTGATGAAGACGAAATCGAAACGCCGATTAAAATCCCTAGATCACAGAACACGGGGCATCGCAGTGATGCGCCATATATCCCAGATGAACGTCGTAAGACTTACGAGAATTGCCATGGTGTTTGTGTGTCTCGTGCATAAACGGAAATAGAATTAATAGACGACTGGATTTCTATCGTCGATTCTCTGTTAAAACGCAACAAAAACAACCCATTTTGAAAAGAACGGACTACCATTTATTTACATCAGTACACAAGCTCTCAATAGGACGGACTTCAATTTTCCGGAACCTTGTAAAAAATAAATAAAAAAATAAAAACTTAGGCCTGATCATTAGCCAGAAAGATACCAAAGTCTGGGAGGATTGAATCATGAACCTTCTTCAAATTTTGAGAAAGGTCGTTGAACAAAATTGGCACGTAAGTACTTGTATGTATATATGTATAAATATTTAAATATTGTCCGTGAATTATTTACATTATTTACATTGTCCGGACTGTTGTCCTCATCTTTACTGTCATATTCATAACATTTCAGCCGTTGTACGCTCCAGCCTTCTTCAGGTGATTGAAATTTCGAACCGAACCCTTTATTTCGCCCACCGTGGAACATTGTTCTAATTCCACGTGCTATGCCTCTACCGGATGTCTCCGTTATCTCCCTTTTACTCAACTATCCAAGTTTTTGTTCGCTACTGCCGTGGCCAGGTATTGAACTTGCAACTCTTTGGGTCTAGTCACTGGATCCAACTATCGCTTTTATCCATTGGGCCATATGTTCAATGCAATTCTAATCACCTGAAGAAGGCCGGAGTGTACAACGGCCGAAACAGTCCGAACAATGTAAATAATTACGATACTTCATCTCAGAAATATCGAAAGATGTCGTCTTTGAAATTTATTTTAAAACGCTATGAAATTTTTGCTGCGACCAAATTATATTATTTGTATATTTAATTCTGATAAATTGAAAAAATATTCACCTTGTTATATTTTTTGTTTGTTTGTTTGTTTGTTTGTTTTGTTGTTTTCAGTCAGTGTATATTGGATTTTGCGCCACATTTGAATTTCGTGTTGGTGGAGCCAGACGGGGGATCATTTGCACTTTGCCATCTTGCACGAGCATTTGTTTGGAACTTTGTCAATTTTTTTTTTTTTTTGTTTATTTGGTTTTGTTATGTTTTTGGTTTTTATATTGCAGTGATAAATTACCATAAATCTCTGTCTGGAAAAATGGTGACCGCATCTTTGGAAAGAAGATTGAAAGATTACAATTTTTCAAAATTCATTTTTTTATCATTCTTAAAATTTTTATTATCATCATTATTATTGCTGTTGTTGTTGTTGTTGTTGTTAAAAGCCTCTCGTGCTAAGGTGAAATAAATAGTAGTCAAAAATTAATAATGGCTGACAGTGCAGCACTGAATGAATAATTCAATATAATATTAATACTCATAACCCTAAATATTCAGGCGACCTTGCATTTTTTGAAAAATAAAAGGCATATATTTTATTTCCCGCCAGTCGTAATATTTGATTTCCCGCCAGCAACGATATTTGATTTCCCGCCAGCTGTAATATTCGATTTCCCGCCAGCTGTAATATTCGATTTCCCGCCAGCCGTAAAATTCTCATGGCTCTAAACGTTGGAACAACCATTATGGGATAACGGTTTTCCCGAAGCAAAAGCAGAGAAAGTTCGGATCAATCGGCGTTATCTATTGTGGATCCACGCTTTTTATTAGGAACGCAGGCACAGAGTTCCAGTAAATGCGATTAAAAAGATTAAAATTAAGATACAACAGTAATATTAAATTAATATTGATGGATAATTCTTCATTTAATTAAAAAAAAAGGGCAATCGCATCAACGGTCGTTTCATTTTTGGAGAAATGTTTCCATTAATTTCTCTAAACTATCTATAGGTATTCTTTACACTTTTAGATATCTTTTCATCCAGAATTAAGTCCGTCACCAATAACAGGTTATTTTTCCACCTATGTTCCTTAAGAACGTAGCTGATCACGGCTCTCACTAATTTTCTATCTTTTTTTAATATTTGCGAGTTGCCATGGTTTCTTCAGAAAGATGATGGAGTGGTTTCCCATCCCTTCTCCACGGTTTTGAATTCAGAGTATTGCTCTTCCTCCTAGACTGGCTGCCAAACAAATCTAGAGAACACAATTTATCACGCTATTTAACCGATAATCTTGAGAAATAATAGATCGGCACATACATTTCTCGGGTCATTAGTGCGAAAATGAACGCAACAGACTCGGGTTGGAATTTGAAATCGCCTATTCGATTCCGCTTACGGCGCCGCTACCCCCACATCCTAATTTTTCATAGCTTTTGTGATTTTCAAATAATTACGAAGTTTTACGTTGCCTTCTGGAGGATGTTGAACTCAGAATAGTCCAGCTTCTAGGCAAGCTGTTCAACAAATCTATAGGGACTACTCTATTTATACCATAGGTGAGGGGAGGAGGAGATTTATCACATTCCTGAGGGTAATAGTGTGAAACAAATCCAACAGATTATACCGGAACTTGAATACTGCATAGTAGTAACCATTATGGGATAACGGTTTTCCATGATTTCTTCAGAAAAATCATTATTATTATTATTTTATATTCAATTAATTAAAAATTAGATAATTATTTATATTTAAAGAAATTATTGTATTTTAAACATATTATTAATAAAAAATATTATTTTCTGAAGTGAAAACTTAACCAGTACAGACGGGAATGTTTGAGTCAAGATGAGACCTAATATATTGTTATGTTAGATCAAAAATGGAGTATTTTCTTTTTAATCATTTCACTTCAAACACGGCCATAATGCCACTAGAATGTAGGTGGTTACAGGGAGAAGAAAGTGAAAGTGAAAGTGAAAGTGAAAAAGAATGAAATGACTGAAAATGGGGAGAATTGAGGAAATCACAAAAAAAGGAACAGGATTCAAGAAGACAGAAGATGGCGTTTGGCATTGCACTTAATCTTTTGAAGATTGTAGTTATCAGGCGAGCAAGTACTCGGAAGGGAGTTCTACAGTTGAGAAGTGCGAGAAAACCAACTGCTAGAGTAGAAGTAGTGGTGACATCTAATTCAAAAGTAAAACAGTGAGACCGAGTTGCCAATCTCGGTAACGTTTAATTTCAGAGAAGTACGGGGAAAAAAAGCTCATTCAGTGCATGTGACATGAAAATATTTGTAGAAAAGACAGAGAAAAGTCATGACCAAGTCGACGAGAAAATGACTGAAGTCGAGATGACATGTCAGGCTCGATTACATCGATTTGAATTTGAAGAATCTCGAAATATACAGCAGGTGCACCTGACCAGATATGGCAACGGTATTTAATGCACGAACGAATGGTAGACTTATAAATGTGCAAGATGCATTTTGACGTGAAAAATCTTCTGACAAGGCGCAGTGAGACAACTTTCCTCTCAGAAGACATAGAAACTAATTCGATATCGTCACTTCGTGTCAATAGAAAACGTGAGGCCAAGAAAACGTAGAATGTTGCCTGTGTGGAGTTTAGCTTCAGCCATTGTTATTGATACCTATTTTCTAGACTTGAAAAAATTCAAAATTGTTTACGCGTTCTTTTGGGGGGAAATGATATATTCTTTCCCGCAAAGTCATAAGCCTATGACTACTCAATTGCTATTTCCATGATAAACGCTGAAATTAGTTCTATTTTTTAGTTCCACCATTTTAGGCCATTACCCTTAGAAGACGCCATACCACTACCACAGAGTCGAATCACCTTCATTTTCCCTGTGCTCTATATGCCAGGAAAAAAATTCAACTCGAGAACATTTTTACCCCAAAACTGCTACTTTATGGAAAAGACTCCAGAACTATACAATCTTCAAGTCAAGGGTATATTATTATCTCACCACCTTATCCTCGTAATTTTCCCTTCCTACCACCCCCTCTTTCACTTATATCACACCTCGTCCATCATGAACATTTTAATAGTAGGCTTCTACTTTTAGTGGCTCTCGGGTCTTGTATGTGTAAATGACAAGATCAAAACTCTCTACACACAAATAAAAAAAAATAAATGATGTCCTAAAATCTTCCACTACACTCGTCAATTTATATAAAGATAATATATATATATATATATATATATATATATATATATATATATATATATATATATTATAATAAAAAGAAAGAACAGTAAGATATATTATCCGGCGTTCGTATTGATATTTTTATTTTTACAAAACAGTGCTCAATGTAAATTTACAGAGCATAAATATTATAAATTAACTGATTTAAAATATGGTTTCTTCGCTACACAGGAATTACCATGTTTCAAAAACCGAAGCTAAAAACTTCAAATTTAATTATATAATTAAATTAAAAGCATTAGTTCTGTTTCATCTTCAAGCGAATTTTAGAATAACTTATTTTTAAATTTACTGAGTTTTAAACGCACATACAATTCATATTTTTTTGTTTCCAAGGATACAGAGAAATCCAATCATCTAGACAGGGGCGGTAGCGTTTTCATTTTTATTAAATATTATTGTATCAATTATGAGTTACCTTCGAAAAAGAGGTTAAGTTTAGAGAGGGTAGGGGTGTATTTTTCAACGAATTTTGACATCCGTTCAACGCATGTCGACTTTTTTTTTTGTTTTTTTTATCAACAACAAAAAGGTTTTCGACATTTTTTTCCGTTAAATTCGTACTTGTATACTTAAAGATTCTTTCTAAAAGGGGGGGGTTAGAATATCTCATATTGAACTACAACTATAAAATATTATTTTTACTCTTAATTACTAATAGACTATATTTCTTTTTAAATCAAATAAATGTAATAGAATTACTTAAATTATTTAAAAATTATTATTACATATCAAATATAAGTATGTATATTACCAGCTTCCTTTTTTTATATTTTATTTTATTTTATTTTTAAATATTATTTAAGGAAAATGTTTGACAATGTCGGCAAAATTCGTTGAAAAATGCACCCCTACCATGGTGGTGGGGTTGTGTCTTTTACAAATACGAAGCTAACGCAACTCGATCGAACGGAATTTGTGAGTGGTATGCTGGCTTCATTTTCCGTCTCACTAACTGTTAAAACACCTGCACATATATAGCCATTCTTGCTACTAAATAAACAACGATAAAGTTTAAGGAAAAGAGAAAAGAAAAAAAAAGAATTAGATGACCGATGAAATTCTCGAACTAACGAAAAAGAATAAAACCAACGAATGGCAGAAAAATGTAGAATGTTAAACATGAACTTAGAAAGAGATGCAAGTAAGCAAAAAATGAATGTCTCAATAGCAAGTATGCAGAGAAAAATACTACAGAAAATGCACATAACAGTCATGCATAAAAAGATAACAGAGAATAAATATTCTCTCACACTCAGTGACCGCTTTCGTCTTAGTGGTTTTCTTGTCTTGTTTGGAAGGAAACGCTTAAAAAGACAGCTTATTAATTTTGAAGAAGTTAAAACTGCTATTAAGTGTTTCTTTGCATTGAGATTTGAATGATTTTTTGCTCAGGAAATCAATAATTTACCAACTAGAATAGATGTTGTTATCGATAATGAAGAGGAACATTATCTTGATTAAATATATCAATTAAGACCAGCGTCCTGGGTATGACGATAAACTACGTCCGCGTTCTGGGTAAGGTGATAAACTAAATACACGTCCTGGGTAAGACGATAAACTACGTCCAACAGCAAGGCCTCTGAGCAGGAGGTTTTGAAGAGCATGGAACCACCTCTTAATTTCTGGTGTTCCCAGGTCAACCCTGACAAGGGGTGTGGACAGCACCTGTTCGGGCCACAAATTGGGCAAATAGATAACCACCACAATGGTGTCAAAATACTATGAAAGTGTAAAAATAGGTTTTGATAAAATCTATTTTTACATTTTGAGCAATAAATTTTTTTAGGAAAAATTATTATCAGCAATACATTGTTACCAGCAATCATTTTTGAGGAAAGAAATTTTACCAGCAATTTCATTTTTAAAATGAAAAATATTACCAGCAATACATCTTTGAAGAAAAAAATATTAGCAGCAATAAAAATCTTGTCGACATTAAATAACCCATTGAGGTTGATATGCCGTAAAACGAACCAAACCAAACCAATATATACTGAGATAGATAGATAGATAGATAGATAGATAGATAGATAGATAGATAGATAGATAGATAGATGAAAAATGTGACAAGCAATACAAATCTTGTCGACATTAAATAACCCATTGAAACTGATATGCCGTAAAACAAAACAAATCAAACTAATTAAGACCAAAAAAGAATGTGTGCCTTTTCCATCTTCAAATGCGTCATGACTTGATTTACAACTTTATATGCACCATCGGAACCAAAATATTCGAAGACACCAGAAGAGAAACGAAAGAAGTCAAATGACAAGATAGAAAGACTCAACAAAATCAATCTCGTCTTCCACTAACATTTCCAAGCAGTCAATCCCATCGACTTTACCCTGTAAGAATTGGTCTACTTAGTCATTCTGCAGGGCAGAAAACGTCATCGCCAACAGGATTTAGAAAATCTTAAAAGGGAAAACTTACACAACATACAGAAAAATGCTTTAAAGATGGAATGGTTACATAGAAGAGCTATTCACAGACGACAGAAGATTGAAACGTACAATACATAAAAATATGAAAGGATCCATAGTATCACAATCTGACGTAAGATCGTAACTGGCTAAGATAAATAAGGACAAAGCAACAGAACTAGATGAAATTGTAATAGAGAGGCTGAAGTATAATATAATTTCGAAATGGATAATATAATCGAAAATAATAAATGAAACATACGATAGTGGCGAAATACCTGAAGACCTTAGGAGATCCATCTTTATAGAAGAAGCCAAGTGCAATGAATGCTCGATCCATCGGCTAATCACCTTAATAAGCCAAATAATTAGGCTTATCATTCGGATTGTGATTAATAAAACTCGTAATAGAATTGGACTGGAACGAAGGAATACTTGCTTTATAAAGACACTAAAATAAGAAATGCTATCTTTATGGAAAAAAAATATTTTAATGGGTATGATATGACGATTTATTTGAAATGCTAGAGCATGATTTACACGGGAAAGATATTCAAGTAATCTATAACTTCTACTAGGAACAAACAGCCTACATGCGGATAAAAAACGAATTCAGTTAGTAAGGATTAAGACAAAAGAATGTTTTCTCACTGGATTATTTCAAACTCTATAGCAAGGCGATTCTAAGCGAACTGGAAAAACCTATCAGGATCTCTTATCGTATATGCATGTACATAATGACAACAAATGCATAGAAGATACTAACCGAGAAAGGAAACAAAGAATTCTTAGATTAGGTAGTAAAGGAGCAGCAAGAAAACAAAAGGACAGAATGGGAGGTCATTAGCAAAAGAGGCGGTCCAAGGTGTCAGCTACATATCGTGAAGATCAAAATCAAGTTTGTTTTTTTTTACAGTGAGACTAACGCTTTACAAGGCCAGGGTTACGTTAGGAGGCAATTTGTGTGTATAGATGAGGGAGATCACGATTAACCCGATCCTTGAATAGGTAAAGATTCTCGTGATCGGGGAATCAGCCTGCCGAGAGTCGATTCCACAGGGCAGTGGTTCGCGGCGAAAGAAATGCTCAAGTGAAACTTACTTCTCACCGATGGAATATGGAGGGAATGGTTTGCTACTATCCAAGTGGGATGGTGTGTTCTTGCCATGAAGGTTTGCCTTGGCGATACCAAAGAACGCAGTTCGGTCCGAACACTATCCATAGAAGTAGCGACAGAGAAGCGAGAAACTTGCTATGCCCCGTCTGTGGGAGAGGGGTTCAAAGGTAGAGAATAATTCGTCTCCCACAAAGGGAACGGAGACGCTTTTGAACTCTAAGGCTGGAGAGTGAGGTATTGACAGCTGCTGCCCAAATATGGCAACTGTACTCTTGGCCTGATCTGGCTCTTGTAGAAATAGAGGGAAGCTGGAGGAGTCCGGTACTGGCTGGAGATGCACAGGGTACCGACCATTTTTATCTACATCCTTAGACACGGATTTACGTAGAGCAGTAACAAACGACTGAAAATATGAAATCTGGTCGGTCAAATACGGTCAAATTGGCAGCTGATCTAAAACAAAATACCTGCATCCTGTTATATTAACTGGGCCAAGAAATGGCTACTTGATTTTAACGCCTCCAAAACGAAATTGCTCTCCATTAATTGTCTTAGCATGGCCAATGAAAACCTCCAGGAGAGCAACTCGTCGCGACCTAGCGGACTAACGTTTATTTGGAATCAATTCCTAGGACTGCTACTCGGAAATCCTCTTCTCCCTGTCATGTTAGACAATTTCTCTCGTCCGAATCTATTATACATATTTATAAGACCATCATTAGTCCATGCTTAGAATACCCCTACCGCATATGGTCTGGTGGTCCTGCTGTCTATTTAGAGATCCTTGATAAAATCCAAAGTAGCATCAGCAATGCCATTAGTCCTGATCTGGCATCTCGGCTTCTGTCACTTTTCCACCTTCGTAATATAGCTTCACGGTGGCTTTCTTCTATAAATACCTTCATGGCAATTGTTCTGATGAACGCTCCTCCATGGTACCTAGATTCTATGAATTTAAGCGCGGTACTAGATTGGCGGTAAGGTCTCATCATTTTACAACTGAAATGGCTAGATGTAACCGCAAATTCTATGCTAAAAGTTTCTTCTATCGCACTTCTTGTTTGTGGAACTCTCGTCCGGCTTCTTGATTTCCAGTCAATTTAATTTCAGTGTCAATCGTTATCTGCTGTTTTCTTGATTTCTGTTCTTTTATAGTTCTAGCTCCTTAATAATGTTTTTTCTTATAATCTGTCACACCCGATTACCCCCTGCTTGATAGTGGCTTTGTCGCCTTCCATGGAGTGTAATGATTCAGAAGTGTACTGAACTGCTATACCATCTAATGTTCGGCTACGTCTTTGAATTCCCGATTGAGCTGTGAATGGTGAACAATTTCCGTACAACTGAAAAAGAGAATTGAAGCAACAAATATGTGGTTCTACTGACGAATGATAAGAATACTATGGATAAGACATGTGACCAACGAGGAAGTCTTAAGAAAAATAGATACAAGGAGCATAGAAAGAAAAAAGCAAACAAGTATTTCTAAGAGGTACAAAAAAGGAAATCGTGGAGAAGCGTCATAGACCACGCCCTGAAGGGAAACAGCAATTAATAAAAGATAGGATCAAACACTGAAGGGAACTACGTCAACATGATCTAGTCTTGCAGACCTTCAATCCCCAAAAATATCTCAAGATAGATTTAAAGATAAATTTAACGCTTACGATGGCTACCATATCTGGGTTCGAACTGCCCAATTTTCCCTTTACAGCCTTGACAGTCTTCAAACTTCGTTTACGCGACCTGGTGGGCGATGAATTATTTTAAATCATCCAGCCCCTTTTCTACAAACGAAACATCACAAGCCCATCTCTACCGCTTATTTTCATGCCAAATATTCGAACGAGATACATTCCACAGTTGAACCTGTTCAAACCTTTACATCTATGACGTCATGCAAAGTACTCAAGGTATGAACACAAAAGGGATCTTTTACAAAAGAATATGCTCAATGGCTTAGTCATTCCTAGTAATAAATCTAACCGAGAGGGGCGTTAATGGTTATTTCGAGTAGCAAAAGCAGGAAGTTGTAGAGAGCCATGCTCGCCTTGCACCTGAAATGACTTGGTGTATAAAAGAGGTGGTATGTGAAGTTTTTTAAGACATATGACATTGCGACTACATAACTGATCCCTGTTTAATCACAATTATGCTAGATATTTCAAATAGCGGCATTTTTTTAATCATTTCACCCAAGAAAGACGGAAATACCACGAAGAATCCTCATGTGGTTGTAGAGAGTGAAAATGAGAGAAAATACTGTGCATAGTGAGGATTGAGGAAATGATAAAAGATGAACGCGATTCAAGAAGACAGAAGATGCATTTAAATGTTTGAAAATTTTAGTTGTCAGGGAAGCAAGTAAACGGAAGGTAGTTCCACATGCCGGAAGTGCGGGAAAAGAAACTTTTTGAATAGAAACGGCGGTTGCATTTAACTATTTCAGCAATAAAAGGGAGGGACGTAGGTGCGAATCTAATGGCACGCTTAAATTCTTGTAGTCGGGGCATCATCGCCAGAACTGTTCCCATGAAAATATTTATTAAAAAAATGACATAGGGAAGCCACGTTACGTCTGTTCAAAGTCACTAAAGTCGAGATGCCAGGTCAGGATCGATTACAATATAGATCCTTCTTTGGATTTCTGGATTTGAAAGCCAGACATTGGCGCTAATGTTTAATAAGTATTTGTGTCTGAAAACAGGCCCAAGAAACTATAGTTATAGCATAATCGCCCTCTTTTTGATAAACAAAATATCATTCCTTATAAGGAAAGAATAAATTAAGGAACCATTTAATGAGGACATTAAAAAGTAGACCAGATGCCAACAATGGATTTTAAAATATCTGATATTCGGTATTTTAGGCAAATTTTGCTGAGCGCAGCGGACCGTTAAATTTTCAGTACCCCACCGTGCATATAGACAGGAAGAAGTAAAAAAAAATGAAATTCATTTTTTTCTTTTATATTTTTCCCTAAAGACGGCAATATTTCACATTAGATTAATCCTTTTAAAACCACAAGAGCACTTAAAGCATTTAACACGCCATTGGTATCTATAGAATATTTCCTGTTTAGCTCGCCGAAAATTAAACTATTAGTGGACAAAAAAGCGTTTACTAATAAAATAACAGACCCATTACTTGCCAGTACATGTGTTTTTCCTCACCGGAACAAGTATTCTTCTTAACGATGTGTCCTTTCTGGCCGACAAAAATGTCATTACTAGCCGGTAAAAGCGCCGTTACTGGTTAGTACAAGCATCCTTACTAACCGTACAAGAGTCGTTCCTGGCCGTTACAAGTGTCATTACTAGCCGGTAAAAACGTCGTTACTGGTCGTACAAATGACATTACTAGCCGAATAAGCTTCGTTACTGTTCGGTACATGTATCCTTACAAGCCGGTACAAGAGTCGTTCCTATTACAAGTGTAATTACTAGCTGGTACAAGGGTCGTTACTGGCTGAAATAAGTGTCATTACTAACCTGGGCAAGCGTCGTTACTGGTCGGTACAAGAGTCGTTCCTGGCTGTTACAAGTGTCATTAGTAGCCGGTAAAAACGTTGTTACTGGACAGTACATATTCCATTACTAGCCGGAGAAGCGTCGTTACTGTTCGGTACAATTATCCTTACTAGCTAGTACAAGAGTCGTTACTGACCGTTACAAGTGTCATTACTAGCCGGGGCAAGCGTCGTTACTGGCCGATACAAGTGTCATTACTAGCCAGTACAAGCATCGTTACTGGCCGGTACAAGTATTCTTACTGGCCGGTAAAAGCCTCGTTACTGGCCAGTACTAGCGTCGTTACTGGCCGGTACAAGTGTCATTACTAGCCAGTACAAGCGTTGTTACACAAGGGACATTATTGGTTTATATCGAAAAATGAAAAAACAAGAAAATTATATTAGATACAAAGAAAAGAGTACTGAATTGTCTCATATAATATCAGTACCCCTATATGGCAGTGAATGCCGAAAAATCTACTTACAGTTGAAGAAGAGAATTGACGCAAGAGTAATGTGGTTCTACAGAAGGATGCTGAGAATACCATAGATTGAATATGTGAGCAACGACGAAGTTTTAAAGAGAATGTAAACAAAAAGACACTTAAACTTAACAGCAGAAAGAGACAGTTGTAATATCTAGGAAGAATAATAAGGAAAGAGGCCTTAGAAAAATTAACACTCACAAGAAATAAGGAAGACAGAAGGAACAAGAAATCAGTGCATAATCTACCTAGAGAGATTGATGATTGGCACAACAGGTTTTAGGAGAGACAGCAAAATGGCAACATTTACCAAAAGCTACAAAGGACAGGAAATTGTGTAGAGCCATGATCACCAACTTTCTGAAAGGTGATTGCATATAGAAGAAAAAGGAAGGCTTCCTTACTCGCAGGCACATTTTTTCCTAGCTGGTACACATGTCATTGCTCGCCATTGCAATTAATTACTAGTTAGTGCAAGTGTCGTTATTAGCTGGGACAAGATTATTAAAGCCACAAATTATGACAAAAAGAAATAATTAAAAAAATAAAATGTCCTCCCTCCCACCCACTTCAACACGAAAAAGATTTTTTTCTCGTAGAAAACGTCACCCTGTGAAATTTATGACGACGGAGATTATTAAATGAAAGCGTGTCGGAGAAAGTCGAACGATGTAGATTTAGCTTTCAAAGACAAAATTTCTCTGTTGGCTTACTTATGTAGCCTTATCAGTGGAAGCTGATATCTTATGAAACATGATCTGCCAAAAAATGGATTCGAACATGTATTTTCCCGATGGTTATCAGCTGAGTAGAGTGGACTTCACAAGTATATGGCAAGCGGTTCAGACAAAGAGAGCTAGTGAATTAAGATAAATTACGTTTCTAGACAAAGATACGAAAACAAAGAACAATGTTCTGTGTTAGATAATGGCCACTGCTCGCGAAAAAGCGAGAGAGACCAAGTAGACCCACGGAGAACGTCGTGAAAGGGGAGATACCTTTTAGATTGCTCAGCTCCCCATTCAACTACGCCTCATCTCGTCTTCGCTTGTTTATAGCAGTAGGTTACAACACGAGAATAAAACCTGCTTACTGCTACAAATTATCATGGTTTTATTGCGTGGGTAACGCTCTTACCGAAGGGTTATTTTTAAGCCACAGGCGTCTGACTGGAAGAAGCCGAAGCTTTGAAACAGAAAATGGTAGCATGTGGCTCACCAGACAGTCGGGTGGGTCAATTTCGTCAGCGGGTTGACATGCGACGTGTACGCCTAGCCACTAAGCGCATATCTGCGATGCCTCACGCAATATCAATGTTTGCCACTGACATTGAAAAATGTGATCGACCCAACTGCGCACAGAATGCGCACACGTGGGACACACCGAATGACATGGCGATATATAAGCACCCACTTGAGAGGTAAAATTAGGAGAGTTTCTTGCGTGCTGGCAAGAATATAGAATCCACAGTCGGAAAAACAAACAAACGCCACACATACAATATTAACTGACCATGTCCGGAGTTGCATAAACAATAATGTTCCATCTTATAGATATGTGCAATTATAACGTTAAAAGTGATAAAATGCAGGAAAATTGAACATACTGTTTATTTTAAATAGTTAGATAGTTCTTTATCTCAGGGGGTGGGTACATGGAAATCTTAAATATCGACACAGATATTAACGCGGAAGGTTTGTAGATATACTAGGAGATTATTATAAGAAATGATAAAATTTATAAACTCTTAGTATTCAAATGAATGTAATTTGTTAGGGGTACAGTACAACACCGCGAACACCGTCTACTCAAACACCAACGACTCAACACCGCCGAATGAACGCCGTGACAATTCGAGAATACTCAGGACCGAGGCAATTCAGCACCAGAAAAACATAACTTTTTATAACCGAATTGAAGTAATTTATTACGGATTAAAAACATTAATTAGTGATTATTTTTCTTCAAATAAGGCATTTGAAAAGGTATTATGTAAAATGTGAACAAGTTTTTATTTTTATTTTTTTAATAAAGTAAATCGTAAAGAAATTTATTTTTTTACTAAAGTAAATTGAAATATAATATTAATTCAATAAAACATAATTTGTTTTGAATTATTTTTAATAAACTAAATCGAAAAATTCAAAACAAAATGAAGCAGTTTCTTTTATTTAATTATTTTAATCGTAATGCAATTTATTTTTAATGAAGGAAATCAACATACTAAAATATTATTTTATAAATAATATCTTCATAGAAATAATTTAAGAAGGCGCATAGATAAAGAATAATGCAAAACAAAATAGTTTAGTTAAAATAGTTGGTTTATATTTCAAAAGAAAATACGAAATAAATTTGACTATACAAAAATTGTTTATACAGTGATGTTCGATAAAAGTGACTCACCTGATTTTTTTACTTAAAAATTCTTTCGCCTATTGTTTTTGGGGTCAAACTAATTTTTAATCTTACTAATATAAAATCCCCTTCCCGACCACCTAGTAAAAAAGTTTACTCACCCTAAGTTATTCTATTGATAATTATAATTTTGGATATAAATGAGATTTAGGGAAAAACTCTGTGCAAAAAAAGTGACTCACTTATTTCTTGCAACTAGTAATCAATAGAAACATAACCAAACAGCTTTAAATAAAGAATAATAGAGGTATAATTTATTTATAATAGGTAATATAGTTCGAAATATTTAATAATCTATGGGTCCTTCTTTATTTCGAATAACCTTTTCAACCCTTTTTGGCATTGACTTGATTAGGTTCTGGCAAATCTCATCTCCAAGCATTGAATTCCATTCGGATATGAAATTCACAATCAAATCCTCTTTGTTGCTCAACTGCTTTCTCGAGAGCCTGTACTTTATAATGCTCTATAAGTTTTATATGGGGTTGAGGTCAGGAGATTGGGGCGGCCATGTCATAACACTCACCTGTTTCTCATCAAAGTATTCCTTCATCAATTTTGATTTGTGACAGGGTGCAATAAATATATCTTGGTGGGGTCGATTTGCACCCTTTCAGCAGAAGGGAGCAGACAAGACTCTAAAATTCTCTTGTACTGCTCGCTCCTGAGGGTATTTTCAATAGGTTTTAAGAAACCAGTTCCATGAAAAGAAAAGCATCCCCAGAACCTTATACTGAACGGATGCTTGACAGTAATTATTGCTAAATTCAAAGAGCTTTCAAAGCTTCTTTTTCGGATTTTAGATCGCTTATCCTTTGAATTTAGCTCAACTTTCGTTTCATCGGAGAAGAGAACATTTAGTATAAAAAATCAGGTGAGTCACTTTTATCGAACAGCACTGTATGTCCTGTGAATGCTGGACACCTTCTTCAAAGACGAAGAAGAAACTTGAAACAACAGAAAAATATGATTCTAGAATGATCACGAGGCTACCATGGACTGGACATATGGGCAACGACGATGTTTTAGAGAAAATGGAAACAAAAAGGAAACTTATACTTAACATCAGGAAGAAGCAGTGGAAATCTCTGGTGCACGTAATGAGGAAGGAGGGTTTGGAAAATCTGATACTCACAGGACGAACTGAAGGCAAGAGGGACAGAGGAAAACAACGCATAACATACTTGACGGGCATGACAAAATGGATGCCAGGACAGGATTTAAAAATAACGAAAAGACAGAATGTATTTAGAGCTAAAAAGACCCTGAAATAGTGGATAGCCATGATTGCCTACGTCCTGTGAAGTCACGGCATATAAAGAGAGAGATTACAGTCTAAAATGTACAGGGTGCGGAAGGAACCCACACACACGCACACATATTCCTCCCAGAAATACCTCCCAACATAATGGTGTAAGATATTAGCGACAATGGTGTCTTAATCGTACTAATGTCTTACTATTATGTGGGTGAAATTTGAGGGGAGAATATGTGGGGTGAATTTCTGCCGAGACTTGTTGTAAAATTCGTTAAATAGAGAAAACAAATGTGCAGTACACGGCGACAATTTCATTATGCCGCTTTTGTTGTTCTGGTTTCAATTGCAAGGAAGCTTTTTACGATGAGTTTACAGCCCCACATTCAATAACTTTTAAATTCAGCATTATCCCGCTCTGGGTATGACGATAAACTACATCTGCGTCCTGGGTAAGACGATAAACTACGTCCAACAGCAAGGCCTCTGATCAGGAGGTTTTGAGGAGCGTGAAACCACTTCTCAATTGTTGGTGTTCCCAGGTTCACTCAGAGTGGTAGCACCTGTTATGACCCCAACTATGGGAAAATAGTTAACCCGCAAACTGGCGTCGTAACACTGTGAAGGTGTAGAGGTAGGTTTTGGTACCAGCACTGTATTTTTTTGTAAAGGATTGTTGCCGCTGGCGAGTATTTTATTTTGTTGATGTTATAAAGATTACCATTTCATTTCCTAGCTCTGTTTTGGTTATTCCTCATTCAGTAACCTTTTCTATGTTACGACAGAAAGAAAGAAAGAAAGAAAGAAAGAAAGAAAGAAAGAAAGCAAGAAAGAAAGAAAGAAAGAAAGAAAGAACAAGGATATGAAAAGAAAGAAAGAAAGTGTTATATACCGTACCTATGAGTATTAATACGTTGCCCCAATCCTCATAAATACGTTGGATACTGTTGTAGGTGTTGGTAATATGCTGTCTAAGTAGTCCACCATTAGCAGTGGTTTACCTACTTCGCGCCGCTGGCGAGTAATGTATTTTGTTGATGTTATAAAGATTACCATTTCATTTCGAACTTCTGTTTTGGTTATTCCTCATTCAGTAACCGTTCCTAGGTTACAACACTTTCCCAAGTTTAATAATCCTCATTCTATTTGGAAGAAAGAAGTTCCATTCATATTCTTCCCGAGAAATACTATTTTGTAGCACAGAATTCCGAGGGGATACTTCTTCGACCATTACGTTCTTAATTTTTTCAAGTCTAGAGTCAACAGTTTCCTATAATACATATCCTCATAGTCTGTATTTACTTATTCCTCTTACCGCGCCATTCGATAACGCTTGATTCTTGAGCCTTGAATTAGGTGAACATCTCGTTCAAAAAGTAAATTGTGAGAAAGTAAACGCATCAAACATGGCAGGAATTTCAATTCGGTATGGCAATCCCACTTGCAGCGTTATGTGCATATCCGAGGCAATAAAATATAACATAAATCTTCTTTTTATTAGATGTGCATTAGATGCGTTTGGTGCACATAAAGATTTCTATGAGCTGCATTAAAAGGGATTGCATTTTTTATGATTATGGAGCTTTCGCATTATTAGAAAGTTACGCGTTGCGCTGGGCATTAACTGACAGAGAGTCTTCTCTATAGTCGAGCAGTATCGCAATTATTATTATTATTATTATTATTATTATTATTATTATTATTATTATTATTATTATTATTATTCATATGTACGATCGTTACGCTTTTCTACGAAAGATCAAAGCGTAGTATCTGTCCGATCCGCGGCTCTTCTGATCTGGGAACAATTACGTTTTAAGCTCGACAAATTTGCATAATAATATTAATGGAGACGGGTTGTGTTAAAGCGATGGAGAGGGAGAGAAAGGAGCCCATAAAAGATAGGAAGTTAGAAAGAAAGTGAAAAACGAAAAAAAAAAGAGAAATCACTTGAAAGAAAGGCATGAATACACACACACTCATATATGTATATATATCACGATCATAGACACATCCGGTAATCTCGACCCATGAGGACCTGACAACCTCACTCAGTTTTTAGCGTTGTGCCGTATGTGACACCTGACTCCCGCTATTGATCCGCATTCAAGTCCACATATTGTGCAGCAGCGAAAATCTCGGGACAGAGCCATGGAAATATTTACGCCATTGTCTTTCGTCTCATAACTGACTGATTTCAAAATTTCTGATACAACTCTAGCACAAATATTTCCAGTTATTTATACACACACACAAACATATATATATATATATATATATATATATATATATATATATATATATATATATATATATATATATATATAGGGTGTCCATAAATTTAGTGTGCACTATAAAAAATTTATAACTTTATTTGTAATTGCGATAGAAATAATTTGTAAAACGGATTAGAAAGAAGTAAATCTATATTTTTGAAGGTTTTATTGAAATTTTATTTAAGTTTCCAAATGTCCTCCATCATTAGCAATACAAAGGGTAATACGATTTTGTAGTTCACGGTAAATATTTGCCAACTGATTTACAGTAATGCCTGAAATCACATTAGTTATTTTAGCTATACTTAAAACTAGGTACATTAAACTTTTTACCGATTATTTCTATGGCAAATACAAATAAAGTTATAAATTTTTTCAAGCGCACACGAACTTTATGGACACCCTGTATATGTCGTTTGGATTTTTTCTTTTTACTTTTCTTAGAATATTTGCAAGCTGTTATTCATTCTCCTATACTGGTTGCCACCTATGGCTAGAGGACACTGCTATTTAACCCATAGTTGACTGGAGAAGATATTGAAATTTCCAATGATATGTTGCCATTGTTTACAGAGCAGATATGATAGTTCGAGAAAAATTGTCGAAAATATCTGTTTAAAAGGAGTAATTCGATATTTCCTGAACCGAAAGATCTCTGGCTGTACGCGCATAGCACGCCAGGCTTAATGGAGGTATGGTACAGGGTGCAGGTTCGATTACTGTCGGAGATCACATATTTGCTAAGAAATTTCTTGAACATTCAGGCCAGTAAATGTAATTAATAGTGTTTATTTAAAGAAAAGAACATTTACTCAAATAAGTCTATCCATAAAAATATATTTGTCGCATTTAATCCATTTCCTATGAGATATATATATATATATATATATATATAAGTGCTCAATATCAGAGATAGAGCGTATGTAAGTATAAAAGTGAACATTGAATATTGAAGTCAACACACAGAAGTGACTGATGATTGCGTTTATCATGAAACAGTCTATATTCTCTGAGTGTGTACTTCCATGTTTACTGATATATATATATATATATATATATATATATATATATATATATATATATATATTAGAATTGGACATAGTCCGACAATTTATTTAAAGACATTTATATATATATATATGTCTGCGTGTGTGTGTGTGTGTGTGTGTGTGTGTGTCTGTGTGTGTGTGTGTGTGTGTGTGTGTGGTGGAGGGTCAAGGAGCTCAGTTCCTAGGAACCGACAGCCAGACACCAGCACATATGATATGATTATAGTGGTGAAGGCTTTGTGCAGAACCATTCATACTTCTTGAAGGGTCGAATACAGAGACATTGTGCACTACGTGCCACAAGGTCCCCAAACGAAAAATGTAAATAATGCAAGTAATCATAATACTTCATCTCAGAGATATAGAAGCCGAAACGTTGTGAATATGACAATGAAGACGAGGATAACAGTCCGAATTATGTAAATAATGTAAGTAATCGTAATACCTCATCTCAGAGATATAGAGGCCGAAACGTTGGGAATATGGCAATGAAGATGAGGACAACAGTCCGAACAATGTAATAATGTAAGAACAATATAGAAATGCGTCTATAATCGAAAAGAAAAATCTGATGCGTGCAATAATGATGAGGAAAGTAACATGTTTGTTTTTTCAATGGTAAAAGGTGTATTTCAGATTCCGAATGCGCACTGCAATAGCAAACGATACCTTACAAAAATGAAACAAAATAAGACGCTGAAAAATTCGTTGGAAACCAAGAAAAGAATGCTTATATAAAGTATCAATCATCTTGTATGGCAGCGAAAGTGGGACATTTTCTTCACCAATGAAGAAAAAGAATGGAAACCATAGAAATGTAGGTCAACCGACGGATGATGAGAACACTGTGAGCGGTGCGAGTAGGCAACGAAAAATTCTTAAGGAAAATGGAAATAAAAAGAAATTTTATGCTCAGAATCAGAAATCATCAGCTGAAATATTTTGGACATATAATATAGAATGGAGGGCTTGTAAAATTTGACTCTCACAAGACATATTGAAAGTAAAAGAGACGGTTGGAAACATGGCGCACCCAACCGAATAGGTAGGTGTAAACGCATGGGAAAGATGGGGAGGAACGGTGTAGTAATGGACACAGCTTGGATTGAGGAATCGGAGAGCCGAGTTCGAATTCCAGTCAAATTACATTCACTTACGTGCTAATATACATTTGGGAAGGTTATGAATCCTTTTCTTCTCCCCCCCAGCTATGGGTAAATACCAGGACAACCATTATCTCACTTCTCACTAAAGTATTCTGATTCTCTTTCATTCCCTGTAACCAACTGGTCTACAGCAGAAAGAAATAGCAACCTACAACGGAAAAAAATCTGCCTAGTCAGTCATGTATCGAAAGATACATGATCGTCTTAGCGTGTATCACGCATGGCACACAACTGACTAAACGCATGGCGAACGAGCGTTGGGTGTGATTATAAAACGACTAACGTTACTAAGAGCTACAAAGATAGGAAGTTATGGAGAACTATACTCACTACACTGGTTGGAGTATTTTGGAAAAGAATTTGTCCTCTTTTGTCTGTGTATCTTTCAACAAGCATATTGCTAAAGTAATTTGCGAATTTTTTTTTTCTTTTCAGAACAATGCCCAATCTATGTGGAAATTTATGTCGCTGCTTGAAAGATCATTTTTATCAGGACAGCAGGAACATTAAGGATTTCAAGACCACTTCCAAAGAAAATTGGATCATGTTTTTCAAGAATATTTTCCGAAGGATACTGTGAGTTCTCAGGAAAAGCGTCTCCGAAGCTAACTTACTAACCAAAGCCATGCCACTACATATGAAAACAATGTGCCTAAAGGCATTTACCACATTAACGTTTGTTTATAGTTCATTCTGTTTTATGTGTTTGGAGTTTTTTTTTTTATTTCTTTTACTGTTTAGCTCTGAGATCCTGAAGGCAACTTTATAATTTCATCTTCCCAGAATGTTATCTTTCTTGGCAAAGAACGGCTGTAGGCATATTTTCTAGTTTTCCAGAAAACAGATAATTTTGTTAAAGCCATGAACTGGAAATATATGTTCATTCAAAAGGTGCCATATTTAGCGAAAACGGCGAAGGAATGAAAGATTCACCCCAAAAGCTTTAATAATGTTTACCTAATCACTATAGATATATAATTGCAATTATGTGTTTTGTAAAAATTAATTCACCCCAAAAAGGCGATAATGTCACTAAAACTCAGGTGGTTACAGGGAGTGAAAGAGAATCAGAATACTTTAGTGAGGAAAAGTGAGACAAGGACAAAAAAAACAGGGTTCAGAAAAACAGAAGATGGCGATTGACGTTGCATTTAAATGTTTGGAGATTGTAGATGAGAGGGAAGCAACATTTGGTTTGGTTTACTTTGGTTTACGGCGTACCAACCTCAATTGGTTATTTAATGCCGACAAGATTTTTATTGCTGGTAATACTTTTGTTCAAAAAAGTATTGGTGCTATTTTTTTTTTCAAAAATATATTGCTGGTATTTTTATTCAAAAATGTATTGCTGGTAATAAGTTTTTCCTTCAAAAATACATTGCTGGTAATATGTTTTTACAAAAATGTATTGCTGGTATTAAAACCTATTTTTATATTTTCATAGTGTTTTGACCCTAGGTTGGTGTTAACAATTAACCATAGCTGGGACCCCCTAACAGGTGCTCCCACCCCGCGTCGGTTTGTTTGTTTTGTTTTGTTTTACGGTATATCAACTTCAATGGGTTATTTAAGGCCGAGAAATTTTTTTTATTACTGGTAATATTTTTTTCTTCAAAAATGAATTGCTGCTAATATTTTTTTTTCAGAAAATGAATTGCTGTTAATATTTTTTTCAAACATGTATTGCTGATAATAATCTATTTCTGATAATATTTTTTGCAAAAAGTATTTCTGGTATTAAAACCTCTTTTTACACTTTCATATTGTTTTGACGCCAGTTTAAGGGTTAACTATTTGCCCATAGCTGGGACCCTAACAGGTGCTACCAGCCCGGGTCGGAACACCAGCAATTAAGAGGTGGTTCCACGCACCTCAAAACCTCCTGATCAGTGCCCTTGCTGTCAGACGTAGTTAATCGTCTTACCCAGGACGCGGACGTAGTTTATCGTCTTACCCAGGACGCAGATGTAGTTCATCGTCTGACCCAGGAGGTGGATGTAGTTTATCGTCTTACCCAGGACGCGGATGTAGTTTATCGTCTGACCCAGGACGCGGATGTAGTTTATCGTCTTACCCAGGAGGCGGATGTAGTTTATCGTCTGACCCAGGACGCGGATGTAATTTATCGTCTTACCCAGGACGCGGATGTAGTTTATCGTCTTACCCAGGACGCGGATGTAGTTTATCGCCTTACCCAGGACGCGGATGTAGTTTATCGTCTTACCCAGGACGCCAGGGAAGAAAGAAATTGGATGGAACTACTACAAGTGAAAAGTGCGAGATAAAATGTTCGGATAGAAGTGGTGATAGAAGTGGATCTAGCGAGTTCAGAAGTAGATTGGTGAGACCTAGTTACCAATTTAGTACGGAATATAAAGATTATATAATTTAGTAAATCCAGACACTTTTCCTCGATTTCAGCTGGCCTAACTCGGAGAAGTACTTGATTGAATCATTCGTCGCTTCCCAGTTAGTAGCCCATAGCAAAAGGCAACCTTCCAACGCTACTATACTTGTATATAATACATCATCTCAGAAATATAGATAGATACAGTCCGAATAATAGTTTACATAATACCTCATCTCAGAAATATAGACAGATACTGAAAGGCCTAAACGTTGTAATAAATATGGCGACAAAGATGAGGACAATAGTCCGAATAATGTAAATAGTGTACATAATACCTCATTTCAGAAATATAGACAGATACTCTAAGGCCGAATCGTTGTGATATATATGGCGACAAAGATGAGGACAATAGTCCGAATAATGTAAATAATGTACATAATACCTCATCTCAGAAATATAGGCAGTTCCAACCTGAGTTTGAAATCGGTTTTCAAAGTCCGTTGACTTTGCCTTTAAATATCAAAGTCACTCGCATCTCGCTCTTTTTGTTATATTTTATGTATTTTTGTCATGTCTCTGTAGAATGTCAAAATTAACATTTCAAAGTAAAATCCTTTAGACATATACTAGTGCACCGGGGCAGTCAAAAATGACGGTTATTGTTAGAAAGTTTTAATAGTGAGATGCAATAAAATAAATATGTCTTGAAAGAATATATTGAGATTCAATATAGTGGAGATGAAGAATCCCCAACTAAAAGAGTCGCCAATGAAGCGTTTAATTAATCCGTTCCCTTTATATTAATTTGAAGATCAATCGCATCTATGATCCCTTGATTACTCCTGGTATTATATTAATCGCTTTCTGTTTAATATATTTTCACGTTAAAAATGTTATGTGTTTAATATAACAGTGAAGTGGAAATATCTCTTGGAAGAAAAAGGTTAGCAAGAAAACGACAAAGACGGAGACGATAAAGACAATTTCAAGACCAAGTTGAAGCGAAACGATAACAATAGAGAAAAGGATATGAGTGTCTCATATGAGAAACTTGAACAAATATGAACCGTGAGAGTAAAGGGACTGATTATTTTTAACGCTTCATTTTGCTCGGGAGCTAATTTGGTCTAAATGCAGAGAAATATTTTATTTGTATAGATTATTAAAACCACTAAGGGAAGTAATCACTCATAAATTTACTAATTTAAGCTGATTTACTTACCTTTCCACCACAGATGGGACAGGAAATATAAAAATACACATTGTTAATTATTATATGGTTTACATTAAATAACTCAAGGGTTGACGTTGTAAAGTCAATAAAACCCACCCAAGAAATTTTCTGCACCCCACCTAACTTGTATTTTCGATCATCCTTCTGTTTACATTATTCTTTCTTTACTCTGTCCTGTTTACTCTTCGACACCATTGCTTCTTCTGTTGTCGACACAATCCTCGATTATTATTAGTAGTATTATTACTAGTGTACCGGTGCCGTCAAAAATTGACGGTTATTGTTCTAGTTTTAATAGATGCAATTAAACAGAAGTCTTGAAAGAATGTATGGAAATTCAATAAATCAGAGATAAAGAATCCACAACTAAAATAGATGCCAATGAACTGTTCGATTAATCTCTTCCCTTTATATTATTTTGACGATCAATCGCATCTATGATTCATTGATTACTCTTGGTATTATAGAAATCGCTTTTTGCTCAATATTTTTTCATGTTAAAAAAATGTCTTTAATGTGACTGAAATGGAGATATCTCTCGGAAGAAAAAGATTAACAACAGAATGACAGCGACAAATAAAGCCTATTTCCCCACTAAGTTGAAGCAGGACGATCACTTAATAGACCAAATGTATCCGAGTGCCTCACATGAAAGGCTTGAGAAAATAATATTGAATCTAAAAAAAAAACGTAGCAGTAAATGAACTGATTAATTTTGCCGAAAATAAATATATAAATATTTTATTTGTATAGATTTGTAAAAGGGAAGTTCATAAAATTACTAAATTATGTTGATTTACCTCCCTTTCCACTACAGATGGGACAAGAAATATATAAATAAATACACGTTGATAATTAATATAGGGTTTAATGATTGAAGTTTTAAAAATGTAGTTTAATCCGGATGAAATATGGGGGTTGTTATGAGAAAAGACGCATGATGCAAACTACGAATTTTTATTACGCTGAGTTGTAAACACTAATCATTTTTAATGTTGTGAAAAATCACTAATTCGTCAATGTATCCGGGAAATTATAATAGTAATCGAAGAATTACTTTTAATGAACCAGAAGAAATTAAAAGCTTCTTGGCTAGAGTTTTTTACGGAGTATTTATCGTATGAGTGAGTCTTTCTTTTTACGTGGTAGTTATTGTACTAGAGGGGTTTTTATTTCGGAGTAGTTATCGTAGCAGAGTTTTTTGGGGTTTTTTAAGAGCAGTTATCGTACCAGAGGTATTTTTAAGCAGTAGGTATCGTACTAGAGGGTTGTTTTCTTTTTTACGTAGTAGTTATACCAGAGGGGATTATAACGTAGTAGTTATCGTACTAGGGGTTTTTTTCACAAAGTAGTTATCCTACCAGAAGGTAGTTTTGTTTTTTTTTACACAGTAGTTATCGCACCGGAGAGTTTTTTTTATGGAGTAGTTATCGTACCAGAGGGTTGTTTTTGATGCGGAGGATATCGTACCAGAGAGTTTTTTTTTAACAGAATAGTTATCGTAAAAGTGTTATTTTTTGCGGATTAGTTATCGTACCAGAGATTTTTTCACGGAGTAGTTACCGCACTAGAGAGTGTTTCCTTACGGAGTAGTTATCGTACCAGAGGGATTTTTTGGAATAGTTATCGTACCAGAGGCTTTTTTTACGGAGCAGTTATCGTACCAGAGAGATTTTTTCGTAGTAGTTATAGTACTTGAATGTTGTTTTCTTTATTACGTATTAGTTATCGTACCAGAGTGTTTTTACTGGGTAATTGTCGTACCAACGATTTCTTAAGAGAGTAGTTACCACACCAGTGGGTTTTCCTTTATGTAATCGTTATCGTACCAGGTAGGGAGGGTTATGTAGTAGTTATCGTGCGAAATGCTTTTTCTACGGAGTATTTGTTATACCCGATGCTTTTTCCGTAGCAGTTATCGTACCTGAGGGTTGTTTATATTTACGGAGTAGTTATCATACCAGAGGCTTTTTACCGTGGAGTTATTGTACCAAAGGCTTTTTACGGAGTATTTATTGTACCAAATGGTTCTTTTCTGCGTGGTAGTTATCGTACCAGACTTTTTCTTACGGAGTAGGTATTGCACCCGAGGGTATTTTTTACGAAGTAGTTTTCGTAGCAGAAGGATGATATTATAATCAGTATTTATCGTACCAGAGCGTTTTTTTTTACAGAGTGGTTAACGTGAGAGATGGGTTTTTTCATGGAGGAGTAACAGAGTTAGTTGGTTTTTGTTTTTTTGGGTTTTGGGGGGTTTTTTACTGAGTTACCGCACAAGAGTGTTTTCCTTGACTGTGTTGTAGTCGTACAAGAGAGATGTTTAGAGATTACCAGACGCTTTTTTTCTTCAATGTAGTTAACGCACGAGAGGTTTTTAATCGATGTAATTATCATACCGGAGAGTTGTTTATTTACGCAGTAGTTATCATACCAGGGGGTATTTTTACTGAGTAATTATTGTAAGAGAGGGTTTTTTTTTTTGGGGGGGGGGTACTGAGTAGCTATCACACCAGTGGGTTTTTCTTTACGGAGTACTTATCTTATCGGGGAGGGGGCGTGGTTACGGAATAGTTATCGTACTAGAGGCTTTTAATACGGAGTAGTTATCGTACGTGAGTTTTTTTTTTTTTTTTACGTAATAGTTATCAGACTTGAGGGCTGTTTATTGTTACGGAGGAGTTATGTAATCAGTCTTTTATTTTTATTTAATTTTATTTGACGAAGTTGTTTTCGTACCTGAAAGTTGGTATTTTATGCAGTATTTATCGTACCAGAGCGTCTTTCTTACAAATTAGTTAATGTGAGAGAGGTTTTTTTGTTTGCTTTTTTTTTGGGGGGGGGGGGGTATGGAGTATTGGGTTATGGGTTATGGGGGTATTATCGTATCAGAATTTTTTTTTTTTTTCAGATGAGGTACTGCACCTGAGGGTTTTTTTCTGTACAGAGTAGCCATCGTACAAGAGGGATGTTTAGATATTACTTATCGTAACAGACGCTTTTTTTAGAAAGTAGTTATGGCACCAGATGTTTTTCTTTCCATGCTAATTATGGTACTAGTTAGTTGTTTCTACAGAGTAGTTATCGTACCGTTTGTTTTTCTATGGATTAGTAATCATACGAGATTTTTTTTTACGTACTATTTATCATGCCTGTGTTTGTTTTTTACGAAGTTCTTATCGTAACCAGAGGGTATCTTTACAGAGTAGTTATCGTAACAGAGATGTTTACAGTGTAGATATGTAGGTTTTATGTTACGTAGTAGTTATCATACCAGAAGGTTTTTTACAGAGTAGTTATCGTACCAGAGTGGGGTATTTTTAATGAGTAATAGTCGTACCAAAGGGTTTTTACGAGAGTGGTTCCTACACTAGTCGATACTTCTTTATGGATTTGTTATCGTACAAGGTGGGAGGGTTGGGGTAGGTATCGTACCAGGTGGGAGGTTTATGGAGTAGTTATCATACCAGAGTTTTTTTCTATGGAGTAGTTATACCAGATATTTTTCCGTAGTAGTTATCTATCAGTTTTGTTTTAGGGAGTAGTTATCATACCAGAGGCTTTTTTGCGTTGAAGGTATCGTACCAGAGGGTTTACCTTTACGGAGTAGTTATCATACCAGAGGGATATTTACGGATTAGTTATTGCACTACAAACTTTTTCTTATGTAGTATTTTTTTACGTAGTAGTTATCGTACCAGACGATTTTCTTTCAATGTAGTTAACGAACCAGGGTTTGTTTGTTGTTTTTTTTTTTTATCGATATAGTTATCATACCGGAGGGTTGTTTATTTACGCAGAAGTTATCGTACCAGAGAGTATTTTTACTGAGTAATTATCATAAGAGAGGGTTTTTGCTGAGTAGCTATCATAATAGTGTGGTTTTCTTTACGGAGTAGTTGTCGCATCGGGCGGGGGGGGGGGTTACGAAGTACTTATCGTACCAGAGGCTTTTTATACGGTTAGTTATCGTATGTGATTTTTTTTTACGTAGTAGTTATAGTACTTGAGGGCTGTTTATTGTTACGGAGTAGTTATGGAATCAGTCTTTTATTACGGTGTAGTTATAATACCAAAGACTTTTTTACGGTGTATCCGACCAGAGGCATTTTTACGCAGTATTTATTGTCCCAGATGGTACTTTTTGCATAGTATTTATCGTAACAGAGTTTTTTTTACGGAGTAGTCAACGTGCCAGAGGATTTTTTTTCTTTGTGTAGCATTTTTCGTACCAGAGCGTTTTTTATGGAGTTGTTATACTACCACCGTTTTTTTTACGAAGTTGTTTTCGTACGTGAAAGTTAATATTTTACGCAGTATTTATCGTACCAGAGCGTCTTTCTTACAAATTAGTTAACGTGAGAGAGTTTTTGTTTTTTTATGGAATATGTATCGTATCAGAAATTTTTTTTTCGGAGGAGTTACCGCACCTGAGGGTTTTTCTGTACGAAGGAGTCATCGTACTAGAGGGTTTTTTTTAGAGATTACTTATCGTAACAGAGGCTTTTTTAGAGAGTAGTTATGATACCAGATGGTTTTCTTCTTTTTTTTATTACGGATTAGTACTCATACCAGATTTTTTTACACACTATTTATCATACCTGTGTTTGTTTTTTTACGAAGTTCTTATCGTACCAGAGAGTATCTTTACAGAGTAGTTATCGTAACAGAGGTTTTTACGGAGTAGCTACGTAGGTTTTATGTTACGTAGTAGTTATCATACCAGAGGTTTGTTTTAAGATGTAGTTATCATACCAGAGGTATTTTTACGGAGTAGTTATCGTACCAAAGGGTTTTTTAATGGAATATTTATCGCACCAGATGTTTTTTTGTTTTGTTTTTTTACGTAGTAATTATCGTACCGGAGGTTTTTTTTTACAGTGTTGTTATCGTACCAGTTTTCTTTTTACGGGGTGGTTATCACAGCAGAGGCGTTTTTACGGAGTAGGTATCGTAAGAGAGGGTTGATTTTAAGTAGATATCATAGCAGAAATTTCTTTTATGGGTTAGTTATCGGAAATGAGGTACTTTTACGGATTTAATCGTACCAGAGATTTTTTACGGAGTAGTTACCACACAAGAGAATTTTATCTTATGGAGTAGTTATCGTACCAGAGACTTTTTTACAGAGTAATTATTGTAACGGGGCGGGGTACGAAGTAGTTATAGTATCAGAGTTTTTTTTTTATTATGTAGTAGTTATAATACCAGCGAGGTTTAACTGAGTAATTGTCGTACCAACTGGACTTTAAGAGAGTAGTTATCACACCAGTGACTTTTTCTTTATGGAGTCGTTATCGTACTAGGTGGTGGGGTGGATTATGGAGTTTTTATCGTACCAGAGGCTTTTTCCACGGAGTAGTTATCATACCAGATGTTTTTTCCGTAGCAGTAATCGTTCCTAAGTATTCTTTATTTTTACGAGGTAGATATCGTATCAGTCTTTTTTGCGGAGTAGTTATCATACCAGAGGCATTTTTATAGTCTAGGTATCGTACCAGAGGCTTTTTTGCGAAGTAGTTATTGTAGCAGATTCCTTGGGTTCTTTTTTGCTTAGTATTTATCAAAAAAGAGTTGTTTTTTGTTTTGTTTTTTTACAGAGTAGTTTTACAGAGGGTTTTTACGGAGTAGTTATCGTACCAGAGGATTTTTTTTCGATGGAGTTACCGGACCTGAGGGTTTTTTCTGTACGAGTAGTCATCGTACAAGATTACTTATCGTAACAGAGGCTTTTATAGAAAGTAGTTATCGTATAAGATGGTTTTCTTTCCATGCTAGTTATGGTATTAGAGAGTTGTTTTTCTACGAAGTAATTATCGTAGCGCTTGTTTTTCTATGAAGTAGTTTTCGTACCTGTTATAAAAAGGGTTTGAGAGGAAGTAAAAGAAGGCTGAGTCCATATAGCTTGAGTGAAGCTTTATTCCACTAGAAATCTACTCCGGTAGCGAACCGTAAGAAGAAAATGGCCGACTACCTCATGGAGAGAGAAAGACGAAAACAAAGGGAAATCAATCAGTCCTGGAAAGTCAGGGAAAGATTAAAGAGTTCCTTTATTTTCACCACAGTACCAGAGGGCTTTTTGTGTGTTTGTTTTTTTTTTTGGGGGGGGGGGGATTTTTACTAAGTACTTATCGTACCGGGAAGGGAGAGTCTTTACGTTGTATTTATCTTACCAGTTGTTTTTTTCCGGAGTAGTTTTTATACCAGAGGGTTTTTTTTACAGAGAAGATATCGTACCAGAGTTTTTTGGTTTTTTTTACGGAGTATTTACCGCACCAAAGGGTTTATCTTTACGGAGTCGTTATCATACCAGAATGTATTTTTACCGAATAATTATCATAAGAGGGTTTTTATTATCATTATTATTGAGTAGCTACCGCATCAGTGTCTTTTCCTTTACGGAGTAGTTATCGTACCAGGAGCTTTTTATACGAGTAGTTATCGTATGTGATGCTATTTTACGTAGTAGTTATCGTACTTGAGGGCTATTTTTTTACGAAGTAGTTATCGTACCATTGTGTTTTTTGCGGAGTAGTTATCATACCTGGGGGTTTTGTAACGCAGTAGTTATCGCACTAGTGGTTTGTTTTATTCAAGCAGTTGGCATTGTACTAGGGATTTTTTAGTAGTTAACGTAAGAGCGTTTTTTTTTTACGGATTAGTTATCATCTGGCAGAGGGGTTTTACGGAGTATTTATTGCACTAGAGGCTTTGTTTACGGAGTGGTTATCGTACCAGATTGTTTTTATGTAGTAATTGTCATACAAGAGTCTTTTTTTTACAGAGTAGTTATCGTGCCAAAATCTTTTTGCGGAGTATTTATCATAACAGTACGTTGTTTTTTACAGAGTAGTTATCGTACCAGTGTTTGCTTTTTTACTGATTTGTTATCTTATCAGAGTATTGTTTTTTTGTTGTTGTTTTTGTTTTACCTAGTAGTTATTGTACCAAATGGTTTTATTTTACTTTGTAGTTATCGTACCAGTGGCATGTTTCACAGAGTAGTTATCATACCAGAGGGTTTTTTTATGGAGTACTTATCGTACCAGACATTTTTTCTATAGAGTAGTTATCGTAACAGATGTTTTTATGTGGTTGTTATCGTACTTTTTTATGGAATAGATTAACACATTCTTCTTTTTTTTCCTTTGTTCTTTTTCTAGAAACTTCATAGAGCGATTATTATTAATTTGTATGTCGTTATTGTCCTATCGATTTTTTGGATGAGTAGTTATAGTAAACGAGTGTTTTTTACAGATTAGTTATCGTACCGGAGCTATTTTTATGGACTAGTTATCGTACAAGAGGTTTTTAAGGAGTAGTTATCACGCCAGAGGATTTTTTATGTAGTAGTTATCGTAACAGAAGATTTTTTTTTACGAAGTCGTTATCTTACAAGCGGGTATAATTATTTAGTCATTATCAGTGAGTTTTTACACCAGTGGGTTATTCTTTACGTAACAGTTATTGTACCGGGGGTGGGGGCGTGGTTACGGAGTAGTTTTCATACCACAGGATTTTTCTATGAAGTCGTTATCCTACCAGATGTTTTTTTACGAAGTAGTTATCGTACCAGTGTTTTTTTACGGAGTAGTTATGGTACCAGATGGTTTTCTTAAGGTATAGTTATCGTACCATAGGATTTATTTTATGGAAACTGTTATTAAAAACCCTTAGATATTATCGTAACTGAGGGTTTTAAGCAGTAGTTATCGTACAAGAGAGTTGGTTTATTTACGCATTAGTAATCGTACCAAGGAGATTTTTATGGAGTAGTTGACGTAAGAGTGTATTTTTACGTAGTAGTTATCGAACCAGATGATTTTTATGTAGTAATTACCGCTGGAGAGTTATTATATTCACGGAGTAGTTATCGTTCCAGATGTTTTTATGTTGTAATTATCATACCAGAGGCTTTTTTGCCGATTATTTATCGTAACAGATTTTTTTTTTTTTTTTTTTGCAGAGTAGTAATCGTACCAAAATGTTGTTTGTTTTTTTTTACGGAATATTTATCATAATAATGTATTTGTTACTGAGTATTTTTCGTACCAAGGTTTTTTTTGTTGTATTTTTATGGAGTAGTTATCGTAGCAGTCGTTTTTTCTTCAAATGGAATTTATCGTATCAGAGGGTTTTTTTTTTATTTAGTAGTTATCGTACCAGAAGATTTTATTTTACGTCGTTGTTATCATACCAGATGTGTTTTTATGGAGTTATCGTACCATCGGGGCTTTTTCCGCGTAGTTAACCGACCAGATGTTATTTATTTTACAGAGTAGTTCTCGTACCAGAGGGTTTTTTTTTTACAGAATAGTTATCATACAACATGATTTTTACGGTGTAGTTATCCTACCAGAGGGTTTTTTTTTCGGAGTAGTTATCGTACCAGAGGGTTTTTCTTTACTGAGTAATTATCGTACCAGAGATTTGCTATTTTTATTTTTTACAGAGTAGTTATTATACCAGCAGTTTCTTTACGGAGTAGTTATTGTACCAGAGGTTTTTCACGTATCAGTTATCGTACCAGAGGGGTTTCACTGCTGTAGTTATCCTACCAGATGTTTTACATAGTAATTATCATACTAGAGGGTTTGTTTATAGAACACCAATATACTGTACCAATATAATCAGTACAATAGACATTTATTAAGTATTAATTATTAACCATATTACAGAAATATTAACGTTTGGAATTTTCGGACACGCCTGTGTCCTTCATCAATGGATAGAGAAATAACCAGAGAAATGGGACTTACTCACCGACAGATGTATTTGAAGACGGTGTGTTTTCTGGTGGAATTGATATTGTTAGCAAAAACACGATCGGTGTCTGATTTCTCGATGTGAGAAACTCTTAGCGTCTAGGGGCTCGATAGCCGGGATGATAGATGCAGAACGGATTTGAAGTATATCCTAAAAATAAATTCCCACATAAAGGGACTAAACAGAGATTTGTTTTTTTACTCAGAGACTATAATTTCCACAAGGAAACCCATTATCAGCAACACCACTCCTCGGATGAGTAAGCCCTCCACCGACATTTTATCTTTAAATTTTAACAGCCTTCACCTACCTACTATATTGTTATGTTCTACTAACTAAGATTTCCCTCATAACGCACTATTCCGTAAGGAAAGTGTTGCCCTGTACACTGAAGGTCCCTTTCTAATCAACCTCTTTTATACCATATTTTTATTCATATGTTTGTGTGGTGGCTTGTGTATATTTATACACTGTTATATGCACTTATGTACGCATGCGCATCTATATATGAATACGCATTTCCTCTCGGGTTTTTTCTTTATTGTTATTATTATTTACTGAATCCCCTTTTTTAACACAATAGATTTCCTAATTCTATCCAAAATTTTTATCTATTTTTTGTTCCTTCCCTTTGTATTTTTTTTTTCATTTCATTTAATAATATTTTATTACTATATATCTCATTTTATTTTCCATCAAATGTTATTCTAACCACGGGCCGTTTTTCTAATCTTGGCAACTTGGTCGGATAATTTTGGCCACAACTTGCTGCAAGACGTCTTTCCCTCTTCCCAACCTATAAACTCTCTTCATCTATGTTTACAATCCCACTCCCCCAGTCCCCCACTAGTAACAATAGCCGCTTTTACACCGATCAAAATTTTAAATTTAAGTTTCTTTTCATAAAAAGTTTCGCACATAGACAAATCAGAGATCAGATTTTTTTTAACAATATAAATTCCATCGGAAAATACACCGTCTACAAAAACATCTGTCGGTGAATAATTCCCATTTCTCTTTGTATTCCTTGGTCCGTTGATGAAGGACGTAGATTTGTCCGAAAATTCTGAGCTTAAAAACTTTCTCTCTGTGATTGATTTCTATCATATGGTTAATATTTAATATTTAATAAATGCTTATCGTACTGATTATATTGGTACCGCTTCGTTTTTCCTCGTTTTATTAACTAACCTATCTATTTTACATATTATAAAAAGCACACGTGGACCCCTTTTTTCTAATTTTATATATATATATATATATATATATATATATATATATATATATATATATATATATATATATATATATATACATATATATATATAAACATTTCACCAGAGAATTTAATTTTTCTCTGGATCTTCAGACTTTACTTTCAAAATGAAGTCTGAAGATCCAGAGGAAAATAAAATTCTCTGGTGAAATAAATTATAACTAATGAAGTCTTAAAACGGTCTGTTTGTTCTTTAAATTAATATATATATATATATATATATATATATATATATATATATATATATATATATATATATATATATATATAAAGCCAATTCTAATGAATTAAGGGATATATTTTTAAGCCAACATATAAACTTTTATTATAGTGGACACTCGTATTTCAAATAGACGGTCCATTTTTAGTTTAAATATCGTGTATTATGACCTGCTCATTGTAGAAATCTTCATACAAAAAAATTATCAAATCAGTGTCTCCCATTGGTGGGCGCAGTTTCGGTCCCTGCCGGAGAACACATATCCTTTATTAAGATTTCACGAATGCTTAGTCCGATAGATGCAATACGCACTGTTTCAAATTTTCAAAAACTGAGCCATCCATTTAAAATAGAGTTTCCATCATAATAACATTTCAAATTATATATGTATATACCGGGTACGATGGGTAAATTGACACCATTTTAAATTTTTAATTTCACGCATGTGCGATGCATGGTTGACATTTGTCGAATGTATAGTATAGTAGGGTCAGTTGGGCACCGTCTGTGAAAAAAGAGCACCATGACGCAATTCATTCCGCCAGAAGTTTGGAAACAGCATTCTGTACTGATTGGCATTCGCGCCAGAAGCTCCAATATGAACATATTCAGAGTGTGTGGGTGTCAATCTGAGGACAGCGCAAAGGATTTGGAAAGATTTGAATGATATATCCAGGCAGAATCATGGTGATCACTAATGAGGATGACGTTATATCTACAATCATCTTAGGGGGCTTACATGAAGTGCCTTGAGGGGATAGTGCTGCCCTGGGTCAATAGGGTGGCTGCTGAAAGACACTGTGTCTGGCAACAAGACTCTGTACCATAGCATACACGCAGGAGTACCCAGTGATGTCTGACAATTTCTGTGACCACATCACCCCTTACATTTGCAGCCCCCTTTATTATTATGCATGAGGCGCTGTTGGGCGAGAGACCAACAAAACTCCTTGTAACACCAAAGATGAACTGAAGACAAGTATTTGGGCAGCATTCACCAACTTAAACAAGGAGACTCTCCAGAAGAGTTGCAAGAGATTCCGATGTCGTCTGGAGGCCGTGGTTAAAGCCAATGGCAATTTTATTGAATAAATTTACTTTTTAGTATCTTAAGATATTTTTACCTAATTTTGATAAATATTTCTGTGAAAATGAGATGTCAGTGTTATTTCCATTTTTGTAGCATTTAGACGACAATTTATCCTTCGCACCTGATATATATATATATATATATATATATATATATATATATATATATAGTATTGAATGTTAAAGACAACATAGTCTTGCATATTTTCTTTTGAATTTTCTCATATTCTCTAATGAGACTTTTTATTTGAAAATGATTTCGAAATAAGTATTGTTGTCTTTAACATTCAATACTACATGTTTAAAAGAAAAGTTACTGCCAAATTACACACACACACACACATATATATATGTATATATATATATATATTGTCATCCACAGACAGACTGTTTCGCTATACCACAGCACATCAGTATGGATAGACGTCCGGTTAACTCTAGCGAGGATAGAAACCAGACTGAATTGGCGTCAATCGGCGAATCTACCACTAAGCCGTTAGCGCACGGCAGGGATGAATGTGAATTTAAGCGTATTTATTTATAGATAAACGCACAGTGACTGAGAGAACTCGATTCGGTTTACCGAGGAGTCTTGCATTATGAGCCGTAATAGTCACTGTTTACAAACCCACACTTCCTCCCCAGAGAGCTCAACTAAAATATATTTTTCAGGTCATATATATATATCAGGTAAGTGGTACTTGCATTTGTTGGCACGGGCACATTATAAACGTTCGGCTGTCTGAAAACAGCATATTCATGATATGCAAATATGTAAAAGCCCACCGAGGCGGGAAAATATCCGTTCGGCTAAAGATAGAAAAGCCGGAACATCACCATTACGATGGTTTCGTTGGAGGTTGGAGAAACATCAGAATAATTTGAACATGGACCGAAAATGTGTCCAATAGTAAGAGGAACAATTCGAACATCGGCAAGAAAGTGCTTCATAATGCCGTGTCATTAAATTCCACGCGCCAACGCATATATGTTTATTGCAAAACACTCGAAACAACTCACGAAAGTGCTTGCTAAATTGGCACATTGGAAAAGGAAAGCTCAATGACAAAATAGAAGACCCTCTTTCGTGAGTTACTTCCTGTGTTTTACAATATATATATATATATATATATATATATATATATATATTATGAAATGGTGAAAGGCCGACAGTTATTTAAAGATATTTTTATGTTTAACATTCTTTTTATAGATACAAGTATTTAAGTAAATGCTCTGTTTATAATAAACAGTATTAAACAACATTTACCGGCCTGAATGTCCGAGAAACTTTCATAGAAAATATTCGTCCTCGACAGGATTCGAACCTGTATCCTATACGGAACCGTCATATAGCCTGACGTGCCTTAACCGTTTCTAAGGATCGTTCGGTTGGCAAGGTCGAATTTACTGATTATAAACGTCAATCTTCCATGAATCTCTCACATACATTCATAACTGCTCATGGCGTATCAAATGTAAACAAATGACGTCACAGATTATGAAATGGAAAAAGTCCGACAATTATTTAAGACATTTTTATGTTTAAAAATTCTTTTTATAGATACAAGTATTTAAGTAAATGCTCTGTTTTTATAATAAACAGTATTAATTATCATTTACCGACCTGAATGTCCGAGAAATTTTCATAGAAATTCATTCCTCGAATTCATAATAATCAACAGTCTAGGTTGTTAGTTGGTCAGATGTAAGGGTTGATGTGGTCGGAGAAATTGTCTGAAAACCAAGACTGGCTTCTCCTGTTTGTGTGACATGGTGCAGAGTCCTGTTGCCATACATAGGGTTTTCTAGCGATCACCGTCTTGACCCATGGCAGCACTACTTCCTCAATGCACTTCATGTAGGCCTCTGTGAGTCTGAGGCCATGTGGGAAGATGTATGTAGGCATAACGTCGCCATCGCTAGTAATCAATTTCAAGACCTTCGTAATCACCATTAGACTCATCCAACTCTTCCCGAATCCTCTGTACTGTCCTAAGATTGACATCCAAACATTCTGAAATGTTCGTATTGGAGCTTCCAGAGCGAAAGCCAAGCAGTACAGCATGCCGTTTCCAAATTTCTGGCGGATGGAATTGCGGCATGTTATTTTGCTTCTAACAGATGCTGCCCAACTGACCCTACTATATTGTGCAGTTGACAAGATCAAAAACCAACAACGCGCATGCGCGAAATTAAAAATATAAAATGGCAATAATTTTCAGTTTTGATTAAAGATCAACGAAATTTCTTTGTTATGTTTTTATTTACTGTTACAATATTTACAATGTTGGCAAACGTATGGTCGAGAGTTTAGAATGTCATTCTAACTATGATACCTGAGTTCGTATAAATTAATTCCTGTCGTTAAGGAAGCGAACTCAAGTTTGGAAAGAGATTCAAAATCATAACCCTTATTGACCCAGGCCATGGATGTGAAATTGCGTAGATCGAACTGCGCAGGATCCTTATATGGTTGTGCTGATACGTAAGCCACAAGTGATCGGGAGCGAAGTTTTCGGCCTACTGGCGTTGTTCAAAAACATTAATCCCACCACAGTATACGCCCTGTCGCAGAAAATGTTAGTAACGTCTGCGCAGCATATTTCCAGTATAAACAGAGTAGTCTTACCATCACCTGAAGAAGTACAATCATAGTATTGAAACATTATAGCTTTTTCGTTGCAATTTCAACGTTTTATTGCAATCTCTTATAACAAAAATAATAATAAAATTATATATATATATATATATATATATATATATATATATATATATATACACACACACATACACACACACATAAGAGGTGGTATCGGAAAGTCCATGAAATCTATGTAATCTAGCAGTAGACTTCTTGCGGACGTCTCATAATCAAGTATTATACGACCTTGTGTATAGCTGGATTGGAACGTTTCTACGATCTACAAAGGGAAGGACAAAAATGCCCATTAAATTTGGCGGGAGAATTGCAAAATCTGACTTAATGAAATTTGGCGCGAAAATTAATACATTTTTTACGGAGAGCTTCGAAAGACCTGATTGGGCTAAAAGTTTCATTTTTTTTTATTTTAGTTCTACTTGAGTTTCAGGGCTGGACAAGTGTCAGTTCAAGATGAGGTGTTTTTCAGGGCCACCAATCCGTTGAAGAAAGAAAGGAAACGTATGAAAATTAAATAAAACTGGTCGATAGAGCGTCAAACAATCACTCAGTTGGTTTTCAAATTCGAAGTCGAGTCTAGTGGCAGATTCTATTCCGAAAAATTTCTGATACCATGTCTTTTGTTTAATATATATATATATATATAACCCCAATTAAAATGTCATAAGTTTAATATCCGGCTTTAATTGTATAAAACCTCTTCCTTTTAAGTTTTGCCTTTCGTCTGACTGAAACTTTGAAATGGATAAATTCTGTATAAATTTTTCGGCGTTTTTTTTCTGTAGCTGTCACAGTGAAATCTCTAATTCCCACTCGAACTCAGTCTATACCGGTGTTGAATAAAACTTACGATTTCCGTCGGTTGAAATAAGCTTATTCTCCATATAAGGTGATTTTGGATTTTATTGTGGGTTAATTATTAGCTCTGTAATGAATACATTGAGCTCTTTTTGTGGATCGGTTTAAATATTTTATATTACTAGCATCCACTTGGATTATATAAAACGGTTTTAATACCTTTAACATATATATATATATATATATATATATATATATATATATATATATATATATATATATATATATATATATATATATAGGTTAATGATATATAATTTTTTTATCTCTCAAGAACAGTTTTGGATAAAGATGTATGACAAAGGGGAAAAAAGTTTTCGTATGACGCGTTCCGTCCTTTAGAATTTCATCGAACCAGGTTTCTTTACGTTGATACGAGGGCCATTCAATAAATAAGGTGAATTTTTCGGTATAAGGATTTCTAATACAGATAGAAACTTACTCTTTTTTTTTATTTGTTTTACTTCTTTTTCACATGGATTTAATTTCTTTTGCAGATAAAAAAACTTTGAGAGTTTTGGCGATTAACAAAGATGGTCGACCAAGAAACATGCTCCAGAATTGAACAGCTGTCAGTTATCAAGTTTTTGGTTGCTGAAGGGTGCAAACCAGTTGAAATTCATAGGAGAATGTTAACTGTGTATGGTACCACATGTTTCAGCTAAAGAATGTCTACAAGTGGGCTAAATTGTTTAAAGAAGGACGGAGCAGTGTTGAGGATGAAGACAGTCCTGGGAGGCCTACAGAAGTGAGGTCTCCTGAGGTGATCGAATCAGTCAATGACCTCATTCAGTCTGACAGAAAGGTGACATTGGATGACATTGCAAGGACTTTGAGCTTATCTGTTGGGACAAACGCAGGGGTCATCAGTCAGAAGGAGTCATCTTGCATCATGACAACGCAAGGCCTCACACAGCAGCCCAAACGGTGCAGACCATCAACGAGCTGGGCTGGGAACTGCTCCCTCATCCCCCTTACAGCCCAGACCTTGCCCCTTCAGACTTTCACCTGTTTGGTCCCTTGAAAGCGTTCACGAGAGGCACGAAGTTTAAAAGTGACGATGAAGTCAAAAGTGTTGTGAGCGACTGGCTGAGACATCAGTCCAAAGTTTTTATGTTTAGGGAATACGGAAGCTTGTGCACAGATGGGAAAAGTGTGTGACTGTGCTGGGAGACTACGTTGAAAAACAAAAAAAAAGTAAGCTTCTACCTGTATTAGAAGTCCTTATACCGAACAATTCACCTTATTTATTGAATGACCCTCGTACAACTACACATACGCACTGATGTAAGACGCTGGGAATTTTAAATTTAGTAAAAACAAAAGTATTTTTTTAATATGTTTTGGGTCTATAATCTAGCCAATTCCATTTAGATTGTTTTTTCTTTTTTTTTGTTTCCATCGTCTTTGTTATTAAATATACCACATTGTGAAGATCTGCCAAGAATGTCGTTACGTTGTAAGAACCTGGACGTAAATTTCCTGTCGATGAACTAGCGATTAAAGTAACTTTCTAAACCTTTTCATCTTAGCCAATGGGTTTTTCTTTTAATTAAAGTAGCATTTTTATGTCAAAATTGTGATCAGTCTCGTTACAGTGAGCAAATAATGCGTTTCATGTATTATTTTTTAAAATGTTTCTTTTGTGGGTCAAAAAGACGCTTAAAAGTTATACTCAAAACTTATACTTAAAACTAGGTACATTAAACTTTATAACATTTTTTACAGATTATTTCTATCGCAAATACAAATAAAGTTATAAATCTTTTAAAGTGTACACGAACTTTGTGAACACCCTGTGTATATAGACAGAATATATTCATTTAAACAGGTTTTAAAAATTTTGGTATTTTTCTGCCTCAATATTATTTACTTAAACAGTGAAATTATTATCAAGCGGACTATATCGAGAAGTTTTACTAACTAAAAGTGTGAATCTACATTGGAATGGAACCCGTATACGTTCCTGTAGCCGAGGCGTGCCATTACCTATTTTCCCACCGGAAACTGTACTGTTTAAGAAACTAGAAAATGGGGATGTCAATTGAAATGCGTGTATCCACTAAAATAACG
This sequence comes from Acanthosepion esculentum, assembly GCA_964036315.1. Lineage (NCBI taxonomy): Eukaryota > Metazoa > Mollusca > Cephalopoda > Sepiida > Sepiidae > Acanthosepion > Acanthosepion esculentum. Next base: position 25,434,409 of record OZ038506.1, on the reverse strand, counting down.
TTTATATTAATACGAAATAAGGTCGGGTAAAAAAAAATCAGTTTAATTTTTCCGAGGTATGATCGAAAAATATCGGAACTGTTGCCGAGCTAAAGTATGCACTGTTTGACCTTGAGCGTATATACACTATTTATAACGTTCTCTTTCACCTCCCTTGTTTACGCCAGTGCTTGGAAGGAAAGTGTAGCGTGTAGTCGTGGGTCGTCTCATCACATCACATTGGTTCCATCAGTTAACATGCCTTGTGCATCATTTTTTGCCTAGAAAAAACATTCTTCTGGTCCGACAACTATTAGGTTGGTGCAAAAATAATGTCGTTTTCTCACATATGTTAGAACGTCAAAAAACGACATTATTTTTGCACCAACCTAATAACATATTCTCTAGAATTCGTCTCTTGCCATTTTTCCTCTTCGAAAATCAAATCTTTCTTGAAGGGAACAAGATTTCAAACCGTCGAAGAGAATGCGACGAGGCAGCCTCCCGTTATCCCCAATGGAAACGGCGCTGGATAAAATGTGTGGCTTCAGTAGGGGATTGCCTCTAAGGAGATTAAATACCGAATTGTTGTGTGCTGTAGTTTTTTATACCACCAGTTCGGATACATGTTGATAATCCTCGTACACGTACACACACACACAGACATACACATATATATGTATGTATGTATATATGTATGCATGTATGTATTCTTATATAAATTATTTTCAGATAAAGTGTATCTGTAAAAGAACAAAAAATAAAAAGAGGAAAAACTACGCATTTCGTCCTCTGAGGGTCTTTATCAAGGTAAATGTATTTTGTCGCACGTATTTATATACAAGAGCAATGATGTCATTGGTTTATCAAGAATTTGACATTTGACATCGTTCACATTTTTTGACTGACCTTTCAACCACCTGATGAATATTCATGAACGTTCTCAAATTAATAGCCTTGATAAATCAATTCTTGCTCTTGTATATAAACACGTACAACAAAATAAATACTTACACTTGCCTTGATTAAATCCCTCAGAAGACGAAAAGCGTCTGCTAAGAATAGATTTTCCCCTTGTCTTTTATTCATATATATATATATATACACACACACATATATGAATATATATATATATGTATATATATATATGTATGTGTGTGCATATCTATATCTATATATGTGTGTGTGCGCATGTATATGTGTTATATATATATATATGTTTGTATATATATATATGTGTGCGTGTGTGTGTGTGTGTGTGTATTTCGCATAGAAAGCGTTAAAATTTCCTTTCCTCTATGCTGTGCGATGATACCAAATCGGTGAGGTTTCAATCCCGGCTTGAAGCAATCAGATGTCTAGCCACTCCGAAAAACTGTGATACAGCGAAACAGTCTGTCTGTGGATGGCGATATGTGTGTGTGTGTGTGTGTGTGTGTGTGTGTGTGTGTGTGTGTGTGTGTGTGTGTGTGTGTGTGTGTGTGAGTGTATTATTATATAAATTATTTTCAGATAAAGTGTAGTATCTGTAAAGGAACAAAAAATAAAAAGACAAGAGGAAAAACTATTTTAGCCGACGCGTTTCGTCCTCTGAGGGTCTTTATCAAAGTAAATATAAGGATTTATTTTGTTGCGCGTATTTATATAAAAGAGCAAGGATGTCATTGGTTTATCAAGTGTGGTTGGAAGGTTAGTAAAAACATGTGAATGGCTCAAAGTGTCATAATTCAAAGTCTGTTAAGACAAAAGTAAACGATTGTCATTCAAGAAATTCTTCTTTAATAGATGAATATTGTATAGATTGTGATCAGATTGGGATGGACCTATCTGCTGTACATTTTCAAAAAGTAAGATAATATATTTAAGTGTATTCCTTTGATATTTTTTATTAGTATTTGTGGAAAGATATGTTGCTTTGGTAATGTAGTAATTCTTTCAGGAAATGTCAGATTGGAAAGGAACCGGAGCGTAGATTCATATTTTGATATTTTTATACACGACCACAAATATGTTGAGATAATTAAAAAGAAAATTGTTAAATCTATTGTCTCATCTATTCCAACATGTCCAGTACACACGTCCATCCCAAGCCATAACAATCTGATCACAATTTAAACAATATTCATTTATAAATTAAAAAATTCTTTAATATTAATTGCTTAATTTTTCCTTACCAGACATTGAATTATGGCAATTTGTGTTCTCCATATGTTTTGACTGACCTTTCAACCGCCAAATGAAGGTCCCCAAATTTAAAAGTTTTGATAATAAACCAATGACATCCTTGCTTTTGTATATAAACACAAGCAACAAAAAACATTGATAAATCCTTGATAACGTTTCTCAAAGTACGAAACACGTCAGTTAAGAATCGCCTTTTAATTCATAATTATATATATATATATATATATATATATATATATATATATATATATATATATATATATATATATATATATATATATATAAAACATAAGGCAGCATGTATTTTATATATAAAGAAACAATCACACATAGAATCAATCGCGTTAATATTGCTGATTGATTCTATGCGTGATTGTGTCTTTGTATATATATATATATATATATATATATATATATATATATATATCAGAATACAATTGATCAAGAAATCGAAAAACAAATATAAAAACAACAAACAAGAAAGTTATTGGTGACATTTTCGAAATGTATATATTTTTTGTCATATATATATATATATATTTTTTAATCTTTATTGCATTATTTTAATATTTTGGGTGAAAGGGTTGTTGTTCTTATTTTCTTTCTTTTTTATTTTCTGTTTTTGTTATAGGGGTGGGGATCGGGGTTGGGTTTCGAAAAAAACACAATTTGCGAACCACATGCAACAAAAACACTTGGGGATAAAAGGGACAAAAATAATTTGGTGACAATCACAGATGCCTTCTTACAGTACGACGTTACTTGCAAAAATGGCACAGATTCTGTACAGTTCCTATTTGCGTTGAGTTCACTGAAATGTCATATTCTTCTATCTATTTTTTTTATTTTCGGCTATTATTATTATCATTATTATTATTATTATTATTATTATTTCT
>OZ038506.1:25423850-25426350 GCA_964036315.1 Acanthosepion esculentum | reverse complement strand
TAACTTGGAATCGTATATAATTATATTAGTGGGTGCAAAAATATTTCGAAATGTGTGCGCGTGCTCTTATAGTGTTTGTGTGTGTGTGTGTGTGTGTGTGTGTGTGTGTGTGTGTGCGCGCGCGCGCTCGTGCGTGTGTGTGTGTAAGAAAGAAAGAAAGAAACAAACAAAGAAAGAAAGAAAGAAAGAATGACTGTGTTTGAAGTTAGCCTTATCATGAATACTTCTGTGTGTGCATAAATTTGTCCAGACTGCCTGTTCGGGTCGCGATGAGGAGCGCCTGTGCTGGCCACTGTCTTTACGCCCCACAAAATTTGCCGAGTATGTGGGACATCGAGAGACTGACCGACAAAAGCGCACCTCCATCGATTCCCGAGCAATATCACGTGACAGAAGACGCCTAACAGAGGGAACGGCCGAGACGTATTTATTAACATGGCCGCTATGACAATGTTTACTTAATGTAGTTTCTTCAACAATGTAGAGAATCTCAAAATGCTTTTGTTTTTGTTCTTTTTCTCCTGACCGGGTTAATTGCAAAATTTTCTTTTGTGTTTCATTTCCAATATTTATTTGATTAACGTCATCATAAGCAAGATTTGATTAATTTCGGATATTTTAACAGCAGTTACTTGAATCAAAATATGTTACATTTATCGAATTGCGTTTTATTGAAACCAGTTTAGTTTGATTTGCTGGTAAAATTCCAAAAATGCCAAAAGAGTTCACGCTAAAGGATTTTAGGATGAACTTCTTTAGGGAGGTTGTCTAAAAAGGTCAAGATAGGTACCCAAAATTCGTTATAATTGTCTTCAAATGTCGGTGGATGATAAAGGTGTTATCTTTGTCGGGAAAGGGTTTCAAATCTTTACAGCCGGTAATTTCATTCGATAATCAGGTGAAATAAAATTCAGTGTAAAATGATTTCGCATTTTGCTTAGGAAAGTTACGGGGAGTTCGATCATAGACTCGAAACTTTCATTCCAGTTCGGTGTAGAATTGGTAAGTGGTATTGGTCGTTGCTTTCAGTATCGGGTTAGTTTCTTTCGTGAACAGTCAAAAAAAAAAAAAGAAAAAAAAAGAAAAAAGAAGAAGCACGCTGCTCAGGTGGCGATACATTCAGTGTTTACCCAGCTGAGCTGATTACGTCAAAGACCTGTCTGTCTAGAAAATCAACATTCGAGTCCCTGCATTTACCGAGGCTCGAATACTATTCATTAAAACCGGTGGGGGTATTTCCACAACCGTTTTAACCAATCGTTAAAAACTGGTGGGGTTTCGTCAAGTAAATCATCTTTAAAGATGTATGTGTATGTCAAGTCAGTGTATATTCCCGCTAAGGTGCAAAACCGAGCCAACTTGGTTCGGTTAGGCACCATATTTAAAAGTAAAACGCCGAGTTATCCCGTAAAATTCTTAGTATACTTGTCTGTTTGGTAGGGTCAGGTAAATTGTTCAATTCGGTGAAGTCGTTAAAATCGGAGTAAAGTATTAATGAAGGTGAGATATATTCATCAAGTCGGTCGGTGATTATTCATTTCTGTGTATATCAAATTCTGGGAGGAATTTGCTTGAATCGCCATATAAATATGTATATGTGATATTTCAAGTTAATAATGACGCTTGGAAATAATTAAAAAATGAAATGGACCTTTAAATAATCTTAGGTCAGCTTTGTCAAAACGAATTGATTGTTCTGCGATCGGTTTTTAAGAAATCTGGTGAAGTAAATAATTGCCTATATCAATAACTTCATTATTTGTTTTCCAACAAATCGATAAGAAGAGTCAATTTTCGGACATATATGACGCAGGCGCTTACATTGTTTAAATGAACCGCAGGTAAAAAAAAAAAAAATTAAAATTATGCCGGTTTGATAAGAAATCGCTACTGACACCAGGCCCTTTTTTTTCAAAAATATGTGGCGAATATATTTTAATAAATGCCGAGGTAACCACATATATTTTGTATTGTCAACAAGACTAACGCAATCATTTCAAAAGACGTTTTCTTCCGAACAGTAGCATAAAAATTATTCTTAATTATTGTGATGCCTTTTAATTTGGTATCCACCCACTTTCTTCGGACATGTGAGCACAAGGCCCAGATTGTCTATTTACTGCTAGCCTCCATACTTCTCCACTCCCAAGAAGTCAATTGAAAAAAAAAAAATTTTTTTTCAAGATGTTTCATAGGTTCTTTCGAGATTCGGTTGGTCCATGGTCCATGAAACAAAACTAAAACATAGTAAAAGCATCATTCGTTATTCACAAGACAGCATCGGCTTCAAACTTGAACACAACTACGCACGAGACCGGTCCACAAAAGAAAGATTGCCCCAATTCCTCTTTTGGGAACAGCCTCGTTTTCGAAAAATATTACAAATCGGGGAGCATGCGGCTTATGCGTTTCCTTCAGAGCGAATAGCAACAAAGTGAACTAAAAAATGTAGCAATAAAAATTAATGCGTCTTACTTTTAATTTTCATAAACTCAGTCCC
>OZ038506.1:25416350-25418850 GCA_964036315.1 Acanthosepion esculentum | reverse complement strand
ATATGAGTGTGCTTATAATTACTTATTTATTTATTTATTTACGAGGTTTTAAAAAGAACAAAAAGAAAATACCGCAACGCATTTGCACTTTTACATTTGTTGACAAGACACCTAAGACTCCATGTGGGCTCAAGAGCCACAGAAGATTTTGACAGAAAAGCTATATTTTTGACCCTAATGAATACTCGTAAACAAATACGATGTCAGAGTCATCATGCATCTATGCAAGCTGGTGTACATAAACACGCTCTCTCTCTCTCTCTCTCTCTCTCTCTCTCTCTCGCTCTCATACACACACAGATATATATATATATATACATGATAAAATAAAAACAAATAGAAAACATTTATCAATGTAACAAGTTTCTCTTTCTTCGTCAGCGATTGAAAAGAAACAGACAAAAAGAGAGAACTTTAGTATTTTAAGTCTTGTTTGGTCCGATCCTCATTGGTCAGTCATGTATCACGAGCATTAAAACCGTCAATAATTCTCTATTTATTTTTGAAAAATTATGTCTAAGCGGTCATAGGATGACGATGTGTATTCGTAATTGTACACGGGTGCTAGTCTCGTAGGAGTTCTAATGTTTCCAATTTTGTGTAGTCAGTCAGCGTAGTGAGGTGGTATTCTATTACTCTGAGACTGTTCTATGTACGTTCTGTCTGTATTAGATAGACTTGAGTAAGATTCTTTAAAAATTGCTTAAAAAACATGGATGATGATGTCATGTAATGTTATAGGACGTGTGTTTATAATTTGTAATAATGTTATTATTAAGCTTTCAAGGTATTTTCTCCTTAAAGAATTATGTTCGTTTTTTGTTTTTTTTTAATGTAGTTGGCATTAGTAAAATCAAAGTTATGTTCAACATCGTTCCTTTGTAATACGAAAGAGGTAGAAAGTTTGTCTATACGCCAATCTCTCTTGGGTTCATAGATGCGGGGGTTTTAGATCATGCGATGCCCCCCCACCCACACACACACATAAACGTTTCCTATTTGTACTTTATCTTATCATCCTGTTGTATTCCGATCCATATTTGATCTCCGTATGATTTTAACTCTTATATATATGTGTGTGTGTAAATATATATATATATATATATATATATATATATATATATATATATATATATATATATATGAACGCTGTATGATCAAACATATATATATATATATATATATATATATATATGTAATAAAAAGGCTTAAACACTAATATTCCATGGTTATAATTTATTACATTGGAATCGTAATCACAATCCAATTCATCAGACCTACAAATTCAATTTTTGAATTTGTAGGTGTGATGATTTGGATCGTAATTACGATTCCAATGTAATAAATTATAACTATGGAATATTAGTGTTTGGGCTTTTTATTATATTATTACTCTGTCCTGGACATTAAGTTCTACCTGGATACTATCCTCTTGGAAATTTTTGCATATATTTGTATGTGTATGTATGTATGTATGTATGTATGTATATATATATATATATATATATATATATATATATATATATATATATATATATATATATATATATATATATATTGATTTTTCCCCTCGTGTATAAAAATAATTCCGAAAAACATGGTTTAAGCTCAGTAATATTCGATTAACAAGAACCGTACGCAGTTTTTTCCCTCTTTCTTAAATATTTCGATGTCCATTTTAATCCTCCCGGGAACATAATCCCTAAAATGACATATAAATATAGTCAAAGAGAACAAAGTTGAAACTCGTGGGACAAATCATCAGTTTGAAACGCTTTGATGTGAACGTGTCAAAAGACCAGAATCTGGAAGATGTGATTGGATATTTGTATTTTACTGTTGTTTGCAAATTCGACCATTTTCAACAATAAGTTGCTCACATATCTCCCATTCACAATGTTTCAAGAAAGATGCAAGTAAAACACTGAAATGCTATCAACTGCTAACAATTATTATTTCTTATCAAATACACATTATCTGGGAAAATGATTTTCGGAGTCTGTTACATGTTTTTTCATCTTTTCTGTTCAAAAGATTGAGCTTAAAGAAAGGTTTAAAATTGTCTGTTGGATAACTCAGAAGCAAATATTTAATTCGAACAATGCTTAACGACTGCAATCGTGTTGATATCTACTAAGCCTAGCTTAGTTACGTGCAAGGCCACAAGTATGAGGTACCCAGTGAGGATCGAACTCACTACTCAGGAGTAATAGTCAACTAGAATAGTTTAGTCATTTTTAATTCGTGTATATAAAGTTTTAACTCCGTTAAATTTACGTCAGGATTCTTTTACCTTATGAATTCTTTGACGAACCTTGTTCCTCGTGTTTGCTTTCAATCGAGTCAACCGTGAAAAAGAGAAAAAATATTTCCATTCTTTGTTTCGATTGGTTAAAGAGCTGGAAAGAGCTAGGAGGGGAACAGGTTAATTACTGTTATTCTTAGAAATATTACAACTGTGAGATTTAAAACCATCGACGGGGAGGCATTAGCTACATTT
>OZ038506.1:25381350-25411350 GCA_964036315.1 Acanthosepion esculentum | reverse complement strand
TGAAGGGTTCAGAGATCAAAAATAAAGATATCGTTCTGAAGATGAAGGGCTGGGTTCAAGGCGAGGACGTGTTTGCACAGGGTGGATTATGAGAAAGGATGTGAAAACATTTTACGAAGCAGGGGTTCGGGTGATAGGATTATTTTTTCATTTCCATGTCTTTTAAATAGTATAATAATATATTTGAATGACAGATTTTTATTTTGAAATATCGAAGCAACCCGTTTGATACAAAAAGCATCGACAACCATGTAAACTAATGACCAGACAAATGGCGATAGGCTTTTTTTTTTAATTTTATTTTATTTGAATTTAAAAGTGTTTAAATTGGCAAAGATATTATTATTATAGTTTATTTTTTCATTACTTTTTACAATATGGAGGGTCTAGGTTGCGAGATCATATATAAATGTATGAATGCAAGTGTGTTCTTTATATATATATATATATATATATATATATATATATATATATATATATATATATATATATATTATAACGTTTCCTAAAAATAAAGTTCTCTTAAATCAGAGAAATGAATTAACTGTAATTTGTAGGCATTGTATAATCTTTACTTTAAAACATAGTTAAAAGAATTTCTCATAAATCTATGCATTACAATTACATATCCATTATATTTATATATTTTTTTAATTCTTTGATTTTTCAACTTTCATATTACCATGTTTTATTGCCTATTCAATATAATATGTATCGTATTTAAGGTTCAATATATATTAAAAAATATAAAAATATATATTAAAAACGTTTTAATTAATTTAGCGGCCCCTTTACGATGGTTCGTCAGTATAAAAAACTTTTCTTAAAAATCTTGTAATTTCTTATAAATAACTTTTTTGTAAAATATAATTCTATGTCTACTTCATTGTATCTTAACGCTAGTTTTTCAATAGCATGTCTGCGGTGGACACGCCTAAAGTGTCAATTCATCTAGACGTGAGGAAATAACCCACCTAACTCCAAATTCTGGCCTTATTTTCCATTTTTCTATTTTACATTTGATCCATTTTTTGATTGGTTAATCAAGATATGCCCACAAATACGTTAGTATTTTAAATTTTCGATGTTTGATTTCCCCCCACCCTTCTTTTTAACTCTCAAACAAGCTACCGAATTGTTTTCTGATTTCCCAAGTAAATCATTTCCATTATAATTTATCTACCATCACCTGATGAGGGACAATTTTTAAAGTTTCGAAACATGGAAATTTTGTGTAGCGATGTAAAATATTATAATAAAAATTATAATATATATATATAAATATGTTATGTGTGTGTGTGTGTGTGTGTGTGTGTGTGTGTGTGTGTGTGTGTGTGCATATAAATTCTTGTGTGTCTCCATATATTCGTGATATTTTAAAGTACACCTTAGCTTATTCGGGCACGAGACCTAAATTATTTTTAGCCATCGAGTATCTTTTAATATAAAATCCTATATATACATACATATATATATATAAGCATGTAGCTTTCTTTATATATTGCGGATATATATATATATATATATATATATATATATATATATATATATATATATATATATATATATATATATATATATATATACTAGCTCATAATACAAGCAGAAAAATATATAATACATATATATATATATCAAATATAATATGTATATATATATCATATATATCAAATTTAAAATAATTTCAATATTAGACTAGAGAGATAATTATTATTAATTAGACACAATCAACTTTATTACTATTATTAATGTAAATATATATATATGTGTGTGTGTGTGTGTGACTAGATGATTATCTATATGCATACAAAATACTTATTTTCATTCTTTTTTGCTTACGTAAAGCATTTCTCTTCTTTATAAGATCAATATATCCTGTCCATTTCTTGGAATACTATTCGATTCCTTTCATACGTGAGTTAGGAAATGATAGTCTTTTAATATTCTTTACACTTCCCATTGTTTTTTACAAATTCCTATCATTTTTATTGAGTGGGGGAATCGGTTGTTGTTCACTTGATTCTTTATAAATAATAGGATACAATTTACACTTGCTGTTTGAATTCCCGAGCAAGCTCTTACAAATTATATTTTTTTTAATTATTTATTGACAAAGCCGAACGACGCCACTTGTGTCGCCCCCTTTTCAGTACTTGTTGTCATCGCTTCTTTGACTTAAATGTTTATGATGACTTCCTAATTGCGAATGACAGAAATATGTCCGAATTTAATTGTTCAAATCTAAATTTCTTGACGTCTAACAAGATCTGTGTCGACCAAAACCTTCGTGTTTCTATAATCCGTAAAAGAAACAAATGAAAATAGTTAATCAGTCTATGTAATAGAATCGTCTTAAAATCTACATTCAGCTCATAATGAATAAAGACGAAAAGTGTCAAATGCCCGAATATATTTTGCTTTTAAGTTTTTTATAATTAAGGTGAATTAATAAAGCAAATGAGTTCGCACGGTTATATTTAAATTTGTGTATTTTCTTTCTTTCTTTTTTTTTTTAGTGTATGTGTGTGTACATGTGTTTTTTTTTGGGGGGGGGAGAATGAACGAAAATGTTATCAAATATATTTGTGATTTTCACATCACACAGGTACTTCTTTAATGTATATACTTTTCCAATATATATATATATATATATATATATATATATATATATATATATATATAATTCATTTCTCTCTTGCTACCCCCATAGCGGCAAAATTGTAGTTAATACAGATAAGTAAAACTCACTTTGAGTACGGAATGGCCTAAAACCAGCAGCTTTGCTCTTAGAGAACAATGAAGTGAAAAGAAAAAGATAATGAAATTACTTCGTACAGGTTTCGCAAATAATCGAAGTAAGTACAAGCGAAACTTGGAGTCAAAAAGTTATGTTTTTCGAAATTCTATTACTATTATTACTGGTCTATTACTTTTTTTTAAATATTCAGCACTTTGTTTACAAAAATCGGCTCACTTTCAAATGCATTAAACTCCATTAATTTACTGACCTACGTGTTTTGTCAGGCGTTAATTATCTGTTATCATTATTTATAGTTCTATATAGATAGATACTGTAAGAAATATATATATATATATATATATATATATATATATAATTATTTATTCGAAAATTATAACATAAATATGTTATAAAATCACTACAAAAATAGCCATTTTATTTCAACACTTCTGGTGTTTTATCAAGTGATGGTTTTCAACACCATTACTTGATAAGACATCAGAACTGTTGAAACAAAATGGCTATTTTTGTAGTGTTTTTATAACATATTTATGTTACAATTTTCGAATAAATAATTATATTTGCTCTACACTGTATTGAGCACTCTTTTAAGAATAGTATTTGTTGGTTATTGGAATATATATATATATATATATATATATATATATATATATATATATATATATATATATATATATATATATATATATATATATATATATATATATTAATTACGGGGATACAACGTAGATACCATCATCTTACAAACTATATATTTAAAGAAATTATGCGTGATAGCTCATGATTCTTAAAATACTAATTCTTAGTTCAATCCAAACTTTCATTACACGAGAAAAAAAATGAAATAAAACTGCATACCAATGCTAAAATTTTCTCGACTTTAATTTATATATGTAGCGATATAGTGAATAGATATTACTTTATTTTCGATATTTCGTCGCCTTCCAGCCCGAAATTTTAATTACTGTGACCTTTTCTTCACCTCACTTATTGTTTCGAATGAACTTCAGTCGGGAATTCTTTGTAAATATTCAGAATTATCATAATGATGTTTTACATGAAATGCTTCCCGAACTTCAACATCATTACGCTTACACATTTATTGGGATTCAGTGTTCGTGTACATATTAAGCTGTCAGCTTTACACAGATTTAATTGTCTCATCTTTGAAGAGTTACTTTAAATCATTTCAGTCTTTAAAAACTGAAAAACCGACAGCGTATCTGAAGTTTCAATATTTTTCCTTCGTAAACCGTCGTGCATTACAGTAATATATGTGTCTCATGTTCGTTTCGTTTTTATATCTATATTTTGTTGTGCCTGTTACCCTCCTTACTATCATGAATGGACTGATCCATTCATGATAAGTGGTCTTGGGTAATTGTCAAAGGAGTAGAATAATACTATTGCAGGATACTTACCTTGCACAGGTCAAGGGGGTATCACGGCTGATTTGGACGAGTTCTGAACGGCTTGGACTATGACTAGCTATGGCCACCTATGACTAGCTTAGACGAGAGCTATGACTAGCTTAGACGAGAGTCCTGACCAGCTATGACTAGCTTAGACGGGAGCTATGACTAGCTTAGACGAGAGTCCTGACTAGCTTGGACAAGCCATGATGAGCTAAGACCAGCTATGACTAGCTTAGACGAGAGCTCCGACCAGCTTGGACAAGCAAAGACCAGCAAAGACCAGATATGACTAGCTTAGACGAGAGCTCTGACCAACCTGGACAAGCTATGAACAGCTAAGACCAGCTTAGACCAGCAGCCCGAGTGAAAACACTCGGGTCCTCATGTTAAAAACCGACCTTGTGTCACAACCTGGCTCAGTCGGTGGATCAAGTAAATCTCGAATAATACTATTGCAGTGACTTGTCTAGCTGAGTTTTGAACACTACTATCCCGATTGACTCTGTCGAGTTAAGTGTTGTCTTGCCAGACCCCACATTTCAAAATATTTCATAATTTAAGATCTATTTGAGACACAAAATAAATATAATGATAACAATATTTATACCATTATGCAAAACACATACACACGGAAAAAGTCTAACTGTTTTATTTTTAATTGTATTTCTTTAATTTTCGAAGTTGTTGAGTAATGTCTTCGAAATTGTGGATAATCTGCCCCCAAAGTTCATGTTACGTTATCGTTTTGTTTAAGTACTTTCGACAGTTTCAGACAATTTCAAGAACCAATGTTGTGTCTGTGTTAAAGGCAAAATAATAATACCAGGATGTAGACAAAGGAATTCTGCCAACTGTGCAGACTCCACACTGGTTCTTGAAAATGGCCGATACGTTCAAAAATGCTGGAACAAAACCATAACAGAATATGAACTTCAGACAGTTTATCTACCCCTTCGAGCACAATACTGAACACCTTATCCTAAAATTGCTGAAATACAATTAAAAATAAAACCGACAGACCTTGTTGGTTCCTTTTAATCAAACTCGTTTGGCTGAATACTTGCTGCCTAGATATAACTAAACATGTAAATATTTATATGATATTCATTGACCTTTCGGCCACGGAGGTCCTCCTGATCAGTCAAAGTCCGAATAGCGTTTTCGAACAGATATCTTTTACCGATTCTTGAAATATACATATCAGCTCTACTCCGTGTTCTAGCGTAAACAAAGACAATTTTTTAGGAAATGGATTAATTCCGAGATATTTTTAATTCGTTTAAACATATTTTTAATTTGTTTAAACATATTTTTAATTTGTTTAAACATTATTTTTAATGGATACTCATATTTGAATAGATGCTCTGTTTTTATTATAAAACAGTATATTTATTTATTTCATCTACCGGTCTGAATATTCGAGAAATCTTGTTAGAAAAATATGCGCTCTCCTTCAGCCAGAAGGCGCAAACACGTATATATATATATATATATATATATATATATATATATATATATATATATATATATATACTTGTTTTAGATTGCTTATTTGAGATTTCGTTTCAATTAAAATTATTATTAAAATTATTAAAATTTTACTTTTTATATGGTTTCCAAGAGCTAAGTGCTGGTGTTGGTCGGCCGTATATGACAGAATAAAGATCAGACAACTCATTTATACAGTCAGAATATCTTGAATGGAATATGGTTCAAGTATTCCTAAAATAATTCTTAGATTGACTAACCTTACTGATTATGAATTCTGAAATAATTAATAGTATTTTTTTTTAATTTTTAAAAACATTTTTCGATTTTTTTGTCATTCCCTTTTTTGTGAAAATACAGAAAATAGAAAGGCTATTTAGTTTAAGGTTGCTTTACGAAATGTCCTTTTAAAAATGTTTTCGTAACTTATGTAGTTTAATATTGATGAATCGTGTAAGTAGAAAGTTGAGCAGATATATCGATATATATATATAAAGAAGTTCCACATATGATAAGTTCCACTTATATAATATATATGTGTATGTATATATGAAGCTATATATTATATATACAGATATATTACGAACATACTACATATATATATATATATATATATATATATATATATATATATATATATATGTTAATATATATAAGCATTAATTTGATTTCATTAAAAAAATGAAACAATATTGTTATTTTCCAAAGTATATATTTTAGAAGTGATTATATATATATATATATATATATATATATATATATATATATATATATATATATATATATATATATATATATATATAGGTGAAGTGAAAAAATATCTCTTAGAAATTGGAACGGTTTGTGGTTTCATTAGCCGGGAAAGACTTTCCTCATACTAGTGCGTTTTTCCTTTGTTTTCATTTTTCAGTGATATTTTTTTTATTTTTTTTAATATACCTTGTCCTTAAATCGATATGTTCTCTCGAAATCAAACAGGGTTGACAGGCATTTAGCATTGTGATGCTGGTGAAGTCCCAGTAATACTTCATAGTTTTGAGCAGACTGGCGTAAAGAGATATTCAGATAATAAAAAAAAACGAATTAAATAGATAGATAGATAGATAGATAGATAGATAGATAGATAGATAGACAGATTTTTTAAAAGTGAATCAGTAATATGAAATGAATACCTACACACACATACACACACACACACACACACACACACACACACACATATATATATATATATATATATTCTTGAAAACATGTTTTTAAAGCGTGCAGGCTTTGTAATTTTCTCCTATATCAAGAGATTAGTGTATTAATAATCATAAACAAAGATTAAATCTAATCACTTATTTCATGATTGTCTCGATTCTGTCTTTCTCGAAATTACTTCCACTCTTCAGAAGATTTGATGGTAAATTTAGCATCAAATTTGTAGGGATAATCATAAAATAAGTGGACTGATTGATTATAGATACATATATATATATATATATATATATATATATATATATATATATGAGAGAGAAAGTGCTCGATATCGGGGATATTAGTGAATATAAAAGTAGATATTGAGGTTAACACACAGCGGCTCAAATGCAATCGTCAGGCCTGACTGGCAGACTGTCGCCGTTGCGTGATAACATAAATATCTAGAGGGGGAGGAAGAGAGAAATAGAGAGTGAGAGGAAGAGAGAAGGGTAGAGAGTCGAATGAGGTAGTTATGAATTGAATAGGTAAATATTTGTTTAAAGAGAACATACTTGGGATAGATAGATAGATAGATAGATAGATACGAACAGTATTTGATAGACTCTAAGAAAAACTTCGTGGGATTTAAATACCTGTTTTGAATACTTTTGCAACTAAGAATACTTACATCATTATGATAATTAAATGTATTATACAATATATATATATATATATATATATATATATATATATATATATATATATATATATAGCTACGTTCGAAATTCAACTTAAAGTTTCGTGGTTCTACCAACTCATCAGGCAAGAATTATTATAATAATTGTTATATTATATTTTTGTAATAATTTGTGCCTGATGAGTTGGTAGAACCACGAAACTTAACGTTACGCTATATATTAATAAATATACATATACTTACGTAGGTATATGTATATTTAGTAATATATATTTCTTAGCTCTGTCTAGCCATATTGAGCACTGTTTTGTTTACACCTTATATTAAATTTAATAAATATTTATTCGCTTACCTTTGTATGCGCGCTAACGCAAGTATATACGTTTGCTAATATGTAGTTATTTTGGTTTATATCCACATTTATGCTAATATATATATATATATATATATATATATATATATGTGTGTGTGTGTGTGTGTGTGTGTATGTGTGTGTGTGTGCATATATATATATATATATATATATATATATATATATATATATATATATTACAATGAATCATTCATACAAAAAAGTAAATTAGTAAAGTTAATGATATAAAATGGCGAAATCCCTTCGCTAACAAAATTTTAAAGATGCATTAACGTACCAATCACTCGATGAATGTTATGATTTTTTTTAAAATTATAAACTCTATAAGGTCTTTCTTAATTACGTAAGTACTTTCGACTGTACATTCTGCCATCTTCAGGCATGGAAATTATTTTGTTTTTGGTAAAATTCACGTAGCATCAGAGACGAAAAAATATAATGCGAATCGAAATATGTTTCTTTAAATGTTATTGATAACGGATACAAACTTTTGGAGCGTGCAGTCGCAACGCTAAGGTTGATTTTTTTTTAAATTTAAGTGAGTGCGTTTTTTTACTAATATTTTGTAGGAATGATTCATTGTAATATAATATAATATAATATGAATTAAATATAATATTTCATACTTATCAATTTCATGAATAATTGTTATTGACAGTGTTGGTCATGATGGTGATGATGATGAGGAGGAGGATACTTAAAATTTTTTTCTCTAAAATAATTAGTTTAATTGTTCATATTATATTTAGCATTTGTTCCATAAGGAGAGGAAGAACTGTAGTAGCACGAGAGTAGAAGTAGAAAGGTAGAAGAAGGAATGTTGCCAGTCGAGTAATGTAGAAGAAGAAGAAGAAGAAGCGTGAGAGGAGGAGGAGGATAGTAGTAGAAAAAGAATGAGAGTAGTATTAAGAGAATTTCAGTAGGAGAAGAAGGAGAGTAGCAGGAGAAGAAGGAGTATAGGAGTAGGAGAAAGTTAGTAAGAGGAGGAAGACAGTAACAGGAGAAGAAGGAGTGTAGTAATGGGAGGAAAGCAGTTGGAGAAGAATGAGAGTAGTAGAAACAGATTAATAAAATAGTATAAGAATAGTAGGAGGGGGAAGAGAGAGGTAGTAGTAGTAGTAGTATTAGAAGAGATGTATTGGATGAAGAAAGAGGGGGATGAAAATAGGACGGGAAGGCAATTCAGAACGAGCAAGAGTTATCTTTATCGTTCCCATATTTAGACTGGGTTTGGGACTTCCCCGCGTCACAATATTTGAAATTGTTCGTGCTAAGCCTTTTTTTTTTTTTAATTGTTTTACTGTGTTAAATTAATTTTAAATATATTTATTTTTTCTTGGTGTTTCTTTCTTCTTTATGTTATGCCTTCTATAACCTTTTTTCACTTTTTTTTTTTTTCACTTTTTTTTTTTTAAATATATTGTAAAGTTTTCCCGACGTTCACCACGCAAAGATTTAGTTTAATTATCGGCATTATTGTTCTTTTAATTTCTTCTTTCGCTTCCCCTTTTCTCTATTTCGCATTTTCGTTTCTTTTTCTTCTTTTCCCCTTAAAAAAAAAAGATATGAGTAGGTGTTTAGGTGGTATGTGAGGGGTGCTAAAGTAATGCTTTCAGTTCAAGAATGAAAAGGCTGTGCGGGGAGCAGGGTGGGAGCACACATGACAATTTGGTTGACATTGCAATTATGGAACTGAACATTTACACCACGTACCAGACATGTAATATCTTATAGATAGATATATTATAGATATATAGATGGATATGTATGTTTATGTTTATATATATATATATATATATATATATATATATATATATATATATATATATATATATATATATATATGCATATATATATATATATATATATATGTAGATATATATATGTAGATATATAGATAGATATAGATACGATTTTTTGGTGGTTTAATTTCTGAGAGGAGGGGAGGGGTATGGTTTATTTTTCTTTTGGTTATTTTGTTTTTTTTAATATTGAGGTGGGAATTGTGTTTTGGGTTCTGTCAGACATTTTTTTTTACATTTTTAAATATTTTTCTTTCTTTTTTCTTTTTTTTAATTTTTTTTTCTTTTTAACAAGGGATTTTCTTCGGTTTTTTTTCTTCATACGCTTTATCTTCATTTCCTTTTTTTTAAATTGTACATTTATTTCTATGATATTTCATGTTTCATGGCCATGACTTGGTTGCAGAGCCTGCAAGAGTTGCAATCTTCAGTTTTGGTCGCCGACTGGCCAGTTGTTTCTTTTTTTTTTTTTTGTCAATCCCGATTCCGAATTCAATATTTTCCCTGTCGTTTTTTCATTTTTTTTTATTTGTTCTTTAGTTTCTTCATTTTTATTCGTTTTCATTCATTTTTCATTGGTTTTCTGTCTCTTTTTTTGTTTCTTATCCTTTTTTCATTCTTTCCGATTCTTCTCAGTGTCCTCAAATATCCGTGAATGGTCTCCTATAATGTTTATGGATGTTTATTCATTTCGGCTAAATAGTTATCAGAAATATTTTCACCATATATATATATATATATATATACATATATATATATATATATAAATGCATATATATGATCATATTATAAATATATATATACATTTATGTGTGTATTGATGAGGATAACTATGAAATAAAATGCATATATATATTTATATATATATATATATATATATATATATATATCATAAATATATATATATGTCATAAATAGCAAGCTAGATATGTAGATGTTTTTATAAGTGTATTAAATATGTATTTCTCATGTCATGTGAATATTACAAATAAACACGGAGACACGAATACATAACACTATTCGTTAATTGAACTTTGCTAACAAACTGTTATTTTTTCGAACTACCTTCATCAATTTTATTTTTAAAAGCTCCATATGCTCAATTATTCCCATATATATATATATATATATATATATATATATATATATATATATATATATATATATATATATATATATATATATATATAGAAAGAAAGAAAGAACAGTAAGATATGTAATCCGGTGTTCTTATAGATATTTTTATTTTTACATAATAGTGCTCAATGTAAATGTACAGAGCATTAATATTATAAAGTAACTGATTTAAAATATGTTTTTCGCTACCCAGTAATAGCCATGTTTCAAAAATGGAAGATAAAAGCTTCGAATTTAATTTTGTTATTAAATTAAAGACACGAGCTCCATTTCCTCGTCAAGCGAATTTTAGCTTCCTTTTTTGAAACATGGTTATTAGTGTGTAGCGAAAAAACCATATTTTAAATCAGTTAATTTATAATACATATATATATATATATATATATATATATATATATATATATATATATATATATATATATATATATAAGACAAAAGGAAAACTTATCCTAGCCGACGTGTTTCGTCCTCTGATGGACTTTATCAAGACACGAAACGTGTCGGCGAAGATAACATTCCGTTTTGTCTTTATTCATATTGTCATTGTATGTTTTCCTACGCTTTATTCTTATTTATTCGAAAATATCTGTTCTACTCCGAATTTCTTTTGTTTTGTCTTCTCTTTGGGATTATTTTCTATTACGGTTTGCACATGTCAACCTTAGATGTCTTGCAAAACATGTAAGATGGAAATGTACGGCCGCCATGACACAACGATATACTTATCTGTAACTAAGATGAATGCGTCACGTGATATCGTTGCTGTAAAGGGCGCATGACTGAGGCGAAAGCTGTATAACGATTTAGCTGGCAGAGAAGATTCAACATATGCGCTTATCACCTTCCTGTACGCATGCACCATTGCTTCGTACCTAAGGAACACATACGTAAAATGAATGAAGTATATCTTCGTTTTAGTATTAATAATAATAATAATAATATTAATAATAATAATAATAATATATATATATATATATATATATATATATATATATATATATATATATATATAACAATAAAGGTAACTGTTTTGAGACCCGTTCCTTTAAATGTGAAAGTCTTCAGACCAATAACTAGATTATTGATTAAATCCATCTTTACGCACAAAAATAGATCTCTTCTCGCGAAAGTAACATGAATACAGTGTGAGATAGCTGGACAGAATAAAAATTAAAAGGACCAATGCTTCATATCTAGATTTAAAATTTAAATACATCAGACCTCAAAGTGTTTAAATGTTGAGTGCCAAATGCATCTTAAATGCAGTGATGTAAGCTATAGCCGACAGTTGTTGTATGTTCTTTTTATAAATGCTTTTATCATTGAATTCCTTAGCTGTCTAAAGACGTTCATTCGGAACGAAACGCGTCACAAAACACATTTCCGTCTTGTTATTAACTTAATCATTATTATTTGGATATATCATATTTTCATATATATGCACACCCACACGCACATACACCGCCACACACACACACATATATATATATATATATATATATATATATATATATATATATATATATATATACTATATATATATATATATATATATATATAAAGAGAGAGAATGAATATATATATATATATATATATATATATGTATATATATTATATTATATTATATTATATTATATTATATTTTATTATATTCATACATTAGCCATATAGAAACATATATATGATATTCATGTATAGGCTATTTAAATAACCATCGTAATAACATTACTACACCAAACATAATATATAAATAATATATATATATATATGTATGATATATAATATATATGAATATGTGCAAAACACTTTATATATTGTTATAATTAAAATATATATATGTTTATATATGTATATATAGCAACTTTGTAATTGTAAATATTTTCTTTTTTTACATTATGATATACGTATATATATAAGTATGTGTATGTGTGTATATATATATATATATAGATATATAGATATATAGATATAGATAGATATATATAGATATATGTATATATATATATGTATATATATATATATATAGATATAGATAGGTATATATATATATATAGATATATATAATTATGTATGTATATATACTATACGTAAATTTACATATTTTTAATTTGATTTTTGGCTATTATTTATATTTTTTTTATTTTTTTTTATTTTTAATATTTTGCGATTATTTTTACGTATCCTGCGCACAATTCTCTCTGCTTGTAGTGTTCTAAATTTGTCGCCATTACTAAATTTGCTCTTTCACCTGTACTAATTTATTCTCGTCGTGTTAATGGCGACCGCTGCAGTTCGTCCAGTGCAGCAGGTGCAGGTCCGGAAAAGGCCCTCATAATATTTTCGACCCCTTCCTCGGCTGCAACCTACGTACGCTGCCAAAAAATGGGAAGCTACATTGTGTAATCAGTGCCCGGCATTCCCACCAGCAGTAAGGCGACCGCTGGTAGCAGGAGAAGAGCGACTCTTTTGCCGAATCCGGCCGGACCGACGGAGTTAGCGCCGCTCGTATTGCAGCCGTCTCTTGAGCAACAGAATTCGCATGTCCATTGTGGTTTGTCCTTCTCACATTTGCTCACCCAGCTAAGCACCTTGCTGTTTGCCGCACCTACGTTGCATGGACCTGTTCCGCAGCTCTTCGTAATGGAGTAGCCAGTGTCTTCTGCAAAAAAAAAAAAAGAAAAAAAACACACACATTAAATTTCATCAATTATTTATACATCATGAAACCATTTTTATTTTATTTTATTTTATATACTCGTGTATGGCATGCGTCTCAAACAACCTCTAACGACTAAGTCCATCTCCGAACCGGAGAAGGGGTGAAGCGGACTCCTGGTGCCTCATAACCAGCCGCTTCGGATAGATGGATCTCGTCAGCCCAGGAAGGCAGTCACTGATTTTAAACCTCCGCTGTCTTGTGGTCATATCCAAATACGGAAAATTCTATGGAAATAAATCCAGACATAAAATCCGGAGTGAAGCCCCGAATGCCGTAGGCAGTCAACACTAACATACCTTCCGGCAACTCTTACAGCTAAGTCGACCCCAAATGTAAGGCCCTGTATTACTTTGTATCTTGTTGATCTGGACAACAAGTGTCATCCGTATACCATCGCCCAGGCCTGCACCCTGGAGAGAACACTCAAGTCTCACCACCTGGTGAGAGTACATTTACGGGTTATAAGTCAAAACTCAACTGGCATGGAGTTCGACGCCACGAGTTGTCTTCGACGGTGAGTGAGATTGTATTCCATTGCTCAACTACCGCCCGCCTCAAACCGGTCAACACATGGACAAGAGTGTTGACCAGCACGGTCTGCCTGTTTCAGTAGGTGCCTGAAGCTTATAGCTATTTGCTGGACAACTAGATCGATAACTATGCACGAGACAAGCAGCAAAATGGAAAGCACGCAAGAGCGCTGTGATCGATCCTGAGCTAAACAGACTGAACATTGACGTGGCAGCTCTACAGGAAACATGACTTCTAGACAATGGGTCTCTAAAAGAAGAAGCCAGCACCTTCCGGCAGGGGAGGTGAGTCGAGGAATTCGCTGTAACACTCCTGGCACAGGGAGAATTCGCACTCTTCTCCTCTCTATATATGAAGGCCTTCAGTATCTGTCTATATTTCTGAGATGAGGTATTATGTACACTATTTACATTATTCGGACTATTGTCCTCATCTTTCTCGCTATATTTGTTACAAAGCTCCGGCCTTCTTCAGGTGGTTGGAATGTCGAACTGAACCCTTTATTTCGCTCACTGGGGTAGACTGTTCTAGTTCCGCGTGTCATGTTTTTTAATGGATGTCATTTGTCAATTATCTCCTGTTAACTCCCCTCTCCAAATTCTCCACTCCCTTAACCGGGTATTGAACTCACACTCTTTGGGCCCTGTCACTGGATTTAACTAACGCCTTTATCCACTATGCCATCTTTGAAAACATCTGTACAAAACGCAATTCTATTTACATTATTCGAACTAGTCATCTTTAACCCATATTTCTTACAACGTTTTCGGCCGTTGTACGCTCCGGCCTTCTTCAGGTGGTTGGTTGTGCCATCAGTGGATAAAGGCGTTAGTCAGATCCAGTAACAAGACCCAAAGAGCGTGAGTTCAATACCCGGTTAAGGCAGTGGAGAACTTGGAGAGGGGAATTAACAGGAGATAACTGACATCCATTAAACATGGCACGTGGAACTAGAACAGTCTACGCCAGTGAGCGAAATAAAGGGTTCAGTTCGACATTCCAACCACCTGAAGAATGCAGGAGCGTACAACGGCCGAAACGTTGTAATAAATATAGCGACAAAGATGAGGACAATAGTCCGAATAATGTAAATAGTGTATATGAAGGCCTTGTAAACCTTGTGTACATCTATGTACCAACACTCTAAGCCACGTCCGAAGTCAAAGACTAGTTGTACGCCCAATTTTACAGTGTTCTCAAGCATATCTCCTCATACTTACATATTTAGCTTCTTGTAGGGTGCAAGGGTTGACGTTGATCATTAGTACTGGCCAAACGTGTTAGGTCACTATAGTATAAGGTAAATGAATAAAAATGGCCAAAGACTCCTAGAATTCTGCTGTTATCATAAACTATATGAACAAGACTTGCCAGAAAGCATCCTGGAGGCACCCAAGTTCAAATTATCGGCACTGCTGGATCTGGTCATCACTAGACCCGACATCGTCTTCAACACCAGAACTTACCACAGCGCAGCCTGCGACACTGACCACTCCCTGATCTCCTCAGCGGTAAACTTAAAACCTAAGACTGCATACGATTCAAAGAAATGTCAGTTGAGAATTAACTCTAGCAAGACTGCCTATCCAGATAAAAACCAGTGAGGCTTATGGAGACCCTTCCTTGTGACTCACCACTGTGCGTGGAAGATAGATGGAACTCCCTTCGGAACACCATCTCCAACCCTGCAATCTCGGCATATGGTAAGTAGATGCACAAAAATAAAGACGGGTTTTTAGGCTAACATCTCAACGTTAGAGCCGGTCATTAACGCTCAGCGCAACGCTTTCATTAGATTCAATCTTGACCCTAGCCAGCAAAATCTACAGTCTCATAAATCTGCTTGTAGTAATGCCCGGCAAACTGCACGTCGCTGTGCAAATGATTACTAGCCCTAACTGTTAGCATCCAACAGGCTTCGTTCAACAGTAACATCCGGAACATGTATGAGGGCATTAAATAAGTAAACCAACAAAGAAGTCTGCGTCCCTGAAATCAAAGCTAGAGAAATTCATTACAGAAAAAAGACTAAGAAATGGAACGACGGGTAGATCACTATCTATAAAGTTACTCAAGAGAAACATTCTAAAGAAGCGCTTGATGTTAATAAGAGTCAGTCAGTCCTGTAAGAACTGGATTTTTAACCTACAAAGGAAGAGTGGTTAGAAAAGCTATTGATGTTCTAACTTTTGTGCTAAAGCATCGTGTGAAGAAGGCATATCGCAAGAGATCATCAAATGCAGCATATATGATTTACTCAAACGACTACATAGTCTCCACTCTACCTGTACTGGAGAGAAGGCAAGGATCAAATAGTGTTGCCATATCTAGTCTGGGTTCTCCTGCTATGCATCTTCTGATTCTTAATAAAAAAAAAAACAAAGAAAGATTTGTAATGTAATTGATCCTGACCAGGCATTCCGAATTCAGTTACTTTTTTTTCGCCTACGTGGCGTGCTTTTCCTCTGACTTTCGATAAATACTTTCATGGCAACGGCTCTGACGAGCTTTTTTCCTTGTTGTCCCAACTACATGAATTTAAACGTGATACTAGATAGGCAGCTAGGTCTAACCTTTTTACTGTTGAGATAGTTAAATACAGCCAACACTTCTAATCCAACAGTTTCATTTCTCTCAATTCCCACCTGTGTAACTACTTTCCGTTTACTTGCTCCTCTGATAACTACAATCTTCAAAGATTCAAATACAACGTCAATTGCCATTTTCTATTTTCTTGAATGTCGTTCGTCTTTTGTCCTTTCCTCAAGCCACCCCATATTCAGTATATAATCTTCTCTTACACTTTCCCTCCCTGAACGCCCACCCTTGCATTTCCACCTTGCTTAGTGTGAAATGTTAAAAATACACGTGCAATGCCAATATAATTAACCTGTTTAAAAATACAAGAGCGTCAGTAGTCTCAGAAATAACTACCGGGGTTATCTCCCTGTTAAGAGTTGTTATAAAACCCTTTGCCGGAGTGGTTTTAACGTGACTTCAAGTCCTTTCTGGTCACATCTATCTAGAAACCCAATGTGGATTCAGGTCTAAAAGATCTACTCTTGATATGATTTTCTCTGTACGTCAGCTCCAGGAGAAGGATCTTTAACAACAGATCCCACTATACATTGCCGTCATTGCGCTACGTTCGACATTATAAGAAGGAAATGTCTGTTTCAGTCACTAATGAAATTTATATGTGCCCCACCGTTGCTGGGCATCATCGTCTCCTTTGACGAGAACATGCAGGCTGTAGACAGCTATGATGGCGAAACTTCAACGCCTTTCACTATTCAGAGTGGCGTAAAACAATTACGCGTTTTAGCAACCAGTTTGTCATCTTTTCCATATTAACAGACTTTGAGTTCAGACAACCGAAGAATGTGTATCCTTGCACACAAGAAGCAAAGAATAATTATTCAACTTGAGGGCAAAGACTTAAAGTACTCATCGGGTAAATGCTATTTGCTGATGACGCCGCTCTAACTTTTTATGTGCCGTGCGTGATACACACTTAGGCGATCATATATCTTTCGATACATGACTGAGGAGGCAGATATTCTTTTTCACGCAGTAGGTAGCTATTTCTTTCGAGTGGTAGACCAGTTGTCATCCAAGAACCCAGTCTGTCCTGCTATTTACCCATAGCTGGTGGGGTGGAGAAGAAGAGGATTCATATCTTTCCCAAGGTTATTAGTACGTAAGTGAATGTAATGAATTTAGCTGGAATTCGAATTCGGCTCTCCGATTCCTCAATCCGAGCCCCTCTATCCATTACTCTAACCTCCTTTCACGAGAACATGCAGGCCGTATGATGGCGAAACTTCAATGCCTTTCACTAACTACATACACCGAACTTGATATTCCAAAGCTGATTAGTCGGTTCAAGCATATCTTTAAGGAATTTTGACTATTAACATAAAAAAACAAACGTCATGGGCCAAGATTTTTCTGCATGTTTATCAATCAGCATCGATGGCGTGGTGTTTGAAGTCACATATCACTTTACATGTCTTGGCTCTACTATCAACAGCGACCTATCATTTGACATGGAAATCGAGAAAAAAAAAATGCATCATCAAAGCAGCAGTAGTGATGGCCAAATTGAGCAAGCGAGTATGGAACAACAGTCAGACGATCTTGCGCACGAAACTAAAGGTATTCCAGGCATGCGCCCATAGTACACAGCAAAAACTAGACAGTATATATCAGGTAGAAAAAACGCCTGAAAAGTCTCCATCTCCTTTGGCTGCAATGTATTCTTGGCATCACATTGAATGACAAAGTTACCAACACTATTGTACTGGAGCAAGCAGACTCCTGGAGCATGCATCTTCTTCTTTGTCAACGTCGTCTTCGTCCGGCTGGGTCGCGTACATTGTATGAATAACGGCAAGTAGGGTGTGAGCTGATCACGTGACACCGTCCGGTAGGGCTACTCTACACAACATTTAAAAGAAGTTTGCAAGAGGGGTCTGCAACGACTCTGGTAGTTGGAAACGGATGGGAACGGCTGGCAGACAATCGCAGCATCAGGCACTGTGCTGTTCATTGAGGAGTCCCGAAAACCGGTAAATGGCGGAACCAACTGTTGGGCCGTCCTGAGTATGACGATAAACTGCATCCGCGTCCTGAGTAAAACGATAAACTACGTCCAACAGCAAGGCCTCTGATCAGGAGGTTTTCAGGAGCGTGGAAGAACCTCTTAATTGCTGGTTTTCCCAGATCCACACTGACCCGGGGTGGTAGAACCTGTTAGGGTCCTAGCTATGGGCAAATAGTTAACCCCGAAACCGGGGTAAAAAACATTATAAAATATTACCAGCAATACGTTTTTGAAGAAAATAGACTATTGGCAGCAATACGTTTTTGAAAAAAAAAATACTGTTGGCAGCAATACGTTTTGAAAAAAAATACTGTTGGCAGCAATACGTTTTTGAAAAAAAAATACTGTTGGCAGCAATACGTTTTTGAAAAAAAAAATACTGTTGGCAGCAATACGTTTTTGAAAAAAAAAATACTGTTGGCAGCAATACGTTTTGAAAAAAAATACTGTTGGCAGCAATACGTTTTTGAAAAAAAAATACTGTTGGCAGCAATACGTTTTTGAAAAAAAAAATACTGTTGGCAGCAATACGTTTTTGAAAAAAAAAATACTGTTGGCAGCAATACGTTTTTGAAAAAAAAAATACTGTTGGCAGCAATACGTTTTTGAAAAAAAAATACTGTTGGCAGCAATACGTTTTTGAAAAAAAAGAAACTATTGCCAGCAATACGTTTTTGAAAAAATAATATTAACAGAAATAGATTTTAGACAAAACCAAAATATTGCCAGAAAAAAATAGTTGTCGGCATTAAATGACCCATTGAGGTTGATATGTCGTAAAACAAAACAAACCAATCTAAACCAACTGTTGGAGATAATAAGAAACCTCCATTCCACATGCCAGCATTGTCTGTCATATTCACGGAAGAGAGTGTTATGCAAGAATTGTTCTGTTAAGCCACTGCAAACGACGCTCGTAAAAGGACAATCTTTGACCAAAAAGTGCACTACCGTTATTTCGCGAGATAAGCGAATAACTACTACTACTACTACTAATAATAATAATAATAATAATAATAATAATAATAATAATAATAATAATATTGCTACTCAAAAGATGATCTATATATCTATTTCTGTTTATATCTATCTATATAACTATATAAGGTGTTGCGTTTTTCAAAATACCTTCTTCATCCAAATTAATGTTTTATATATATATATATATATATATATATATATATATATATATATAATGTATAAAATTTGTGTTTGTGTGTGTGCCTTGTCAGTTGTTCGTAATGATTTGTTTTTACTCAGATCACTGCCGATAGGCACTCCCTCCACATGAACATTATTACCCCACTGCCCGTGACGTTTCAGACATGCTCTTGACCCTAATAACTTGGCCTTTATCAATTTCTTTTTCTTTCTCACAACTACGGCACTCGATATATCAAAATGAAGCACTGAAGGCCGACTTACATCCTTCTATATCTTTGAACCTGACAAGAGCTTTTGTTATCAGACACTTGATGTCATTCTTGCCAAATGTTACTGGTCTTAATGTTTTTGCCGATCAGTGTAAATTTCTGACGATATATCGAAAACAAAACTCTCAAACCAGTTCGTTAATTACTACCCATGATGCCTGCCAGACAGCTAAAACTAGTTCAGTGGCCAGTAGACCGTAAGATATGCTGATTGGCTAGTAATAATAGATAGATAGATAGATAGATAGATAGATAGATAGATAGATAGATAGATAGATAGATAGATAGATAGAAATTGACTGGCGCAGATAGATAGAAAGAAAGAAAGAAACAGACTGGTACAGACAGAAGACAGACAGATAGATAGATAGATAGATAGATAGATAGATAGATAGATAGATAGATAGAAACAGACTAAAATAGATAGAAACAGACTAAAACAGATAGATAGATAGAAACAGACTAAAACACACAGATTAATAGATAGAAACAGATTAAAACACACAGATAAATAGAATCAAACTAAAACAGATAGATAGATAGATAGATAGATAGATAGATAGATAGATAGATAGAAACAGACTAAAATAGATAGAAACAGACTAAAACAGATAGATAGATAGAAACAGACTAAAACACACAGATTAATAGATAGAAACAGATTAAAACACACAGATAAATAGAATCAAACTAAAACAGATAGATAGATAGATAGATAGATAGATAGATAGATAGATAGATAGAAACAGACTAAAATAGATAGAAACAGACTAAAACAGATAGATAGATAAAAACAGACTAAAATAGATAGAAACAGATTAAAACACACAGATAAATAGAATCAAACTAAAACAGATAGATAGATAGATAGATAGATAGATAGATAGATAGATAGATAGATAGATGTTTTTGCTGATCAGTTTAAATTTCAGACGACGACACTGAAGACAAAATTCTCAAGCCAGTTCGCTAATTACTACCCCGTGATGCCTGCCAGACAGATAAAACTAGTTCAGTGGCCAGTAGACCGTTAGATACGCTGATTGGCAAGTAACGAGAATTCATTCATATTGTGATATGCTGAGTCGAGCGATTGAGACATTGATCGTGACAACGAGATGGCAAACGAACGATCTATTTACTTGTGAGGGGTGAAATCATCGGTAACGGTAAAGAGACCCAAATGCTAGAGAAACAGAGGAACTGGTAGAAACGTCAGCAAAGACACGCAGTCTGAGACTGTTGGAGAGAAAGCGTCCGTCTGAAATATGAATAGCTTGAAATAAATAGATAGCTAGGTAGATAGGTAGGTAGGTAGGTAGGTAGGTAGGTAGGTAGGTAGGTAGGTAGGTAGATAGAAACAAACTAAAACAGACAGATAGAAACAGGCTAAAAAAGATAGATAGAGAGATAGATAGATAGATAGATAGATAGATAGATAGATAGATAGAAACAGACTAAAACAAACAGATAAATAGAACCAAACTAAAACAGATAAAATCAGACTGAAACAGATAGATAGATAGATAGATAGATAGATAGATAGAAACAGACTAAAACAGACACATAGATAGATTGAATCAGACCGAAACAGATATATATATATATATATATATAGATAGATAGATAGATAGATAGATAGATAGATAGATAGATAGATAGATAGAAACAGACTAAAACAGACACAGAGATAGATTGAATCAGACTGAAACAGATAGAGAGAGAGATTCAGACTAAAATAGATAGATAGAGAGAGAGAGATTCAAACAGATAGGTAGATAGAATCAGACTGAAACAGATAGATAGATAGATAGATAGATAGATAGATAGATAGATAGATAGATAGATAGATAGATAGATCATTCGTCCGTGCATTTGAATACTGCTGCCATTTCTATTCCAGTCTTCCTACTACTTATCTCTAAATTCAAAGAAGAATCTGTAATTTAATGTATCCTGACCTGGCATCTTGACTTTAGTCTCATTATCACCGACGTGTCATGGTCTCTATAAAATAATTTCATGGCAATTGTTCTGGTCATCTGTTCTCCTCAGTGACTTGTTGGCATGGATTTAAGCGTGCTACTAGATTGACAATAAGGTCTCACCGTTTTACTGTTGAAATAACTAGATGCAACTGTATGTTCTATTCTAATACTTTATTTCATCGCACTTCTCACTTGTGGAACTCCCTTCCAATGGATTGCTTTCCTGCCATCTACAATCTTAAAAAAATTAAATGCAACTGCAATCGCCATATTCTGTTTTCCTGAATCTTGTTCCTTCATTGTCCTTTTTTCTCACTTACCCTCACTAAAGATTTCACATTCTCTTTCACGTTCTATATCATCTTGCGCCCTAATAGCATTGACGCCTTGACTGGGGTGAAACGATAAAAAATATTTATATTTTCGACAGTTAAATCTCTATTTAATTCTCCAAATCTACTTTTAAATAAAAGAAAGAAAGATGGCTAGGTAGCCATATAGCTAGAGGAAAGAGGGCTTGGAAAACTCATAGGACTTACTGAAGACAAAATGGTTTGGTTTCTTTTGTTTTACGGTATATCAACCTCAGTGGGTTAATTAATGCCGACATTTTTATTGCTGGTAATATTTTTTTCCAAAGATGTATATCTGGCAATAATCTTTTCTTCAAAAATTGATTGCTGGTAATAATTTTTTTACAAAATTATATTTCTGGTACTAAAACCTATTTTTACACTTTCATAGTGTTTTGAGCCCAATTTAGGGGTTAATTATTTGCCCATAGCTGGAACCCTAACAGGTGCTACCAAGCTGGGTCAGGGTGGACCTGGGAACACCAGAAAGTAAGAGGCGGTTTCACGCTCATCAAAAACACCTGAGCAGATGCCTTGCTGCCAGATGTAGTTTATCGTTTTACCCGGGAGGCGAATGTAGTTTATTGCCTTGCCCAGGAGGCGGATGTAGTTTATCGTCTTACCCAAGACGGGAAAGCAAGATGGGTAAATAGACATATAGCTAGAGAGATATATACCGAGAGGATCCAAAATGATTCTCGTCGCGAGTCACTTTCCAAATTTTGACCAGGGTTTCTTGATCGCAACGAGAACTTTTATATAGCATTCCGTATGATCAACGCATTGATCCCATATATGACGTTCGAGTCAACGCTTGAATTTCCTTTCTGTCCAGCTGATCGATATCTTCTTCCCGTCTCTTCTCTGTTTACTTGAATATTAAATAATTAAAATTATTCCAGTGTATGTCAGCTGTCCACTGTCCAGTTACAACGAAAGTAAACCGTCTTGATATGGCGATATTTCAAGCGATCAATAATCGGCAGGATTTCTCTTCTTGGGACCATTGCAAGACTTGGTCAGTCCGGTGGAATAAATAATATGTCTTAACAGCTAGACGTATGTTCGATTAAGAGTCTATTTTGAGGACTCCAATCCGACGTCTAGGCAATCCCTCTGTCGTTCGCAGACTAACATAATTACGACTTTCCTTCTCTTCAACTGATGTGGAAATTGAAGCTTTTGGGTGGTGAAACTAATCACTGCAGAGGAGGCCACTAGGAAATTATATCTGTGATTCCTTGGCTCCTTCACGTTGTATATTTATATACAACACACACACACACAAACACGCAGAAATATACCACACGCTTTCACACACGCTTTCACACACGCACACACACAACTAGATAGATAGATTGATTGATTCAGACTAAAACAGATAGATAGATAGATAGATAGATAGATAGATAGATAGATAGATAGATAGATAGATTCAGACTAAAACAGATAGATAGATAGATTCAGACTAAAACAGATAGATAGATAGATAGATAGATAGATAGATAGATAGATAGATAGATAGATTCAGACTAAAACAGATAGATAGATAGATAGATAGATAGATAGATAGATAGATAGATTCAGACTAAAACAGATAGATAGATAGATAGATAGATAGATAGATAGATAGATTCAGACTAAAACAGATAGATAGATAGATAGATAGATAGATAGATAGATAGATAGATAGATAGATAGATAGATAGATTCAGACTAAAACAGATAGATAGATAGATAAATTCAGACTAAAACAGATAGATAGATTTAGACTAAAACATATAGATAGATAGATTTAGACTAAAACAGATAGATAGATTTAGACTAAAACAGATAGATAGATAGATTTAAACTAAAACAGATAGATAGATAGATAGATAGATAGATAGATAGATAGATAGATAGATAGATAGATATATTTAGACTAAAACAAATAGATAGATTCAGACTAAAATAGATAGATAGATTCAGACTAAAACATAGATAGATTGATAGATAGATATATTCAGACTAAAACAAATAAATAGATTCAGGCAAAATAGATAGATAGATAGATAGATAGATAGATAGATAGATCCTGTCAGAAATATAGATATATAGATAGACCCTCTCTGAAGTTATTTAGCAAATCATATAAACTTTAATAATTCTAATTTGGTTTGAAAAAAATTATCAAATTTTAACTATCACTTTAGATGTCAAAACAAAGCCTGAGTTAAAATTTTAGGTAGTATCAATATGTTTTATTAAAGTTATTTGATGTATTATTTTTTTTAAAACTGCTGTCTGAAGTTACTAGGCAAAACCAAATAATCACATTTTTACATCAATAAAATCTAATAAAATCATCAAAAGTTCATAATCAGTAATGTATTATCCATTGATTTTGTTAATTTTATTTACTTCAGCAGGTTCAATTTCGATATAATGGTTTTAATTGCTTCCTATATGACTTGTTTGCTGTTATATTGTTTGCCACCTTCATATAATTTCATCTTCACAATTGACCATAGATTTTCGATCGGATTCACATCAGAACTTGATGATGGACATTTCATTATCTTTTCTCATGTAAATGTTTTATGCTCAAAGAATTCATGGGTAAGCTTAGATACAGGAGAAGGAGAATTGTCGTACATAAATACACATTTCACTTTGAAACTGCAAGACTGGGACTAGTAGCGTGCAAAGAAAGTCTCGTTCATAAAATCACAATACTTAGCACTGTTCAGTTTAATTGTTTCATTCAATTTGAATGATCCAATAATGGTTTGGTCGAAAATTCCAGCCCATATCATAACGCTACCACCCCCTTGTTGCTTTCTTTTAGCCACAGACATGTCTGAATTAGATCAAATCCATCCTTTGGCCCATTCATTAGGTCTGTCAAATGTCAAAATTTGTCCGTGAAAATGTATTTCTGACCCAGTTTTGACGTTTTCAAATTTTTTCTTTAGTGAGAGGAGATTCCCTACGAGATTTTTTGTACATCCCCAATTCACAAAAAATTTTGCACCTTTTAACCATCTTGACTCCTTCGATTTCTGCCTTTTCAAGGATCTGAGTGCTGGTCAAAAGTGTTTAATTTTGGTATAACTCGATTTATTTTATGTTCATCTTGAGAAAGCAAATTCTTCAATCCTTTTCCTTTGCTTTGAGTTCTAACTTATATTTTCAACAGACTTCTTCCTCGTTCAATAATATCTGCAAACTTCCTTTCATATCTCCAATGTGGACATTCTCACACACAATAACTTTATTTTGTTTTTCAGAAGCTGTTACATCCTCCCCTTTACCCATGATTCAACATATATTATAAACAAAATAAAAAATAGTCTTATTAGATTTCAGAGGTCTTAAGCCAATATCAGCATACTAACTTCAGTCAGTACATTTTAGTAAATTCCAAATATCTCAAAAACTAACGATTTAAAATGACAGAAAATGTACTTAAATATTTTGCTTAGGGTGAGAATAGATGGGTTCAACAAATATTGCTTCAGGACTTTTTGAGTTATTGAGGCTTATTTGATTTGCATAACTTCAGAGAGACGATAGAGAGAGAGTGAGAGAGACAGACAGACAGATATGAACTGTCTGATATAGATAGATATAAACTGTCTGATATAGATACATAGATAGATATGAACTGACTGATATAGATACACAGATAGATATGAACTGACTGATATAGATACATAGATATGAACAGGCTTAGATAGATAGATCTAGTGACGCATGGCTGAGTGGTTAAAAAGTTAGCCTACTGGCTAGTGTGGGGATGTGGCTTCTTGACAATTATCTAACTCTGACGACGAATCCAGTATGTGGCAACATTGGAAAATGGCTGAAAACAATACGACTGGTTGACCCAAGCCTTGTGAAGGAAACTGTGTCGACGAAACTCTTCGCAAGGCGTCGTTAGGTGTGCTAGCGAGAATTTACAAGTCATCTTGACCGAGCATCTGAGTGCACTGGCCTTGTTCAGAATGCTGGTCATGATGGTATGCACACTCTTCTAGTAAAATGTAACTAAGGCCTTCTCGGTATAGTGTGTTTTTATAAACCACAGGAGGGCGGTGTGGTTGTTGAAGATGCACACACGTACCTAAATAACCTAAGCGACAGACATATTCGGATACGAGCGGACAGCCAGACCAGACGACATGGTCACGTTTCTTTTCTTGTTAGCTTTGTTAGGCTAAATCAGACCTCCTTTTCTATATGCCGAGTCGCTTCGAGGCGTGGTTATTCGTGGTTCGTCATTATCTTCAATTATTTGTAGTTTTTAGTAATGTTTTTACTTTTACCATCCCTCCCACTCCCTCCTTTGCCATCCACTTACATAAGCTTAATATTCATAGATAGCTTATTCTTATTTTTTCCTCTGAATCTCTTGCCTTCACTATCTCCTGTGAGTATCAAAATCTGCAAGCTCTCTTTTCTCATCATGTGTTTCAGACATTTTCAATTGTATCTTTCTGATTCTATGTACAGCGTGGGATTGTCGCCATTTTATATTTTTAATTTCGTGCATTGTTTTTTTTTTTGTTTTTCTTACTGCACAGCGTAGTAGGGTCAGTTGGGCACCGTCGCAATTTACACCGCCAGATATTTGAAAACAGTATGTTGTACGGCTTGATATTCGCACCGAAAGCTCTAATACGAATATTTCGGAGTGACTGCGTGTAAATCCGAGGACAGTGCAGAGGATTCAGAGTTGGATGATATATCCTGTCAACATCATGGTGTTTGGAGTGATCACTAGTGATGGTGACGTTATGCCTCCATTCATCTTCCAACAGGGCCTCAGACACAACACGGAGGCATACATCAAGTGCCTAGAGGAGGTGCTGCCCTTGGTCAAGAGGGTGGCTGCTGAAAGACTCTATGTCTGGCAACAGGACTCTGCACCATGCAACACAAGCCAGAAAACCCAGTTATGGCTCTCAGACAATTTCTGCGACTACATCAACCCTTAAATCTGGCCACCTCACTCCACAGACTGCAACCCCCTTAATTATTATTTGTGGGGAACAGCTGATCGAGAAACCAACAAAACTCCTTATAACACCAAAGATGAACTGAATGCGAGGATTATGGCAGCATTCACCAACTTAAGCAAGGAGACCGTCCAGAAGAGTTGCAGGAGATTCTGAAGGCCTCTGGAGGCTATGGTTCAATGTACTGAAAGAGTTCCATGTAAAACGCGTGGTATGCCATGGAGACGCACAAGTTCACTCTTTGTTCAATTAACGCTGTATTTATTTTTAGGTTCCTAGAAAGTGAATTGCTATGCACGGTCGACGGGATGCGTCGGTAGTGCATTGACGATGACAACAGGAGTCAAATGGTGAATCTTGTACAGTTAGACAAGGTTCAGGATGGCAATGCATTACAGACGCATACCGGAATCGATCCATTCTACGGTGAACAGGAAGACTGCACAGTGCGACGAACACAGATCAGTGCAAATGTGATCCACTGGAATTTTAATCTAAATTGTCACCTATGGAAAGACTGGGGTCTACGATATATACTTTCAGTATATTCTCGGCCCACGTTTATGTTATCATCGGAAATTTATGTATTTATTCACATTAATCCAACGCGGGATATCATTTATAAATTCTCCCTTGATTACGATTTTTTACATAAGAATCTAGCATGTATATCTATCACAATCTCTCTCACTGTCGCTCTCCCTCCTTCTCTCTCTCCCTCTCTATACACACATATATATATATACATATATATATATATATATATATATATATATATATATATATATATATATATTTGTGTTATATGCACAGAATATGCGTGTTTTTCTCATAAAGTAAGAGAAAATAGAATTTGATTTTGAATTTCTTTCATCCACAATTATGATTTAAAAAGATCTAAAATAAATCAGTGACCTTCCGCGTGAATAAAATCGGGCTGCCTTCAGAGCATCAATACTTCAAGCTTCAATGCACTGCGAAGTAAATCTGTTAGACAAGATTATTTTCAATCTTATTACCTTTATGATCACTCTCATTAAATCTCGAATTGTATGTGATGTTAGCCGGCAGATAAATGATCAAAGATGAAAAATATGAGAAGGGAGAGAGAGAGAGTGTGTGTGTGTGTGTGTGTGTGTGTGTGTGTGTGTGTGTGTGTGTGTGTGTGAGAGAGAGGGGGGAGAGAGCGGATGTGTTTGTGAGAAAATTTGATGAAATAAAGAAAGAAAGAAGGACGGAATGGTTTTCGGCACAATTATGGAAAACAAAAGGAAATAAAAGAAAGAATGAAAGAAGAAAGAAACTATTTTCGGCACAACTATAAAAAACAAAACCAAATAAAAAATAAAAGATGGAAAGAAAAAAGAAAGAAAGAAAAACAAGGAAGGAAAGAAGAAAGGAACTATTTTCGACACAATGATGAAAAACAAAAGAAATAAGTTGATAGAAAAACTAAAGAAAGAAAGAAAGAAATTTTTAGGAAAAATGCGACAGACACAAAGAATAAAAAGAAAGAAATAAAAAAATTGTTAGGAAAATTCCACAGTATCAAAGAAAGAAAAGAAAGAAAGAAATTGTTAGAAAAAATGAGAGAGTAAGAAAGAAAGAAAAGAAAGAAAGAAATTGTTCGGAAAAACGAGACAATAAGAAAGAAAGAAAGAAAGAAAGAAAGAAAGAAAGAAAGAAAGAAAGAAAGAAAGAAAAAAGAAAGAAAGAAAGAAATTGTTCGGAAAAATGAGACAATAAGAAAGAAAAGAAAGAAAGAAATTGTTAGGAAAAATGAGACAGTAAGAAAAAAGAAAAGAAAAAAGAAATTGTTAGGGAAAATGAAAGTAAGAAAGAAAGAAAAGAAAGAAAAAAAATAGAAATTGTTAGGAAAAATGAGACAGTAAGTAAGAAAGAAAGAAAGAATGTTAGGAAAAATGAGACCGTAAGAAAGAAATAAAAGAAACAAAGAAATTGTTATGAAAAAGCAACAGTAAAAAAGAAAGAAAAGAAAGAAAGAAATTGTTAGGAAAAATGAGAAGTAAGAATGAATGAAAAGAAAGAAAGAAAGAAATTGTTAGTTAAAATGTGACCGTAAAAAAGAAAGAAAGAAAGAAATTGTTAGGAAAATGAGACAGTAAGAAAGAATGAAAAGAAAGAAAGAAGGAAAGAAAGAAAGAAATTGTTAGGAAAAATGAGTCAATAAGAAAATAAGAAAGAAAGAAATTGTTTAGAAAAATGCTACATTAAGAAAGAAAGGAAAGAAAGAAAGAAAATGATAGGAAAAATGAGACAGTAACAAAGAACGGAATAAAAAAAGAAAGAAAGAAATTGTTAGGAAAAATGCGGCAGTAAGTAAGAATGAAAAGAATGAAAGAAAGAAAGAAAGAAATTGATAGGAAAAATGAGACAGTAAGAAAGAAAAGAAACAGAGAATGAAATTGTTAGGAAAAAGCGACAGTACGAAAGACAGAAATGAAAGAAAGAAAGAAATTGTTAGGAAAAATGCGACAGTAAATATCTGGAG
>OZ038506.1:25368850-25376350 GCA_964036315.1 Acanthosepion esculentum | reverse complement strand
AAAAATTGTCTAGTTCGACAGAGTGTAAGAAATTGCAAATTGCAGCCGAGCAGACATAGAGTGGCACATACGTTCTGAGAATTCGATATCAGTTTCCTCAAAGATTGCAGATTTGAGCTTTTTTTTTATTTCTGAGTGGAACAAAGGGTTTTTTCACGACAAACAAGGTCATTCACGAACCGCCAAAGGCAGCGTGAGTTTTAATATATGGGGAGTGTGCAGGCCACTCAATCGATCCCTAGTTCAGGAAATACAACCAATTAACGGGAGGAGAATTAACAATTTACTCCTGATGATGATCTTGGAAAATATAATAGGTCGAGAAGAAACTACGGTGCCTTCGTTGATGAATATCATCTTAACATTAAGAAACTGATTAGACAACTGGAAAGGGTCAGTATAAAATAAATAGACACAATATGTCTATATTATTCAATGAAACATGATTGAATGAAGATCTGACGCCTCCCCATATATATATATATATATATATATATATATATATATATATATATATATATATATATATATATATATATATAAACAAGAGGAAAAGTATTCTTAGGCGATACGTTTCGCCATCTGAGGGTCTTTATCAAGTCAATGTAGGATTTATTTTATTGCATGTATTTATATACAAAAGTCACTGATTTATCAAATGTCACTGATTTATCAAGGCTTTTAAATTTGAAAACATTCATGAATATTCATCAGGTAGTTGAAAGGTCAGTCAAAACGTGTGGAGGATACAAAGTTTCATAAGTCAAATTCTGGTAAAAAAATAATTTACAAGATATATATATATATATATATATATATATATATATATATATATATATATATATGAATGAATGAATATTGTTTAAATTGTGATGAGATGTTATGGTATGTGATGGATGAATGTACTGTACATCTTCAGAACCATGAGGTAATGGATTTACCGGCTTTCTTTTAATTTTTCAGCATATTTGTGGTCGTTTACACACACACACACACACACACACACACACACAGACAGACACACACACACACACACACACATATATATATATATATATATATATATATATATATATATATATATATATACAGAAATGAAAGAAATAACAGATGGAGTGATATTTTTAATATAATAGATTATAACAAAAACATTTTACATCGCTACACAAAAGCTTTCATGTTTCAATACTATCATTGTACTTCATCAGGCGATGGTAGATAAATTGTGAAAAAAATGAATTATTAGGGAAATTTAATAACAAATCGTAACCTATCTCGGAAGTTAAAAGGGGCATTATTCATATATATATAGTCACTCAAAGACCGACTGTTTCTCAGATACTCATATGGCTAGACTCCCAACTGCTTCAAGCCAGGATCGAAACCGGACTGATTTGACATCAGTTAGATATCTTACCTCTAGACCATCGTCTTATGTATATATCTCTATATCTATATGAAGAAATATAGTCTTAAAGTGTGCTATATTTATGGGGTAAAGTGCTCAATATCAGAGATAGAGCGTGTGTAAATATAAAAGTGAACATAGAAGTGAACATTTAGAGGCGACAGTCTGTTTCATGCTAGATGCAATCCTCGTGACCTGACGAATTCATCTAGCTTGAAACAGACTGTCACCTCTAAATGTTGACTTCTATGTTCACTTTTATATATATATATATATGTATGTGTGTGTGTGTGTGTGTGTGTGTGTGTGTGTGTAAAGATAGACAGAGACAATGAAAGGGAGAGTGGCATAATGAGTATTGAAAGAAAAAAATAATTTGTATACGAGTAATATCAATTTGCTAAATATACACTAAATAATTTTTAATATATTCGATATTCTCGCAAAATGTGACTCCGAGTAAATTTATTCTTATTTACTCCGTTTTCTTTTTTTCTTTTGTTTCAATCGTACACTATTTTTAATTAAATTTATTTTCTTTTTTAAAACAAAGGCAAACATTACTTACCTTTCCTTAAATAAGATTTTTGTTAGTCATAGTTAAATATACCATCAATGACTTGCAGGAGATGCACGCTTTCTCCTCCCCTACGGGCAGGTGCTTACACTATTCAATTTATTCTGATTACCTTTACCGCTGTGATTATTCAATTCGACACGAAAGCGTTCTTGCATCCTCTTTCATACGGCGGCCATTTTTTTCTATTTGCATGAAAGTTGATCACGATCTCATGTTCTTGGAGGAAATAGACAAGCATCCTAGAATGGCATCGCTACACTTTCAGACAAATTCCATGCATTCGCATCGAAGCCTAACTCCCAACCAATCGAATCTTTCTAAAACCTTCATTTCTAATACCGTTTTCCCTACAGGACGTGAGCGAGCATCGCTAACGCCAGCTTCCTTTTCTTTTATACTTATGAACTGCGATGTTTTCTTAAGGGAAAAGAGGGTGGAGTTGCTTCTCGATGGCTTCACCCTGGTTTGGAATTCAGAATTGTCTTCTTTTTTAAGTTTGCTCTCGGTAAAACTCACAGCAGACGAAGAAATACATACTTGACTTTCCCGAGACTATTAGTGCGAACGTAAAATAATTTGAACCCAGCACGCCGATGCCACTCTCGGTGCCGATAAACATACGCTACCTACACATCTATCACACCTATAATCATATGAATCTATACACAATCTATGCACAGGCTAGCAAGAGAGTTAGACAGAGGGAGTCAGATGATGGTGAGTTTACTGTTCTTTATTTTGTTTAACAGTAAACTCACATATTCGGATTTTGCTTTGTCTTTTCCACATTTTCATCATACCGTCGGATCTACATCCACATATTTGCTTACATATATATATATATATATATATATATATATATATATATATATATATATATATATATATAAATGTATATATATATATAAATGTATATATATATATATATATAAATATATATATACATATATATATATATATATATATATATATATATATATATATATATATATATATATATATATATATACATATATATATAATTTATGAGCTTATATATATATATATATATATACATATATATATATAAATTTATATATATATATATATATATAATATATATATATATATAATATTATATAATAAGGCTCAAACACTAATATTCCAAGTTTATAATTTATGACATTGGAATCGTAATCACGACCCAATTCATCAGACCCAGCTAGATTCTATCCTCTTGGAAATTTAATATATATATATATATATATATATATATATATATATATATATATATATATATATATATATAGAGCACAAATTTTATTACTATATATATATATATATATATATATATATATATATATATATACTATAGATATGGATTTATGTATAATGAATTATTAGCGATATAGTGAGCATTTTGCCGAAAAAAAACATTTCGCTTTAGAAATAATCCAGAATTTTGTACCACAAAAGCCTGTGTATAAGACAGGCTATCGTGTCGAGGCGATTGATATATATATATATATATATATATATATATATATATATATATATATATATATATATATATATATATATATATATATTAGCAAAATTAGGACAAAGTAGTTTTTTATATAACTTGTTTCATCCTTTAGGACTTCACTTGACTAAAGTCGGTCAATATAACTGCACATGCACACAAAGGGTATGTAAAATAAAAACATGCGTTCAATTTATGCGCAGATCGGAAATGCTGAAAATGTTGTGATCCTGAAATGGTAAACTTCTGAATTTAATTGTTTTTTTT
This sequence comes from Acanthosepion esculentum, assembly GCA_964036315.1. NCBI lineage: Eukaryota > Metazoa > Mollusca > Cephalopoda > Sepiida > Sepiidae > Acanthosepion > Acanthosepion esculentum. The sequence continues at coordinate 25,372,591 of OZ038506.1, read as the reverse complement.
AGATGTGTTTAGATTATTTATTTCATCTTCAAGCGAAATTTTTGGAACATTTTTTGGAACAAAAATTTCCCTTGAAGATGAAACAATGCTTGGTACTTTAATTTAATTTCATTCAATTTAATTCTAATAATTATATTGAAGTTTTCAGCTCTTGTTTTTGAAACATGAGAACTCTTATGTAGCGGTGGAATCAGATTTTTAAATAAATAATTATATTTAGGCGCTACTATTGTATCGAGCACTGTTTTTTAAAAATAAAAAACAAAAATACTAAAGGACTTCGGATTATTTACCTTACGAGTGCTATATATATATATATATATATATATATATATATATATATATATATATATATATATATATACCTAGCTAGCTACCTTGCTATCTACAGGTATACAAACATATTAGACATTTTATACTTTTCGATTCTATGCAGAATTAGACACCTGACACCTCGCATTTGATAAGATGGTCACTGCAATATTTCTTTATTTTTCACAATATTCATACGTATCATTATTATTATTATTATTATTATTATTATTATTATTATTATTATTAACTGGTGATTTAGATTCGCAGTGGTTGTGAAAATCTGCGCGAAAATTGGACATTTTAGCCAAAACCCAGCGGCGACAGTCTGTTTCATGTATAAGTGGAATCTTCAGACATAGCCTGATGATTGTGTTTAAGCATGAAACAGTCTGTCGCCGCCGGGCGTTGACTTCAATGATCACTTTTATATTTACATACGCTCTATCCCTGATGTCACGCATTTTAACCCATAAATATAGTATACCTTAAAACTATACTTTTATCATATATATATATATATATATATATATATATATATATATATATATATATATATATATATATATTATGAAATGGACAAAGGCCGACAATTATTTAAAGATATTTTTATGTTTAACATTCTTTTTATAGATACTAGTATTTAAGTAAATGCTCTGTTTATAATAAACAGTATTAAATAACATTTACCGGCCTGAATGTCGGAGGACGAATATTTTCTATGAAAATTTCTCGGACATTCAGGCCGGTAAATGTTATTTAATACTGTTTATTGTGAACAGAGCATTTACTTAAATACTTGTATCTATAAAAAGAATGTTAAACATAAGAATGGATTAATGTTAACATCTTTTTATCAAAGTATTAATTTTAAATTCTTACTCCCATTCTATTTATCTTTTAAACTCCTTTCTGAAATTGTTTATTCTCTTTTTTTAGTTCAATCTTCTTCCTTTCACAGGTGTTAAGAGGTTACATTTAGGCCAGTGACCATTTTCAACCGTTGCGTTTATCTGTACCGACTCCACCACAAACAACTTAGGTCTCTTACCCCCTCTAAATCTATATAACACCCTACACTATCATAGGTCAATTCTTACCCCATCTCCTTTTATTCTTGCCTTTTTCTTTTCTCCTTGTTTCCTTTTTTTGCCTTTCAAATTTCCTTTGAAGAAACTTGGGAATTCATTCATTTTAGTAAATGTATTCGCATTGATACGTCCAGGGAAAAACTACATTTCCATGGACGAAATGATCATCTGTATGAGGTAAATCGTTTGAATATAATTAATTGTAATTCACTTATAGGCTCTACAACAAAAATTATATTGAGCGCTCTTTTGTGGATCAGCTTTAATATTTTATATTAATATGATCTACTTACATTAATTACCCTCGGATTTTCTGACCTATATATATATATATATATATATATATATATATATATATATATATATATATATATATGTAAGATAAATCTAATGAGCCAGGCAAACCTACCTAGGTTTCATCTAAACGGATCGTCAGGGCAATGCTGACCAGCATCACCCTGACGATCCGTTTAGGTGAAACCTAGGTAGGTTTGCCTGGCTCCTTAGGATTATCTTAGGTTTGCTCTACTTCGTGTATTGAGCACTTTACGTAGTTGCCTTTACTCGTTTTGGAGGTTTTTTCTTTAGACTTTGAGATTGGACTCTGGTGGATTGTCTTCGCCTCAGTTTCATGTTCTTGGTTCTTTCTTTTTTTTATTCCTCATTTTTTCTTGCGTATTGGTTTCTTCTAATACAAGTCCAAATATCCAAGGTTTTTCCAAGCGAGTACCACCATTTATATTTATATATGTAGAAATATATTACGAGTAAAATTTCAGGCCTAAAGTTTCCTACCACTACTGTAATTCCATGCAATTTCGAAATCGTCAGGCAGCTGTAAATGTAAAAATGGGAACCTTGATTCCCCCACGCAAGACTAAGATGGAAAAAAGTTATACTCACCTATATATATATATATATATATATATATATATATATATATATATATATATATATATATATATATATATATATATTGGTTTGGCCAAAGGGTTCATTGGTTTTATTATGCAAATTTTCAGCTTAATAAGTGAACAATGTTTTTGTCCAATATATAAATATATTTGTATTGCTCAAATGTGTTCTGCTTACCACAGTTAATTCTGTTCCTACGTAAAAAGTGTTTTGCAATATTATGATGAGATATAATCCAGGAGAGGACACATAGGTAATGTACACCAAAGGATTCGACATATATATATATATATATATATATATATATATATATATTCAGTTGTATGGATAGGGTCACAAACTCACATCCATACAACTGAATATATTTCCTCAATCACTGATATTGAGAGCTTTTCACTAAGTACTGCGCATATAAAAGAAAATCTATATAAAATATACATATATATGTGCGTGCGTGCGTGTCATATTTGAGACATGTCGCGGCATAGCTACACGTCTCACTTTTCATTTTGAAAATCACAGAATTGTGAAACCGGTAAAATTACTGTAAATAAATATTCAAAAAGACTCTAGATGCATTTTAAATTCATTTTTCTTTTACACACATACACACACACATACACACACACACACACACACACACACACATATATATATACAGTTACATATATATATATATAAAATTTTAAAAAGTAAGTTTCTCCCAAATTTGCTTGATGAGGAAATGGAACTAATGTCTTTGGTTTAATAACAAAATTAAATTCAGGGGCTTTAGCTTCCATTTCTGAAACATGGTTATCACAGTGTAGCGGTAAAACCATATTTTAAATCTATTAATTTATAATATATATATATATATATATATATATATATATATATATATATATATATATATATATATATGGTTTACTTAGCCAGAATTAGTTCATTCAATCATGATTTATTGAATTTAACTGACAAGTTGTACGTCACGTGCATAAAGAAACGCGTATATTTAAAATTAAATTGCATCATTTTTCAAAAGTACCCGGATAAATGTAATCAGAAGTTTCCTGTATTGAAATCTGACAACATTAACATTCCTTATAATTATTAGTGAAAGTAATAGAAGTAAAAATAAAATTGAGCTATGGACAGTTGCTTCGTAAATTATGTCCAGCGGGACGGCAACTCATTCGTTGACTTAAAAAAATTACTACAAATTGAATTGGCACACCTTATCAACCAACATTCAATAAAATATTTATTTGCATGCATATATATATATATATATATATATATATATATATATATATATACACACACATACACACACACACACACTGTAGGCCAAATGTTGTAGATCACGTGTATTTTAAAGACTCGCCTAAAAATTGAGGGTTGCGTACCTTTCCCAAGATTAATTTGCTAATTCACTTCGGAT
>OZ038506.1:25351350-25366350 GCA_964036315.1 Acanthosepion esculentum | reverse complement strand
TTTACCCCAATCAAGGCAATCAAGCCACTAAGATACAAGGGGTTACTGAGTGTGAGAGAATATTAGAAGAAAAAAAGCGTTATTACGAAACAGTCAATAAAATAACAATAATTGAGAAAACAGAAGATAATAATTGATATTATATTTATTTATTTTAAATGAATGCTGACTGGAATGCTAGGAGCCGGAAGAGAGTTCCACAAGCGAAAAGTGCGATAGAAGAAAGTGTTAGCTTAGAAATTACGTTTAAATCGAGCAATTTCAACTGTAAGACCTAGCTGCCAATCTAGTACCGCGCTCAAAATTATAATGTCTTGTTACTATAGAAGAAAGTTCAAGAAGACAATTACCATAAAAATATTTATAGAAAAGGTAGATGGAATGTACGTTACGGCGATGGGAAAGCCGTGATGCCTTTCAGATCTAATAACATTGCAGATTCTTCATTGGGTTTTATCGAGAATTTCTAAATTCTTAGCAGAAATACCAGATCAGATGTGGCAGTAATAATCAAAGCATGGACGAATGGTACACTTATAAATGTGTAACCAGGATTATGTCGAGAAAAATGTGCCTTCTCAACAGAGTGAACAAACTTTCCTAACATAAGACCTAGCATTTGATGAAATATAATCTTCACACTTCATGTCAGCAGATAACGTTAATTTGGGAATGCAAAATGAATCACTATGCTTGGGGTTAGCATCAGCCGTAATAATGAAAGGCAAAACACGATTAATTGCCCGAGTTAACAACAAACTGTAGGCAATCTTTTAGATCAGCTAACAGTTCGATCTTATCGATCTGATCAGATTTACAACTAAGACAGGAGTAAATAGATTTGTAATCATCAAAGATGTCTAGTTGAGACTGATGACATCGGAATGATCGTTGATAAACATTAGGTTTAACGTAAATACAAGGATAGATTCATTGGAGACTCACGCATTAATAGAAAAAAAGATCTAGAAGAGTAGCCATTCAAGACAACTTTCATTTCGCGATTTGATAAGAAAGATCGGATGATATCAAAAATTCGTCCAGAAATAAAATAACTTTTCATCTTCAGTATGCCAAACCCTATCAGATGTTTTAGTGGTATCCAAAATAACAATCCAAGTTACACCGTTCTTATCTAAAGCTTTACAGACTCTTTCAACAATAACTATTAACATATAAGCAACTTAGAGATGCGAAAGCTATATTGCTTTTCTGAAAGAAAACACTGCGAGGTTAGATGGCTAACTATTTTGGAGTTCATTGGAACTTCTAGTACTGGCAAATCTATTTAGAAAGCTAATCGAATTGGAATAAAATTTACTAGTTAAATATGCTGCTTTATCAGAATTGATAATTCCACATAATGAAGGAAGAAAATAAGAATAGAAGACTTACTCTTATTTAAAACACTATAAATTTGATTTAGCATATACTCACCCTCCCAGAAAAGAAACGAAAAACACGATATTAATATAAAGCGAGAAAAAATGCGAAAGAGTTATTTCCCTTTCACATAATTTCAAATCGAGCAGAAACCTCAGCTTTTGGGGCCCGAATATATTCAGCAAGATTTAATTCAATTTTTTCATTATTTTATTTTTATTTTGTTTTATTTATTTATTTATTGCATTTCTTACATGTTAATTTTAGATGCATTTTATTGCAACTCCTGTATCGTCTTACTAGGAAATCTAGCAGCAGAAAACCGTCCTGTGTATTACGATAAACTACATCCGCGTCCTGGGTAAGACGATAAACTACGTCCAACAGCAAGGCCTCTGATCAGGAGGGTTTGAGGAGCGTGAAACCACCTCTTAATTGCTGATGTTCCTAGGTACACCCTGTCCCGGGGTGGTAGCACTTGTTAGGTTCCCAGCTATAGACAAATAGTTAACCCCCAAACTGGGGTCAAAACACTATAAAAGTGTAAAAATAGATTTTAATACCAGAAATCCTTTTTGTAAATAAATTATTGCTTGCAATACTTTTTTGAAGAAAAAAATATTACCAAAAATAGATTTATGAAGGAAAAAATATTACCAGCAACAAATTTTTAATCGGCATTAAATAACCCATTGAGGTTGATATGCCGTAAAACAAAACAAACCAAACCAGACCAAACCTAGCAACAGAAAACCACTAATTCGCACCATCTCATATTTGAAGAATATCTTTGCAAAAGCTTACCGATTGAGCCAAGAAGACCAACCAATTCGAGTCATTTAAATTCAATCTTCTTTTGATTTTTTTTTCCGAACGTCATATTCCGCCATTTTGTTTTGTCTGCACTAGATCCCCAGAGTTCTACATATTTCTTATAGTTAGCAATTATAAAATTTCGGTTGGTGTTTCTTTTTTCTTGTTTATATTCCTGCCATTCTACGATCGGTAAAGAAGCGAAGCAAACCGGAAATAATAAAAAGTTTTCGATAAAATTTGAAATCATTTTCCTTATCTTTGTGGTAAAAGATGTAAATTTATATATTAAACTTAGCGATCGTTGTATCGCAGAGTTGAAAAAATGAATAAGATATAATGCAAACTAAGTACTAATCAAAGTTAATAACAATCGACAAGACTAGTACATCTAATAATGTACTAATAATATTAATAAGGTAACAAAGTGTAACATAAAAGAGACAATTACTAATAAAAACCTAATAACTGACAGTGTGTCATCTAAGAAATTCAAAGACGCTTAGATCGGGATATTTCGTTTGGAAAATATAATTGGGAAGAACATTCAAGATCAATCAATTTCTGGAGTACTGGTGAGAAAATTTGTCTTCTCGTGTGTTACGATGGCATAAAGTTCAATATTGATTCATTGCTTCAAGCATCTGACCTTGTCTCAATCTAACTAGCGAAGTTTCCTCAATGGTTTTACGATTGTGCAGCTTGCATAGTATAAGTATCTATTAATCATGATTTGCTCTTCTCCATCTATCTATCTATCTATCTATCTATCTATCTATCTATCTATCTATCTATCTATCTATCTCCGTTCCTTTTCTTTCTTTCTTTCTATCTATCTATCTATCTATCTATCTATCTATCTATCTATCTATCTATCTATCTATCTCCGTTTCTTTTCTATCTATCTATCTATCTATCTATCTATCTATCTATCTATCTCATTGTTCTTATCCAGTTTGCTTTTTCTTTCTATTTTTTATCCATCGCATGAATGCATATTGTTAGCTATCTGTATACCGATATATTTTTCTATCAGTTTGTCTATCTCTATCTCAGTCTTTTTCTATCTATCTATCTATCTATGTCTGTCTGTCTCTCTCTCCCTCCCTCTCTCTCTCTCCCTCCCTCTCTCTCTCTCTCTCTCTCTCTCTCTCTCTCTCTCTCTCTGTTTTTCTACCTCAGTCCTTTTTAGCTGTCTGATTTTTCTCTATCTATGTATCTATCTATCTATCTATCTATCTATGTCTCTTTTATATATCTGTCTGCCTCAGTCCTTTTCAGCTCTCTGTCTTTTTATATCTATCTATTTAGCTAGCTATTTAGCTATGTCTGTTTCTCTGTCTATCTGTCTGTCTGTCTCCCTCTGTCCTTTTTAGCTGTTTGATTTTTCTATCTATCTATCTATCTATCTATCTATCTATCTATCTATCTATCTATCTATCTATCTATCACACCGTATTACTGTCTCAGTCTTTATCTTTCTATATGTCGTGTTTTCATATTCTTGATGTCATCAATACAAATCTCAAGGTTAAACAATTAGTGAGAAAGAAATTAAGATCAGTCGCAAAATGCACAAAAGGCTCTTTTATTTCATTTTTTTTTTCATTTTCTTCGCTTTCGTTGTTTATAAATCGCCTTTTTGCCTTCAGCATTCATTTTCATTTGACAGTTACTTAGACTTTTTCTCTTATTTCCCAATGTCATGTTTACACCAAACAATGAAGCCGAAAAGATTTCTTTTGGACGGACACGTTCTCAAATGTTTATTGCAAATAATAAATTTATTTAATACTTTTCTATTATCAAAGCGCCAACAAAATGTCTGACGCATGGATTGCGTCATCATTCATCGGCTAAAATGAGGCTCCTTTACTATCATCTGTTTAATGAAATTTAATGTGTACGCTTGCTTGTCTATTTTAAACTAAGTAAGTATTTCAAGTGCAACTAAGAACAATTTCTCAACAATGAATTGAAAAATCAACAAGAACATAAATATTAAATATTATTTTTCCGATTGCCTCAGCACAGTATAATAATGCTTATTATTGAGTTCTGTCTTCAATGCCTGCCCAATACATGTAACCTTCGGGCAAACTAAGGTATGATAAGGAGAAGGCACCACTCGGAAATTTCTTTCCTAGGAAGTGTCAGTTTGTTGACTCCCTAGAGTGTGCTTTCGCAACTACTAAAATCTTAAACACTTCAAGTTGAGAATCAATCGACATCTATCCTATATAGCCTTATAGGACACACCTCTTCTGCCTTCCTCCTCCTATTGAGGGGCTCTTGTGCCTTGTATTGGGCAAAAAATAGTAAAAATAGGTTAAGTAAATACTAACATGCGTTAAATCTTGCAGTTTGCTCCAGAAACAAAAAAATAAAAATAAAAATGTATCTCTTTATATATATATATATATATATATACATATATATATATATATATATATACATATATATATATATATATATATACATATATATATATACATATATATATATATATATATATATATATATATATATATATATATATATATATATATATATATATATATATACATATATACAGGGTGTCCATAAAGTTCGTGTGCACTTTAAAAAAATTATAACTGTATTTGTATTTGCGATAGAAATAATTTGTAAAAAGGATTAGAAAGAAGTAAATCTATATTTTTTAAGGTTTTATTGAAATTTTATTTAAGTTTCCACATGTCCTCCATCATTAGCAATACAAAGGGTAATACGATTTTGCAGTTCACGGAAAACATTTGCCAACTGATTTAGAGTAATGCCTGAAACCACATTAGTTATTTTAGCTATACCTAAAACTAGGTACATTAAACTTTATAACATTTTTTACAGATTATTTCTATCGCAAATACAAATAAAGTTATAATTTTTTTAAAGTGCACACGAACTTTATGGACACCCTGTACATATATATATATATATATATATATATATATATATATATATATATATATATATATATATATATATATATATATATATATATATATATATGTATATAATAATTGTTCCTATGTCTCTAGCTATATATCTTTCTCTCAGCTGTCTTGCTCCGTCTTTATCTATATATCTATCTATCTATCTATCTATCTATCTATCTATGACTTTTCCTATATATATATATGTATATATATGTATATATATATATATATATATATATATATATATATATATATATATATAGTTCTGTTCGATAAAAGTGACTCACCTGATTTTTTTTACTAAATGTTCTCTTCTCCGATGAAACGTAAGTTGAGCTAAATTCAAAGGATAAGCGATCTAAAATCCGAAGAAGAAGCTTTGAAAGCTCTTTGAATTTAGCAGTAAGTACTGTCAAGCATCCGTTCACGATAATATTCTGGGGATGCTTTTCTTTTCATGGAACTGCTTTCTTAAAACCTATTGAAAATACCCTCAGGAGCGAGCAGTACAAGAGAATTTTAGAGTCTTGTCTGCTCCCTTCTGCTGAAAGGGTGCAAATCGACCTCACCAAGCTCATTTTTATGCAGGCTAATGCTCCCTGTCACAAATCAAAATTGATGAAGGGATACTTTGATGAGAAGCAGGTGAGTGTTATGACATGGCCGCCCCAATCTCCTGACCTCAACCCCATAGGAAACTTATGGGGCATTATAAAGTACAGTAACAAAAACAATAGGCGAAAAAAATTTTAAGTAAAAAAAATCAGGTGATTCACTTTTATCGAAAGATACTATATATATATATATATATATATATATATATATATATATATATATATATATATATATATATAATGAAATGGACAAAATCCAACAATTATTTTAAGACATTTTTACGTTTAACATTCTTTTTATAGATACAAATATTTAAGTAAATGCTCTGTTGATAATAAACAGTATTAAACAACATTTACCGGTCTGAATGTCCGAGAAATCTTCTTAAAAAATATTCGTCCTGCGACAGGATGCGAACCTGTATCCTATACGGAACCGTCATATAGCCTGACTTGCCTTTTATGAAAATTTCTTTGAAAGTTTCGCGGACATTCAGGCCGGTAAATGCTGTTTAATACTGTTTATTATAAATAGAGCATTTACTTAAATATTTGTATCTATAAAAAGTATGTAAAACATAAAAATGTCTTAATACGTGTGTGTGTGTGTGTGTGTGTGTGTGTGTGTGTGTGTGTGTGTGTGTGTGTGTGTGTGTGTGTGTGTGTGTGTGTGTGTGTGTGTGTGTGTGTGTGTGTGTGTGTGTGTGTGTGTGTGTGTGTGTGTGTGTGTGTGTGTGTGTGTGTGTGTGTGTGTGTGAGCAAGCAGATTTTTAGAGGTACAAAACTTCAGTGTTGTTTTAAAAATATTAAGTTTAACGTTACAAGGTATAATGAGGAATAAAAAAATAAAAGGACGGGAAAAGAACCGGTTTCGCTTCCGCTCATCAAAGTTTCTTTATCGGGAGAATTTCAGGTAAAATATAATAAATATGAGATATGAATTAGTCAATGATGGAAACTGGGAAAAAATTGAATTACGAGAAATATATCACAGCAAGGCCTAGCAAACATTCTCGCTGTGTAAGCAGCGAGAGTCTACGAGACGTGATGTAAACCGACTGTAGTACTTTGAAATGAAACCATGAATGTGAATTGGCTAAAACCGAGAAGCAATCCACACTAAATTCCATATCATACTTTCTGCTATTTATGTTCGCAAATTGAGGAACAATATGTATTACGGATGAATTCATTTTCTGTCTATATTTCTGAGATGAGGTATCATGTACACTATTTACATTATTCACAGGACCCAAAGAGTGTGAGTTCAATACCCGTTTAAGGCAGTGGAGAACTTGGAGACGGGAATTAACAGGAGATAACTGATAGTTGATATCCATTAAACATGGCACGTGGAACTAGAACAGTCTACCCCAGTGAGCAAAATAAAGGGTTCAGTTCGACATTCCAACCACCTGAGGAAGGCCGGAGCGTACAACGGCCGAAACGTTGTAATAAATATGGCGACAAAGATGAGGACAATAGTCCGAATAATGTAAACAGTGAGTTCATTTTGTTGCCAGGTATGGTTCCTGATTTTCAATGGAACATGTTGTTTAATTCTAGTATCAATCCGCTGAGTAGTTCTCCTTATGTAACTGACACTGCAGTTACAATCTATAAACTACAGAACCTATTTGATCAGAGGTGGGAAGAACGTCCTTACGTCTAGAAGACAAAATCGATCTAGTATCAAATACAATAGGCATCTCAGCAGAAAAATAACACTTTTGCACATTTAAAGACATTTAAATTGCCTAGTTAGGTTTTCACCATTTTCTCCAATAGACGGAAGTCTTAAATACACGAGACATTTTGCAATAATAACTGGCTTAATTTTTTTGAAGTTAGCAATCTTGTCATAAATCACCGAAATGACAACAGTGGGTGGATACCTATTATCGGCAATCTATCAAGAATCACCGAATTGAAAACAGTGGGTGGGTACCCATTATCGGCAATCTTGTCATGAATCACCGAATTGAAAACGGGGTGGATACCCATTATCGGCAATCTTGTCATGAATCACCGAATTGAAAACAGGGTGGATACCCATTATCGGCAATCTTGTCATGAACCACCGAATTGGCAACAGGGTGGATACCCATTATCGGCAATCTTGTCATGAATCATCGAATTGAAAACGGGGTGGATACCCATTATCGGCAATCTTGTCATGAATCACTGAATTGACAACAGTGGGTGGATACCCATTATCGGCAATCTTGTCATGAATCACCGAATTGAAAACAGGGTGGATACCCATTATCGGCAATCTTGTCATGAACCACCGAATTGGCAACAGGGTGGATACCCATTATCGGCAATCTTGTCATGAATCACCGAATTGAAAACAGGGTGGATACCCATTATCGGCAATCTTGTCATGAATCATCGAATTGAAAACGGGGTGGATACCCATTATCGGCAATCTGGTCATGAACCACCGAATTGACAACAGTAGGTGGATACCCATTATCGGCAATCTTGTCAAGAATCATCGAATTGAAAACGGGGTGGATACCCATTATCGGCAATCTTGTCATGAATCACTGAATTGACAACATTGGGTGGATACCCATTATCGGCAATCTGGTCATGAACCACCGAATTGTCAACAGTGGGTGGATACCCATTATCGCATAAAGTTCTCGTTATAAAACTGATCTCACTATCGACAAACTCTTCACAACAGATCATCAATGCCCTGTGCCTTAAAGTTTTTATAAGGTTTATTTTGCGCTTCTGACGGCAAAAAGAATGCCAACGCGTGTATAAACCGGAAAAAGTAGATTTCCTATAAACTAATGTTCGAAAAGATGTTGGTGTTCGATGCCCCAATTCATCCAAGAAAGGAAATTTAGTGTTAACCTCTTTCTCAACGGTAAACCTCAAAGAAGGGTCAAGACTATTAAGGGAAGAGAGAAATTAATCAGCCTCAGCTTCATCATTAAATTAGCAAAATGTGCCATCAACATAGCAACGATACAAAGAAGTTCATTAAATTGTTTTTTTTTTTTGGTGTTTGGTAATAATATTTAATTTATACAAGTCTGCTTAAAAACCAGTGATATTTATTTGTTATGAAGATTATATTTTTGTTTATATTTCGAACTATTTAAATTTTCCGATTTCGCGTATATTTGGATTAACTTGACAGATAGCCTTCTAAAACGTTCAGGGTGTAGCCAACAAAATCTTGTCTATCATACTGATAAAATTCATTTCTTGACAACGTCTGAGACGATTGAAATTAGTTCTATCAAAACAGTAAAAAAAAAGAATAAAGGACCTTTGGCACCTGATGCAGAATTTTTATTTGAATGTAGGACATCTTATTCGAAAACCGTAAAAATATAACGTATTAAACAGGCAGACCCAGTCGGCTGAATCCAACAGTATTTATATATATATATATATATATATATATATATATATATATACATTTCAATTAAGCACTGTTGAGTGATAAGCTAATTCTATAAACAACAGCCACCTGCACTAATGCAAAGCTCATCAGTAAAAGGAATGGCGCACTTTGGCTGATGGGCATTTGTCTACATTTGTAAAAACAATACGCTAGATTTAGTTGTCTAACTCTACCGAGTGAAGATAGCTCTGGCTGATACCAAATTAGTTGTGTTTCAATCCTGGCTTGAGGCATTCGAAAGTCTAGTCGCACTGAGGAGCTGTAATACAGCGAAACAGTACTGTCTGTGAATGACATATATATATATATATATATATATATATATATATATATATATATATGTATATATATATATAATTATTTATTTACATATTATAACATAAATATGTTATAAAATCACTACAAAAATAGCCATTTTGTTTCAACACTTCTGGTGTCTTATCAAATGATGATGTTGAATGTACCACCGGATATCTCATCATTATGTTTATTCTCTTGCTTGTTTGGGGGATTTTAATGACGTGTTGCGTGATGAACAGGACCACCAGATTTGTTGCGATAAAAATGAAGATATTAAAAAAAAAAAAAAAAGATTTAAAAGTAAAAAATAAAATGTGTGACAACGAATCATTTTCAATGCTTTTATTATTTCAAACGAGTCACTTGGGAGGGGGAGAAAAACGAAAAGAAACGAAAAGAGGAAGTCTTCTTTTTGATGAACTGAAACCGCACATTTCAACGGTTTTTCGTCTCTCATCCTTCCCACCCACCCACCAAAAAATAAAATAAAATAAAATAAACATCTACGGAAAGTTTGGGTGTGGTTAGATTTTGTCACTTTGCGCGCTTATGCTTGCGTCACTTCAAAGACGTCACTGGAAATATGAAGCTATTACGGAAGGTGAGTCAGCCACTTCTCGTCTGTACCTTCGAAATTAATTGGTTGCGAATTTTAAATAGCTTTCGACAAGCCATCATTAAAATCTGTCGGTTGTTTTTGCTCTGCCAGAACACCATATTTAACGTAACAGCTAATTACTCATGTAACAGAATGGAATGTCTTATTTTTACGAGGAAATTATTAAAAGATCTGACAGGTGTTTTCTTTTTAATTTTTATGATTTTATTCGATATTCTTGTGATATATTGTCTGCTTCAGAAGTTTACTTATATTGAATTTAATGAAGGATGCGTCTTTCAAAATTCAATAATTTTGATTTACTTTTTTTTTCTCCATATCTCCTTGATCATTTCCAGATAATTGTCGGTAAAGAAAAAATGGTCAATTATATTCGTAAAGTAATGTGGCACTTTTGGCAACGCAATAAATAAATATTGCACAAATAGTTGAAATTTAAAACGCTTGATATTTATTGGCCAAGATATAACAACAGATACAAGTATAAAATTACTAAGATGCTTCAAAAGTTTCCAATTCCAATTTGTACAATGTTAGGGAAATGTTAGAAGCGTATTTCAAGTTGTCTTACTTCTTTACTGCCTGTGAAATCATTGACGCTTTTAAAATATCCACAAGGCTAGAAAGAATTCAGATGACAGGAGAATAATGTCGAGATGAAATTATTGAAACTCAATTGTAATAAGACAGAATGTTTCGTTATTTACAAACAAGAGATTTAAGACGCGAACTACGAATTGGAGATATTGACATCAAACAAGCATAGAAGTTTAAGTCATCTGGGAAGTGTTTTAATAGATGGACAAATGTGGTACCGAAATCCGAATGCATATTGGTGTAAAGAATGATGCAATCGTAACGCTAAGCAAATAAATGAGACATGAAAATTTTGTTAAAAACAAAGAAAAATGGCTGGACTTCTATATAATATCAATCCTCTTGCATAACCTTTTTTTCCAGTTATTCATAGGTAGAAAATATTTTAGATTGTAAGAATTTTTTGGAGATAATAACTTATAACTTATACAAGTCCTACTAATTAACCTGTATCTCGTGGGTTAGAAGACGTGCACTCATATTCCTAAGGGTACTTAATTGAATGTAAGAAGCCAAACTGGAATTGGAACTCGGCTCTTCAATTTCCAATTCCGTAGCGTTATCCATTATACCACCCGCACATCTATGCTTACAGCACCTGATATTCCCAAGCGGTCACCCATCTAGGTACTAACCAGCCTTGAGAAATCTTTTTTCGGCTAAGCAATCGAACTCTCTGACTTCGTGCAGAGAGGAACCCGGACGAGGCTCCACCGAAGGGCAGAGTCTGGTTCGGGGAGGTAGACAGACCCTGAACCTGTTTATACGGGTTCGAAAGGGAATATTTTTGGCCGAGACTACGGGCTCGGAAAACCCACGTTAAACTTGGCCTTGTGCCACATACGACCCTCGTGGGGGTGGTAGATATTCTAACCAGCCTTGTAGAAAATGGTAATATATATGACACTAGCAGGACCTCCTGGAAAAGGAGTGAGCAAGAGCAAAAAGAACGGACAAGCTATCAAGTGTAAGAAGACAAAATAAATGTTAATCAGCAAAAAAAAAAAATGGGGCACAAGATTAGTATTGTGAATTGAGGTGTCAAAAAACAAGCAAGTCTAAAATATTTTCATAGAAGATTGAAAATGTGACATCGAAATCCGAAGTAGAATTGAAATAGCAAAAGAAGCATTCCAAAATTAAGCAAAGTATCAAGAAACAAGAAAAGAATGCTGAACTACTATGTCATATCGGTAACTCTTTTATAGCAATGAATACCAGGCAATTTTTTCAAAGATGAAGAGAAGATTGGAGTCAGCAGAAATGTAGTCCTACAGAAGGATACTGAGAATACCATGAACGTAGCGCGTAAGCAACATAGAAGTCTTAAGAAAAATGGAAACAAAACGTATGTTGAGAATCAGAAATTTCTTGAAAACATAATGAGAAAAGAGGGCCTGAAGAATTTGATACTCATATGGCATTTCGAATGCAAAAGGAAGAGAGGAAGGCTGCGGCCACCTATGACGATATTGTTTGAATGAATGACGAAACGGGTTATGGGAGGGATGACAAAGAGCCAAACGTTGCTAAGAGCTATAAGAGGTTGTGGAGAGTCATGATCGCCCATGCGATTAAGGGAGACGGCCCATGTTCCTCATAAAGTTAAATTAACATTGGTAATGATTAAAATACTTTCTATAATTTCCGAATGATATTAGCGTAACGAGATTTCTTCAACTAGTATTTTATGCTCATTATCAATGCTTATCTTTTTCTTTTCTTTTTTGAACGCGGATTTAAAGAAACTAACATCGTCAAACAATAATAAAATAGTCTTTCTTTCCACAGATAATAAAAATAAACAATTAATCACGTAATCAATTTTGCCCACATTAACG
The DNA here is from genome assembly GCA_964036315.1 of Acanthosepion esculentum. Classification (NCBI taxonomy): domain Eukaryota; kingdom Metazoa; phylum Mollusca; class Cephalopoda; order Sepiida; family Sepiidae; genus Acanthosepion; species Acanthosepion esculentum. The sequence goes on along the minus strand of OZ038506.1, from coordinate 25,353,796 downwards.
TGAAAAAAATGAACATCGAACAACAATTATCTTTTTATACGAATCCTCACCCGATACAAAGCCCAAGAGAAACCGAAGGTTTTTTGTTTCCGGTTTCCGTTTCCTTTTAAAGTCTTTTCATTCTTCTTCATTCCCACCAGCTCCTTGCGTCTTAGTAGCATTATCGCCTTGCCTGGTGTGAATTGATTAATGCGTAGTGTTGGATGAGCGCAAGAAAAGGGAAGAAATGAAGTTCACGGGTCTATGCAGGAAAGATAACGGTTAACCCAAGATTTGAAAGGAACTACATGTTAAGAAGGGTCTGTCTATATTTCTGAGATGAGGTATTATGTACAGTATTTACATTAGTCGGACTATTGTCCTGATCTTTGTCGCCATATTTGTCACAACGTTTCGGCCATTGTACGCTCCGGCCTTCTTCAGGTGGTTGGAATTTCGAACTGAACCCTTTATTTCGATCAGTGGGGTAGACTGTTCTAGTTCCACGAGCCATGTTTGATGGATGTCAGTTATCAGTTATCTCCTGCTAATTTTCCCTCTGAAAGTTCTCCACTGCCTTAACCGGGTATTGAACTCACACTCTTTGGGTCCTCAAGGACACATGGCACAGTGGATAAAGGCGTTGGTTAGATCCAGTGACAGACCCAAAGAGTGTGAGTTCAATACCCGGTTAAGGCAGTGGAGAACTTTCAGAGGGAAAATTAGCAGGAGATAACTGATAACTGACATCCATCAAACATGGCTCGTGGAACTAGAACAGTCTACCCCAGTGATCGAAATAAAGGGTTCAGTTCGAAATTCCAACCACCTGAAGAAGGCCGGAGCGTACAACGGCCGAAACTTTGTGGCAAATATGGCGACAAAGATGAGGACAATAGTCCGACTAATGTAAATACTGTATGTTAAGAAGGATTTCATAACTGAGAGAGCCCTTCCAGACATTCCATAGCTGGAGAGATTATGTAGCGCCACCCACGATGCCACACCATGTCAAATGCTTTGGATCTATACAGGGTAATGTTCCTTGTGGTGAATTTATTATCCAGTACCTCGCTGATTCTGTGAGTAATGACAGTTACGACATCCGCAGTGGAATTAGCAAGGCGACATCCATACTGGTTATTACTCAGAATGCTGTTCCTTTTGAGGCGATCAACAACCCTCTTGTTGATTACAGATTCGAAGGGCTTTCTGATGTCGCTAATGGGTCGATATTGCGACAGACAAGAGCAAACGCACGCATTTAAAAAAAAAAAAAAAAAAAACAAGGTACACCGTCGAAATTTTTTATGGAGTTTGGAAGTATCTCTCCTTCGGTTGACTAGTTTTGCCAGAATTGGAGATAATTTTGCGGTTCATAGGCAACCACTGGGAGTTTATCTGGACCGGTTGCTCTTTTAGAGTCAAGGCTTCTGATAAATCTGGAAACATTCCGTGCCGTGTTCTGAAAGATGGAAGGATTTCGAGAAATATAAAACAAACAGCATGATCTGATCGAAAAGAGGTTTCAACATCTGAAACAAAAAGGAATCTACTGTGAAGAAACTTCTTCCCTGCAGGTGGCAGCATTCAAATAAATTTGCTGCGACCGGGAAAAACCTTTACTGAACAACAATTGATCAATTGTTTCCTTTGAATTACGCATTCGAACAGAAAAAAATGATATGAAAAGAATTCAACCGGTGATTTTGCTCATGTGACTGTTCGTCAACAGCTTCAAGAAGTTCCACCTTGTGTAGCGGATTCTCTATCGGTTATCAGCGCTGTTCTGTTATTTCGGCTTCAGTCACTTCCACACCGCAGGAAATCAGGCTTCCCTGAGCCATTTCTATAAATATTTTCATATATTATAGAAACTGCTATACTTTGAAATAGGGCAAAAGAAAGATGAGAGAGAGGGTATTGTAGGAATTGTATACATTATTTATTCCTTTTCTCATATGAAACTAATCCATGTTTATATAAGATGTATATAAAAATCAAAGATGGGCAACAAATATTCGAAAGAATAAAGAATAGTCATAAGATAATGCTCTTTTATGTGTATATATATATATATATATATATATATATATATATATATATATATATATATATATATATATATATATATAGGAGTTGGATAAAATAATTGGAACAGGTGCAAATTCCACTCTTATTTCAAAGACCTATTATATTAAGAACTTTAACTAAAATTTCGTAATTGCAGTTTATATCTATTGTAAATACATTTATTTATCTAATTGACTGTCTTTGGCTTACTTATTTATTTTTAGAATTTAGTAAAATTTCAGATAAATGCGTGACCTTTCTGAGTTCAAAAAAGGGCAAATTGTTTGAGCTCGCATTGCAGGAGCCTCGATCACTAAGGTTGCTAAACTGTTTGGTTTTTCAAGAGCTACCATATCAAGAACTATGACGCAATTCAAGAAACAGGGTAAAACCT
>OZ038506.1:25323850-25346350 GCA_964036315.1 Acanthosepion esculentum | reverse complement strand
TGAAACAGACTGAGATAGATAGATAGATAGATAGATAGATGAAACAGACTGAGATAGATAGATAGATAGATAGATAGATAGATAGATGAAACAGACTGAGATAGATAGATAGATAGATAGATAGATAGATAGATAGATAGATGAAACAGACTGAGATAGATAGATAGATAGATAGATAGATAGATAGATAGATAGATAGATAGATGAAACAGACTGAGATAGATAGATAGATAGATAGATAGATAGATAGATAGATGAAACAGACTGAGATAGATAGATAGATAGATAGATAGATGAAACAGACTGAGATAGATAGATAGATAGATAGATGAAACAGACTGAGATAGATAGATAGATAGATGAAACAGACTGAGATAGATAGATAGATAGATAGATAGATAGATGAAACAGACTGAGATAGATAGATAGATAGATAGATAGATGAAACAGACTGAGATAGATAGATAGATAGATAGATAGATAGATAGATAGATAGATGAAACAGACTGAGATAGATAGATAGATAGATAGATAGATAGATAGATAGATAGATAGATAGGAGGATAATTCGCGTATTTCACAATAACCGATAAAATGGTATCATGCTACAATCACTGAATGATGTCTGTTTCATGTTGACTAAATCTGCGAGCGCCTTCAACTGGATATTTTCACAAATTCATGCTTTGCTCTCATCATAATGTGAAAATACTAAATCAGATATTGCAAACTTCTGATAATGGAAATTGTTCATTGGATCTCGATCGTAAAATTCTTCTTGAAAAGTGGTGATATCCACACAAAAATTTACTATATCTTCATTCTGTACTGTGTGAGTTCCGAAACCAAAAATGATACCTTTCTCTATTTTCCCATGTCTTTCTCTCTGTGTTCCTCTTTCTCTCTCGCTTTCTCTCTTTCTCCCTTTGTTTGTCTCTCTTCCTTTCTTTCACTCAATTTTCTCTCTCTATTGATATATAGATACACAAATAAATAATCCAAAATACTGAGCTCAAGACCATGAAAATTAATTCTTACCCTAACACTTACTTTCCTCCGTCTCCTTCGAATTGGCTTTCCTTATGTATATATTCAATAATTTACAAAGGTTAGAGTTCACAAATGGTAGTGTCAAATGTAAGCCCTATTTTCCATTCTCGGACACTGTTCTGATTAATTCTAATTTTGCGTAGTTCCTATTAATAGGATAGTCCTGTCGTGTCGGTAACGATTGGCGCCATTTCCCGAGAATAACAATCCCCTTTCTAACTAACTCTGTCAACAACTTCTAGACAGTGTCAAGAAATACTCGGAAAGAATTAGCTAAATTTCAAAATTTAATTATCAATTTTTTTCGCCCGGCAGAAATATTTTCGTGTCGAAATAGACTAAAACTATTAGTACTCTTTGTACTTTAGAGAAATGGTTAAATCAGTGGGTAAAACAAGTACTCAATCATCGCTTTTCACTCTCAGAGTCCAAAAGCGTTTCCCCGTATTTGTGGGTGACGAATTATTTTCCCCTCTACAACTACTTTCCCACGACCGAAATATCGCAAATTCTCACGGAAAGTTTTCAGATGAACTATAGGGTTTCCCTAAAGTCTAGGAACATAGGCATAAATGCAGGTTTTCAAGAATTGGAATATTTAAAAATAACATCAATGTGATTTCCATCATTTGTGATGCAAAGGTTAGTGGGCTTTGCAAGATTCACGTGAAATTTATATGTCATCTTCATATTGCCCTTAATTTTAGCACATTTACCCTTTATGCGTTTAATCAAGTGTCAATCTGGCTATAACGACAAAATACATCCGGCAGCAAGGCCTCTGGTCATGAGGTTTTGAGGAGTCTGGAACCACCTCTTAATTGCTGTTGTTCCCAGGTCCACCATGACCGGGCTGGTAGCGCCTGTCAGGGTCGCAGCTATGGGAAAATAGTTAACCTGCAAACAGGTGTCAAAACATTATGGAAGTATCAAATTTTATCGCAAAAATACCAGTAATACATTTTGATAGTAATAAAAATTACCAGAAGTAGATTTTTTGTAATATATATTTTGTAAAAGAAATTACTAGTGCTCCCAAGAAAATTAAATTTTCGGCATTAAATGGCCCAATGGGTGGACATGCCGTGAAACAAAGCAAGCCAAAACAAACAAATCAATCGTGTTGCATCTGTGATTTTCATTGGGTACACCTTTCCCTTTAGCAGACCCCAGATAAAGAAGTCTATTCTTTCTTCTTTCGGCAAATCCATGTTTAATCCGTGAAGGTAAAAATATAATTAATAAAGTTTCCTATGCGTCTAGACTTTAGGGACAACATCTACAATACTTGGTTCCACCAGTTCTAACTTTCACGCCAAGACCTGCCATGTCACGCACATAGCAGCGAATCCGCCGCCATACTCTACTCTTCGTATTCCATAAGTGAGATATGTTCCACAGAAGCGTATTCTTCCCACGAACCGCTGCTTTGTAGAACCCACTCCAAACAGATTACTTTCCCGATCACTAGATTCTTAACCTGTTCAAGTCTAGGGTTAACCGTTATCTTCCCAAAATAACCGCATAAGCCGTGCCTCTTACTTTGTAATACTCTACCTCGAGTGACTCTCAAATCATTGTAAAAAAAAAACAGATAATAAAAACTAAAATTTAACCTACTGTGCTCGAATATAGATGATATTAACGGTCCACAGAAATTGTTATCTGCGCTTTTTTAGTAACGTACAAGCTTTGAAATGTAGCGAAAAGTGAAGTCAGTCGGAAACTGGTAACGATTGGAAACGGTATTGCATTTCAGCTGTTCATTCTTTCGATTCCATTTTCGTCTCGCCACACGCACTCTCCTTGCTTCCAACTGCGTCGACTTTGGCCCTGACGCTGCAACATCCATCTCATTAGATTAATAAGGTTAACCAGCATGTGCAAAGGTAAAGCTACGCGTCAATATAAATAATTCAGGCTCCCGCTCTCATTTGAAGTCACATGACGATTCTACTTCCGCTCATCTCCGCCTCACTCTCCCGTAGGAATTTACAGGTTTTGATCGAATGGCGCAGGTGCCAATTGAGGACTCACAGTTCTGAGGCTCTGGGGCTGGAAGTAGGACTTTCATTTATTAGTGTTTCCGAAACTCAATCATGTTTATGTATTGCAGTCTTTTTTTTCTATCTTTGCCAACTTCCATTAATTTACTTGATTTTTTAATACAAAAGTTTACCCAATAAAAGGCTCAAGGTTCACACAAGGTAGAGGCTTACTGAATGATGTGCGTGATATGAACGTAACAAAAGGTAGAAGGAAATGAAGCTTATTAGGACAACGACGTTAGATAGCGACAGATGCTGGACGAGAAAAGATTAAGGTTGTAGTGTTTAGGGAATTTGCTTTAATAAGCACCGGTTATCGAAGGAAAAAACTGTTTTAGTGGAATTTTCTTTTTATAAATTGAATACGGGGTAAATGTAGGTGATTTGACCTTGTGGATGTATCATGGCGAGTTCTCGCTGTAAAGGTCTGAACCGATAGAGCTCATCTAAACATTTGCCGTGGAAATAGTGTATAGAGTAATGATAGACTTGTAACATTGCACAGAGTAGAGAATAAATCACCCCTAGAAGACTTCGTAACCAATTCTGAATTCTGAAAACTTTTGGATTGAGCAGACATGGCATCAATACTTCGTTTATCTGAATCTTGTGAAGATAAAACGTGGCAGAAAGAGACAGGTGCTTCCTGGAACGGTACAAAGAGCCGATCATTTTTCCCATCATCTTTGCCACTTGAGGTCTTCCGGGAATTCGAGTACCAACAGTACCCTGGAGCATGGTTGAGAGTACTTCCGTTCATTGTGAAAGGAGAAATCTCACTCTCCGATCGGTTTTGATGAAATGTTAGTCGCTTGGTTTTATAGATATTGAAAGATACAATCCGTTTTCTCCCCATTGAGCTGTTATAGTTCGATCAGATGAGAAATCAGCAGGGTTCTTGATTGTTGGTCTGATTTTCGTGTTTCTGTTTAACATTTTATATTATCTGATTTTTTTTCATTAAAATCGGCTAACCGAATTCGAATTCCAGGTGGGTTCGTTACATTCGATTATACGCAAATACACTTGGGAAACGTCTGAATTCATCTTATCCCCCCAGCTATGGGTTAAATAATAGGACTTTATTTAGAAAATTATTGTTAGTCTAAAAATTGTTATTACAATATACACTCGTAAAAAAATTATTCTTACGATCTAAAATCTAAAATAACCGACAAAATCTTGATAAATTGTAAATTACAAATCAGTTCTATCTTTTATTTGACTGAGAATTTCATCTCTCATCTACTTCTCTCTGCAGCTTTCACAAGCTCGGTCACGATGGCATTCTCTTTTGAGTTTATTGTCTCTTCCAAAGTTTTATGTTTCTTCGGTTTGTGTTTCTCAAATTGAATCGTATTGAATTTTTCATATTGTAGGCATGCTTTAGGTTTTGTGATTGTAATCTTTTAAACCCAAGCAATACAACAAGGCTTCTAGGACGGACAGGCTTACTGAGTGTGAAAGAATATAAGAAAAAACATTACTAACGATCGAGAACAAGAAAAGATCATGAAATTAATAAGACGGAAGATAACGATTGACATTGCATTTGAAGATCAAAGTCAACTGGCAAGACAGAAGAGAGTTACAGAAGCGAGAAAATAAACCGATAGCACAGAACTTACGGGTATATTGCGCCATTTCAACTGTAAAAACGATGAGACGTTGCTGCCAATTTAGTACTGCTTGACTTAGTTTTCGTAATTCTATTTGTAGTTTTCTTATAACACGATAATGATCGCTCTTATATCACGTGTACATGTTTAAGAATGTAGTGATACATTTTTTAAATCGTTTGCTCGTAATCCAGTAACCTATCTGTTTCTTAACGTGTTCTTCATAGTTTTTCCAAGTCCACAGACGTTTTATTTGTTCTTCAAACCCGGCGTTGTTATTTGATTATTAACTGTGCACTAATAAACCTATTTCTCTCCGCGTTCGTTACACGGTCCCAGATTATTTTGTCCGATTAGGTTATCTTATAAACTCCTTCCCCACCTATGGATTAAATAATAGGGTAAACTAGCAACCAGTCTGAGAGTAAGAAAACTCTGAATTCCAAACAATGCAGAAGAGAAGTCGAAAACCATTCCATTAATGAATGGTCATTCACAGATAAAAACGAGAAGGAATATATGATCGGCTAGGTCCTGAAGGGACCAGCCGTTCAACCTATGAATTTATTTCTGCCCTAGTCTTTGACGTTCACTTCGTTTTTATTCCATTGGGAAGGACACCAACCCTTTTCCTATCTAAATATGCTCTTGGTTGAATAACTGGATAGATCGATCTCGCTAGTCTTCTAGGGCAGCCAGTCTACGATAGAGCTAAAGAGATCAATTAGAAAAGATCCAACTCAATTCATGAGACGTTTGGCACGTGACGTAGGAATTTCATCTATGATAGTCCAAAGAGCAGTGAAAAAAGCCCGGAAAATTACATCGTACGTGAAACCTGTGAGGCACCTTGTTACTCCAGGAGAGAAAGGTAGAAGGTTAGAGAAGGCGAAGATCTTCTTGAATAAGTTGGAAAATGATCCTGGAATAATATATATATATATATATATATATATATATATATATATATATATATATATATATATATATTTGAACTAAATTTCAATCCTTCATGAGTTTCCGATCCATAGCTATGCTGAATTAATAATGAACATATCATTTTCGTTTATGATCGATTTCATCACAATTCTTGTTAAGCTTAGAGTGTAATTATACATTCTTATTGCCCAAAGTAGAGTCCAATAGTGTTATAAAAACCTCAGAGAATTCCAGTAAGATATCTTTAATCATTTCTAACATACAATGATTCAGAGCTTAATCTGACAATTTTGCTGTTACACCCGGTATGTGTGTGTGGGTTCGTGTATATATAAAAGAAGGACGAAGGGTACGACTTCCGAAACGTTGTAAGTATTAAAAAAAAAGTGAATATATAATTCCGAATGGAAATGACATATATCGACTTTATAAGACTTTATATTCTGGATAGGATTTCCCGGAACAATGACTTGAACAGCGTGAATAAAAACTGATTGTATTCTTCTGAACTATTTTGGCGTTTGATCTTTTCTTCCCGCTCTCGAAATTCTTCGGAATAAAAGCAAAACGCCAACACAAGCCCATCATTTCTAATGTGGAACACTTCCATAAAATAACATTAGAAACGTGATTGCTCCGTTTATTGAATATCGATTTTGTTGCTTGACCAATTTTTCTTGACCTTTCTGCCATGATGGGACATTTAGGAAAACGGGCGTATCATCATTTGAAATCCAAATTGGTCACTTCTTTTTGAATTTAGCGATTGATAAAACTAGGCGTTCAGATTTGAATCGATGGTCTTTGGAAAACGAAAATTACAGCTTAAGAAACCGATAGCAACCTAAGTAGGGCGATGTGTGACCTCAAGATATTTTATGTTTTTTTTTCAAGTCCTTTCTTTATTAATCTTTATTTATTTATACAGAAGCATATAATTATTTGCTGGAGTTTGTAGTTTGCCACAAATACTTGCTGAATTCTGATCTGAAATGCTTCCTCTACAATTCGATCTATGAGAGTGATAGTTATTGGTAAATCACATGCAATGGACAGAAAAGAGATTATATTGATGAGCAAATAATTCTTTTTCTTCTTCTATGTGACGTATCCCTTCGGAACGTAGACGATCATGTCTCTCCACGGCTTCCTATCTTTTTTAGCTGATAGTAAGGTTTGCCTTTTAACCATCCCTCGCACTCCCTGTTCCGCCATCCATTTACACAAACTCTCTAGAAGAGGTTACTCGCTGTTTTCCTTTACTCTTCTTGCCTTCAATATATTCCGTTGACTGCCAAATTCTCCTAACCTACTTTTCTCATTATATGTTATAGACATTTTAACTCTCTCTCTTTCTCTCTCTCTCTCTCTCTCTCTCTCTCTCTCTCTCTCTCTCTCTCTCTCTCTCTCTCTGAATTCTAAGTAGAAGCATCATTTTTTATTTCCATTTTCCTTAAAACTGAGGAGGTTTGTTTCGCAACTTTGTGGCACCAATTATCTGTCATCCGTCCTTCCAAAAGGTGCCAGCTGCTTCTACATATATCTCCACTGATAATCAAATCTTGTGGGGAGTTTGACGGTTCAGTTCTAACAAAATGAATTGTTAGGCCCTCATACGTCGAAATTGAAAAAGGAATTCAATATATATATATATATATATATATATATATATAATTTAATAGGCCAGTCAATAAACTTTGAAGAATAAAAAGCCAACAAAATGATAGCAATATTGTCAATAAAATTGATATTTATTATATATCAATCATTTGACCGAAATGAAGCACGAAGAAGTAGATTTGAAAGTCGGAATTTATTTACCACAACTGTATTCTTTTTCAACGATACGAGGAATAAACAAAAAGTAGGACTTATTCTTTCGAGGAATATTGTTGGTTGGGTGTCACCCTGTCGAAATTATACTCTCTGAGTAAATCCAAATCCCTGTTTAATTCCTCCATGTTTGAATCTATGTTGAAAATAAATTTCAACTCCGATCTTCGCGTTCTTCTCGAATGACGACGCCTAAAGGCACGCATCTGATGTCATCGACGCTATGAAATGGTTGGTTGAAGTGTCCTGCGACAGGAAAATTATTGTTGTTGTCCCTGATGGTTTTCTTAATCTTATTAAATCGAAATCGGAACTCCGTTCCCGTTTCTCCAACACAATTTCTTTGTTTGCATTTGTGGAAAAAAACAAACAAAAACAAGACAGATATACAAAATATGAAGTATCAAAATTCAGAGCCGGTGACTTGAATAGTACGTGAGTGCCAGTAGGGTGTACAAATGCTATCAGTGATGATATGTTTACAGACTTGGCATCGTGGTTTATTGCCGACGGTATTCCCTTTGTAAGGAGGGGAATGATGTATACCGGATGTTGGTGGAAGTCTGTGTAGGGTGGTGGGGTGGTGAACGCCTAGCGTGAAGTGGGCTGTCGCTGAATATTTTCCTAATTGTTTGGTGGAGTTTTAAATACTGGAAATCTTTTAAGATATAGGAAAGCTCGTGAATGTTGTAATTAAATTAAGCGCGGTTATGTGTGTTCTCCTTTTGGTCTTTATTCATATATTGTGTATTATATTCATTTTAACTTCATACACACACACACATATATATATATATATATATATATATATATATATATATATATATATATATATATATATATATATATATATATATATGATAAAAATATAGTTCTAAGGTATGCTACATTTACAGATCAAATTGCTCACTAGCAAGGATAGAGCGTGCGTAAATGTAAAAATGGACATTGAGGTCAACGCCCAGCGGCGACAGTATGTTTCATGCTTAAACGCAATCTTCAGACACCTGACCTTATGCATTAAACAGACTGTCACCGCTGGACCTTAATCTCAATATCCACTTTTATATTTATATTTATATTTACATTATCTGCATGTGTGTGTGTTGATTCTTTTGTAGAATTCGTGTAAAATTTTAGATATAAGCAAAAACATACATATCTGTAACGGACAATATGAATAATGGATTCTATTTTGAAGAATAAAATCTTAACAGTTTCCTTGTTAAAGTACATTAGAGGACAAAACGCGTCGGCTAAGATAAGTGATTCTTGCCATTTATATCATTAACTTCACCATCTGCTTTTTGAATGAATGATTCATGTAATATATATATGTGTGTGTGTGGGTATTGACAAAGAGTTTGACGATTTGCGCGAAACCTAGGGTCACAAACTCACATCAACACAACTAAATATGTTAGTTCTATCACTTATATTGAGCACTTTCTAATAAGTACCGCGCATATATAATATATAAATAATATATATAAAAATTGAATATATATATATATATATATATATATATATATATATATATGTATATATATATGTATATATATATATATATATATATATATATATATAAAAGTGAACATAGAAGTCAACACTTAGAGGCGACAGTCTGTTTCTAAGTGTTGACTTCTATGTTCACTTTTATATTTACACACGCTGTATCTCTGACATTGAGCACTTTATCCCATAAATATAGCACATTTTAAGACTATATTTCTTCATATACATATACATATATATATATGTGTGTGTGTGTGTGTATGTGTCTGTTGTGGTAGGATCCACCTAATTTGCATAGTGGAGTACCGACGATATAAATATGGTTGGTACCGGGAAGACATGAGTGGCGAATCAAGAGATTCAACTAGAGACTCTGCCCGATTGCGACTTAGTCAACACATTCTCCAGGAACGGTCTTCCCAGGAATATACAAAAGACTATATGTAAATATTGTGTACACTTTCTTGTTTCAATACATTTTGTTCTAAGTACATTTTGTGTTGCATTATTATTCCATGCATTAGTCAAGTTTCAACAGTGTCCATGCATGTATGTGAGTGCTTGTTTATGTAAAATTTCAGATATAACTAAAAATATACCTGTAAAGAGACAAAATGAATAAAGAAAAAAGGGAAGCATATTTTAGCCAATGCGTTCATCATCTGATAAAGTCCATATTCATATAGTATATATATATATATATATATATATATATATATATATATATATATATATATATATTTGTGCATGTGTGTGTGTAGATGTGCACACAATTGCCTAAGTATGTAAAAGCAAATGAAGCTGAAAAGCCCAATTGTTGAGAGAAACGTAATTTTGCTATTTGGTTTATACGTGCCTCGAAGACAAAGGTTTTTTTCTCTAACAAACTAATGTTTATCAATATGTCTGTGTTTATCATATATATATATATATATATATATATATATATATATATATATATATATATGCGTGCGTGCGTGTGTTACACACACGCGAATATGTTTATATATATGTGTGTGTGTGTGCGTATGTATATATTTATGTATGTATGAGCAACTGCAGTTTGAAGATAGACGACTCGATTGATTTCTGCTTTTGTAAACTGTGGATACTTTTGTCTTTCATACAGAAGGGACAAAAGTGAAGCAATAGTGACACGTAATTACCCGTGATTGTTATTGCCGCTTCAAGGTAGTAATTTTCGCTGGAATCCTTTGTTTAGAAAATGATACGCGCGAAATAGCATAATTTCACCGTAACCAATTCGCCAAGACGGTACATCGTTTAAGAAAAGGAGATGAGGGCGAACAAATTTAAGGCCACCTGATGGGTTTGTATACATGCTGTTAATCAAACCTAAAAACAAGTTATTTCATGTTAGCGAGGATAGGGAAAACGTGCACTTTAAAATGAATCATGACGAAAAGGACAAGTGATAGACAAAAAGCTACCGCGAGTTCGTAATTTGAAAAAGGATTGAAAAGAGAACAAAAAAATGTAAACATTGAATTATACGTCAGTAAACCTATAAATACGAATCCTAAATGATGAAAATACATTTACGTTCCTCTAGCTACTTAACCAGTACACTCCCGTAGAGCATAGAGCCATAGCCTCACCACGATGGCTTTTGTGGATTCTGTAGCAAGTCACTTTTACAGAATAAAGTTCTTAGCTCCATGACCAACCGGTTTTTATTTTATCCTCAGTTATACTCATTACTTTTTTAATCATTACACTCTAAATAAGGCGACAATGCCACTAAGGCGCAAAAGGTTACTGAGAGTAAAAGATAATAAAGAGACTTTAGCGAGGAGAAAGGGCAATAAAAGAATTGATTTCAGGAAGACAGAAGATGGAATTAACGTTGAATTTAAAACTTTCAAGATAATAGACGACAGGGAAGCCAGAAACCGGAAGAGAATTCCACAGGTGAGAAAGGATACTATTAGAATAGAACTTACGGTGACATCTCGCTATTCCAACAGTAAAACGATGACACGTTATTGCAAATCTTGGTTAATGTTTTTTTAATGTTGTATTAAAATAAATGCATCTATAACTATAAAAAAATATTAAAATTATATATTCTCGAAATAAGATGAATAAACAAAAGAAAATTTTTAAAAAGGAAAGGTTATAATCGACAGTAGAAATTAATCTGGATCAACGGATTTCAACAGTTATTTATTTTTATGCCTACACGTGACCATCAATTCATTTCTCTTCTTTAATAAGTTAGGTATTGAGATTTTTAAGATACCTAGTTTTTCTACAAGGCATAAAATACATCTATTGCCTTCCTCATTGTAAGATTTGTTTTTTGCTACAATATCCCAAGTAATAATGGGTGTATTACCAGAATACTTTAGTTGACAGAAATGTTTCGAGAGAGCCTGAAGATTGCGTTTGCATGAAACACCGAGTCGTGCTACCGGTGAGGAAAAATATATATATATTTATATATATATATATATATATATATATATTATGTGTGTGTGAGTGAGTGCGTGGGCTTCTGCGTGCGTACGTGTAACCATTATTTAGTCAGTGTATAAATGGAACTCACTCAAGTGAACAGCTTATCATTCTCCTTCGGGCTCTGTTAACATATCCAGTACCTTTTATCTCACGAACTTCAGTTTTTATAAGCCTTTCGCTTTTCGAATGCCAACCTGTCGGCCAAGCGCAGGGCTTGAATGCGCGAAATGGCTGTTCCAAACTTGATGTTCTAATATTCCAGGCACGCACGTGGCCTGGAATCACAAAAGAACTCATTCCACGATTCTTCTCGTAAATTAGATTTTCAATCTATTTAAATAACAGTTATATTAGACTGCTATCATTACGGACTCGGGGAAATATACAATGTTCTTCTGATATGTGCGCCAACGATAGAGAGCTTGCCTTTCTCTCATGTGAGCTCGATCCCACGCAGGTATCCCTTTCTATGTTGATGTGCCAGAGTGTGGTTCTTTTATGTAACGTATCTCTTCAGGACGTGGGCAATCATGGCTCTCCACAACCTTTGTAGACCTTAACAACGTTTGTCACTTTGCCAAGACTCCTGCCTCTTGTTCTGCCATCTATTCACCCATGCTGGTCATGTAAGTGGCCCGCTGCCTTCTCTTGTTCTTCTTACCCTTGATATGCCCTGGAGTGCCAAATTCTCCAAGCGCTTATTCCTCATTAGGTGTCCAAGGCTATTTCTGATTCTGTGCATAATTGTTCTTTGTTTCCATTTTCCTTAAATACTTCCTTATTGCTTACATGCTCCGTCCAAGAAATTCTTAGTCTCCTTGTGTAGACCTACATTTCCGCTATCTCCTGTTTTCTCTCCATCTGTAAAGTGATTATCCTGTATTCACTGACAAAGAGGAGGATTGTTATTACATAACAGTTCAGTATTCTTTTCTCTGTTTCTAAGGAAATTTTCTGGTTTCTGCATACTTTTCTTAGTTTTTGCAAAGCATCTTATGTTAATCCAAAACGTGTTCGGATGTATTTGTCTCACCCTTTCTCAAAAGACACCCCAGATATGTTTAACTTAATTAAATGTTTGATAGTGACTCATTCTGTAAAACCGCAGCTTCTGGCCGCATCACACAGGTCCCCTTACGATTGCCGAAGAACGTCGAGCCTGGTCATTACCTAGACGCGTGACCGCTTGGGAATATCAGGTGGTGTAAGATTAGAGGTGTGGGTTGTTTAATGGATAATGGATGGGGGTTGTTAATCGGAGAGTCCGTTATATTTCCTTATGCGCGGATACCATTAGCAAAAAGATATGAATCCACTTTTTCTGTCTCTAGCTACGAGTTAGTTAGCCAGACTTGTATCCCTGAATCAGTATTATCTCAAAAAGAAAATCTTATGAATTAAAAATATTTTCTGGCTTTAAATAACGTGCAAGTTTGATAAGCTGTAAAAGAAAAAAACAAATTATTTTTTGTAAAAACGCATAAAAAGCATCTTTTTCAGGCATGCTGCCATTCTAAGAAAAAAAAAGACCTACCTCTTACCATACATAACACATCAAGAGCCGAAAAAAGGTTAGATTTCTCACCAACTTACCTGCAATAAGAAAAAGAAAATATATTTGTTAGAAAGAAGTTTAAGAATTCAATTTAGCGAATGGTATGGGTAAGATCGAAAGAATATTAATTGAAATATTTGAATTTAATTTTCTTATAAAATAAATAGATAATGAAAACAAGATCCCTGCCAGGAGAAGCAATAATCTAAAATATTGACCGTTAACACACCGCGGACCAATTATCCCATATATATATATATATATATATATATGTGTGTGTTTGTGTGTGTGTGTGTGTGTGTGAACAACTTGTATGGGAAACATTATATTTTTTCATATATATATATATATGTGTGTGTGTGTGTGTGTGTGTGTGTGTGTGTGTGTGTGTGTGTGTGTGTGTTATGAAATGACTTAAGCCCGACATTATTTGAATATATTTTCTCTTTATATGTTACTTATATAGATACAAATATTTAAGTAAATGCTCAAAAAACAGTAGTTTGAAGTTTGCTAACCAGTCGCTTCCTCTGTAGTTAAATGGTATAGCACGTCAGGCTATATGACGGTTCCATGTAGGATACAGGTTCGATTCCTGAAGGAGGACATATTTTTCCGACATTCAGGGCGATAAATGTAGTTAATACTGTTTATTATAAACTGAGCAATTTCTTAAATATTTATATCTATGAAAATAACGTATAAACAGAAATATATATATATATATATGAAGAAATATAGATTTAAAGTGTGCTATATTTATGGGATAAAGTGCTCAATATCAGAGATAGAGCGAATGTAAATATAAATATAAAAGTGTACATTGAAGGCGACAGGCCGCCTGACGATTGCGCTTAGCATGAAACAGCTTGTCACCTCTGAGTGTTGACTTCAATGTTCACTTTTTATTTTTATATATATATATATATATATATATATATATATATATATATATATATATATATATATATATATATATATATATATATATATATATATATATATATATATATATATAACTGATTAAAAATACTCGGACAGAACAACAACAACAACAATAATAATCAAATATCAGATTTTGGGAAGTGCGGCAGCCAGAAAAGTATTCGGGAGACATTAGGGCACACACGCACATATATATATATATATGAAAAGACATATATATGTATATATATATATATAAAGAAATATAGTCTTAAGATGTGCTATATTTATGACATAAAGTGCTCGATATCAGAGATAGAGCGTGTGTAAATATAAAAGTGAACATAGAAGTCAACACTTAGAGGCGACAGTCTGTTTCATGCTAGATGCAATGGTGGCCTGACGATTGCATCTAGCATGAAACAGACTGTCGCCTCTAAGTGTTGACTTCTATGTTCACACACACACACACACATATATATATATATATAAATGGTGACTTGGAGATAAATTGTCGTCTAAGTTACGTAAATATGAAAATAACACTGACATCTCCTTTTAAGAAATATATTTGCCTAAATTACACAAAAACATCTTGAAATTGCAATGTGTCAATTTGTTCAATAAAGTCACCATTCGCTTCAACCACGACCTCTACACGACTTCTGAATATCCTGCAATGCTTCTGGACAGTCTCCTTGTTTAAGTTGTTGAATCATCCCATAATTCTTGCCTTTGGTGTGACAAAGAGTTTTGTTGGTCTCTCGCTGATCTGCGACCCACACATAATAATAAAGAGGGTTGGAGTTATATGGTCAGATGGAATATGGTTGTGTAGCTGCAGAAATTGTCTGGCAGCCATGACTAGGTTCTCCTGCGTGTGTGGCATGGTACAGAGACCTGTAGCTAGACATAGGGAAGATGAATAACATTGCCATCACTGGGTTTCGCTTCGAATACCTTCGTAATCACTATTAGACTCATGCAACTCTTTTCCAGTCCTCTGCACTGTCTTCAGATTGACACCCAAACACTCTGAAATGTTCGTATTGGCGTTTCCGGCGCGTATACCAAGCAGTACAGCATGCCGTTTCCGAATTTCTGGTGGAGTGAATTGCGACATAGTGGTCTTTTTCTCACAGAGAGTGCCCAACTGACCCCATTATGCCGTACAGTCGACAAAATCAAAAACTAACAACACGCATGTTCAAAATATCAAATGGCGACAATTTACCCATCGCACCTTGTATATGTGTGTGTGTGTGTGTGTGTGTGTGTGTGTGTGTGTGTGTGTGTGTGTGTGTGGATAGATAGATATAGGAGGTGACTGTATAAAACTTCAGATAAAATTAATACATATATATATGTAGACAGATAATGAAACAGACTGAGATAAAAAAAAAAATTAAAAAAATCAACAGTGAAAAAAATAAACGAATGTTCACCTTTTAAATTTTTTTTAAAATTTAATTTTTATATGATTCAGAGCCCTTTTCTGGCCTCCGGAAAAAAGGCTGCAAATAAATTGTCCAGTGTTTCTGCATAATTTTCGTTTTCAGAAGGCCCTTATCTAAGAGGTTTATTTCTGCGTTGCTCGGGTTCTTACATCCTAAGTACGCTTTTGGAGTACCCTCTCTCTCACCCGATATATATATATATATATATATATATATATATATATATATATATATATATATATATAGTCAAACCTAATGAGCAAGACAAACCTACCAAGGTTTCACTAAAACCTTTTTTTCCCTTCGAGATTGATTTGGCTATTGTTAAATCAAGAATTCGAAGGTTTTTCGACACGATTATAGTTACCTATATATATATATATATATATATATATATATATATGCATCCTGTTAATTCCAGCGTTTTCGAATCTCACGTCTTCACGCGTCGCTGGGTATCATATCGCTTCTTTGTCATTTATCGCACCTTGAGGTGCCCTTTGATATTTGTGTATTCGCGCCAGTGCGTGCGTGCGTGTGTGTGCAAGTAAACCTTCCTTCACTTGAAAGACTGCCGTAACTTAATCTTCCTACTTCAATTTCTTTTTACTTGGCCTTCTATAATACGTAATCTCAGAAAATACAGCCTAATAAAGCAGCATAAATTTCCGTCTAATTAGTGGGCTTGTGACAAGGTTAACTATGAGAGTAACAGCTACATTCTACAAATGCACGAGCATATGATGAACATAATAGTTGTGCAACAATCCAAACTCTTCCCCGTCAACCATCGTGGCATGTCACTGACGAGACCTTTTCTCAGCAATAGTGTAATTGTTTGCAGAACGGACTTTCCCAGTGAGATTACTCTCCTTCTTTGGAACTGTTTGTTAGACGACTGTCATAAAAACGAAAACGCAAAAGTATTTCCTCTATTTATCAAAAACACCTCATATATAATAGATGACAAATTCTTGTCATCCTGCCAGAGAACGTAAGAGGTCTAAAAAAAAAAAAAAACGAATGTCATTTTGATAGTGGCCCACGTAAACGTGTAACCAATCAGTCTAAGCGTATTCATGTAAATACATCTTCAGAGTTATTGAGAATTGGCTAACGTTAAAACATTTGTTCTATTAGCAATGCAATCGACAAAAGCAATCAGGGTTTGAAATCTGTTTTTTTTTTCTCTATGTTGCTTTTTAATATGATGAAGCCTTTCTTTTATCTCATAAACAAAGCAATAAAATTCAGCCATCAAAAAGCTGTGACATCAGGATCAAGTAGATAATTAAAACTGTAAATATAAAATAAAATAAAAAGAAAATGGTTTAATTCAATGTATATCATAAAATGTCTGCTCAAAGAGAGTTCCATTAAATATTACTTAATGTCTTATTTCATTGCTTGTACAGACAGACTGAGGCAGGCATAACGTCATCATCGCTTTATTTATGTATTTATTTTCAGAGCAGAAACACCACGCACAAGACAGGTATTTCATGTAGTGATATATTGACTCAATGTACGGGTTGTAATACGTTTAAAATCTCCTATAGAAGGTAGTGTTGGAAAGCCAGAAGAAAGGATTAAACATCGACTGCAAGGAGACAGAAGGCATGGTTGTTTTAATAAAGGATGCAAAATGCGATACTGAAATCCGTGGGCGTATTGCGAAACGCAAAGATGCCTTCCAAAAACTAAGCAGGATATTAAGAAACAGAAAAACTTCGCTAGAAACAAGGAGAAGAGTACTGAACTGTTTGGTGATATCTGTCCTCCTGTGTGGCAGAGAGTGATGGACAATCTCCTCAAAGACGAAGAAGAGACTTGGAGCAACAGAAATGTGGTTCTACAGAAGGCTGATGAGCATACCATGAACCAAGCATGTGAACAACGACGAAATTTTAGAGAAAAAGGAAACAAAAATGAAACATTCTTAACATCAGAAAGAAAGATTGGTGTTTCTAGAGTTCATAAAGAGGAATGGGACTCGGAAAACATGACACTCACAGGACAGATAGAAGGAAAGAAGGGCAGAGGAAAACAACGCATAACATACTTATTGCGCGTGAGTAAATGGATGGCGGAACAAGAGTTAGGAGAAATAACAGAAAGAAAAAAAAATTATTAACCCTTGAACACTAACCATGGGTATATAGTACCCAGCGCAAATTTTTATATTTTTAATTACAATTTTCAGTCTCTGGTTTTCTTACCGAAGTTTTTCAGTTCCTATTAATGTTAACTCAAAGTACAAAGTTTGAAGTGTCTGCATGTAAAATATTTCATATAAAGATTTATAGTTAATATTTTTTTTTTTGATATTTTCGAAATCGGGTATGATATACCCATGGTTAGTAATGGTGTAACTTTAACTGATGGTTAGTGTTCTAGGGTTAAGCACTACAATGAAGATGAATTTGTGAAGAGTCATGATCGTCGACGTCCTGAGGTGACACGGCACATAATACGATTAGAATTATTAAAATACTGTCGTTGTATAAGACGCGTCTTCATTCTTGTATATAATATTTAGCATATATCGAGTGGACAAAGTCAGAAAATACATACTTCGCCTTATTAAATTCCTGACAATTAGTCTTTCTGTACTCATCGGAAAATTCATATATACATGATTTGATTTGATTCGTTTTTTACGGCTTGTCAACCCTTTGCAAGTTATTTAAAGCCAGAAAATATTTTTTTATAGTGTAAGATTTTTTGTGGGTGTGGAGATAATAATTGTTTAGTAATATAAGTCTTAAGAATTAACCCATAGCTGGGGGGAAAGAGGTAGATTGATATGTTTCCCGTTGGTATTTGCCCGTAAGGGAATATAACAAACCCAGCTGGAATTAGAACTCTGTTTTTCGAGTAACAATTCTGAGCTATTATCCATTACACCACCCGCACATCCAAGTTTACAACACCTGGTATTCCCATACGGTCTACCATGTAGGTATTGATGAGACATGACCTTTCTTAACTTGATTGTATTGCTGCAAGAAATACCTAACTCCTTTTGCCATATCTTTACAAGAGTCAGATCAGGCCAAGAATGGAGTATTGCTGCTTTGTCTGGGTTGGTGCTGCCTAACTTCTCGCTCTTCATGTCTAACTAATCGCTATTCTATCGCTATTTTTATGGCAAATGTTCAGACGAGCTAAAACCTTTACTTTAATGATTTTTACAGCTTGGGCCCGCCGTGTCGCGTGAACAGAGTTAAATCTTCCTTCTCCCCTTCGTATTTCATCGTTAAGAAAGGGGATTCCATTCACACAGCTTCTTCACTCGAACGGTTACTTTTTAGAACAAGCTCCCGAGTGGATATTCCCCGAACACTAAAATTTAAATCTTTTCACGCCTCGAGCCAAATATTATCTATCCTACATATTCTCATAATATGCATTTCTTACTTCCGCATGAGCAACAACCTCATTCAGTGGCCCTCTACCTTGAGTGGCTCTCGAGCCTCGTATTGCGTGAACAATGATATAAAAGAATTACAATGACTTCATAGCAAAGATAATGGAGGTGGCGGTTCCGTTCCAATTGAAAGGAAATATATACAGCAAACTAGACCGTAATTTGAACTCTGCTCGCTAATTTTACTTGCTGATGCCGATGTTACCCTACCGACACATTCGCGTGGAACCCACCCGTAATTGCTGTTGTTCCCAGGTTCATCCTCACCCAGCGTGGTGGCACCTGTTAGGGTCCCAGCTATGGGCAAATAGTGAACCCACAAACAAAAATCAACGGTATATTTTTATAAAAAAATGACCAACAATATATATTTTTATGGTAAATTACCAACGATGCTAAATAGAACTATAAGAATACATTTTTTATAATAAAATTACCAACAATATATTTTATGACCTACAAACTAAATAACTAAAAAAACAAAAAAAAAAACAAAAAAAAAAGACATAACTTTAACCGAAAAGTATAAAATTATGTACAAGGCATCGCTATTTGAAAGAATAATATTACATCCAAGATATTTAAATTTCGGCATTAAATAACCCATAGAGATGTTGATATGCCACGAAACAAAACTAACCAAACAAGCAACCTCTCAGCAGGGTTGGAAGGTCCGCCTTAAATATAGAACACAGTTCGCAGCAAGGTTTGGCAAAGTTTAACAAATGTCTCCACTCCCACTAAATAGGACAGTTTTTCTCTTGATACTGCTAATACAGTATAGTATTTCGATAATTCTTATTGTTTTAAAAAGCTATTTTTAAGATATCAATAAAACCCAAACATATGAAACTGGATTTATACATTTTTTTCTCGGCTCCTAACCAATTTTACCGAATTTATGTGGCAATTGCAAATAACAGAAATGTCCGGGAAAATGCATTTTTTTTTTTTTTCAAAATTTATGATTTCAGTTACACGTCGATATGAGTTTATTTAAAGCTCTTAGTTCGCTTCACACGATGTTATAAATTTACGAATTTTTATAACCTGACAGCATGCCTACGCATAGGGAACGAGTTCAGTGAATACACAAAAATAGAAAGGGGCGTAAGGCAAGGATGCGTCTTCTCACCCGACCTGTTCAACCTATACAGCGAGGCAATCCTGAGAGAATTCGAAACCCTATCGGGATTTACCATTGGCTAAGATACGCAGATGACACAATACTGATAGCAGACAAGGAAAAGAAATTACAAAACCTCCCACAGAAGGTATTGACGGAGACTGATAAGAAGGGACTAAGCATAAACTACAAGACGGAGTGTATTGTCGTCAGTAAGAGGATGAGCCCGAAATGCGATTTGTAGGCCGGGAACACTATTATCAAGCAGACGCGGAAGTTTAAATATCTGGGAAGCGTCTTGACAGAGGACGGTAAGTGCGACATTGAGATCCGTAGACGTATTGGGATGGCCGAGGACGCATTCCAAAAGCCGGGCAGAGTATTGCGAGACAGGAGGATTTCTTTGGTAACAAAGAAAAGAATACTGAGCTCTTACGTGACATCTGTCCTTCTTTACGGCAGCGTATTTTGTACGATTTTCTCAAAGATAAAGAAGAGACTCGAGGCGACGGCGATGTGATTCTACAGAAGGATTCTAAGGATATCATGGACCGAAGTCGTGAGCAACGATGAGGTCTTAGAGAGGATGCAAACAAGGAGGAGGCTTATACTTAACATCAGAAAGAACCAGCTGAAGTTTCTGGGACCGATAATGAAAAAGAAGGGCCTGGAGAATCTGATACTCACGGGCTGAATAGAGGAAAAGAGAGACAAGAGAAAACAACGAGTAACATACCTGGAGGACTTAAGCAAGTAGATGACAGAACGTGGTCTGGGAGAGGAAGCAGGGAAGGAACTTGTTCAGAGTTGCAAGGGCTATCCCTTGCAGCTCTCAACAAGGGAGGTGGAGAGGCATGACCGCATACATCCTGAAAGGGCGTGGCACATAAAAATAATGAAAGAAATATGAAATTATTTATTGTAAATAAATAGTCTAATAAATAAATAGTCTAATAAATAAATAGTCTAATAAATAAATAGTCTAATAAATAAATAGTACTTTATAGCATTTATTTTGGGTACGTTTGTTTGTTAATCTTTGCTCAACCTTATATATATACAGTGTAACCCGGATATAAGAGAAACCCGGATATAAGATACTTCTTATCCGATCCCGACAACTCTCTTATATCCGGGTTACACTGTATATATATATATATATATATATATATATATATATATATATGTATATTATAATAAAAAGAAAGAACAGTAAGATATATAATCCGGAGTTCTTATTGATATTGATAATTTTACAAAACAGTGCTCAATGGAAATTTAAATACTATAAATTAACTGATTTAAAATATGGTTTCTTCGCTACACAGGAATTACCATGTTTCAAAACCCGAAGCTAAAATCTTCAAATTTAATTAAATAATTAAATTAAATTAATGCTTTTAATTTAATTATATAATAAAATTTGAAGTTTTTAGCTTCGGTTTTTGAAACATCGTAATTCCTGTGTAGCGAAGAAAACATATTTTAAATCAGTTAATTTATAATATATATATATATATATATATATATATATATATATATATATATATATATATATAAGCAGCAATCCTTCTTTCATGCACATGTCATTGAATACGACAGACAAGGTTCTATGATTTAGTTTTTTATACAATTTCTCATGTGATCTAATAATAATAATATATATAATAACAATATACTTATGGTATATTTATAATCAAAAGTGCTCAATATCGGAGATAGAAAGCATGTAAATGTAAAAGTGGATACTGACGTCAACACCAAGAAGCGACAGTCTGTTTAGAGAAGACGGCCTGCTTTTTAAACGTTTGAAGTAATAAAAATGTTGGATTACAACTACATCGATTAATATATATATATTTACTGAAAACATAAAACAACACACAATACACATGGCCTGAAGATTGTGTTCACGCATGAAACTCTTGTCGATTACTGTTGGCATCACTTTCCACGTTTATATTTTGCTAGGCTCTATCCCTGATATTGAGTACTTGTTCACATTAATATAACATAATTTAAAACTACATATTTATCATTCATATATACAGAGTGCGATGGATAAATTTACGTTTCAATTACGCAAAAATGGCATTTTAACAGATATTTACCAAAATTAAGCACAAATATCTTGAAATACTAAAAAGTAAATTTATTCAATAAAATCGCCATTCGCTTCAACCACGGCCACCAGACGAATTCGAAATCTCCTGCAACTGTTCTGGACAGTCTCGATAAGTTGGTGAATGGTAGGGTAGAGAAAACGCTGACTTCATACCCTATCGATTCATACTCTATCGATTCATACCCTACTGATTCATACCCTATTGATTCATACCCTATTGATTCATACCCTATAGATGCTAGCTATCACAAAAAGGAAGTTGCAGGAATTCTTCTATCAATGGAAGCGACGCCGGATAAAGTGTGTGGATTCAGATGGGGATTAAATGCTGAACAGATATATGTTGTTGCTTTCTGTTTATAGCACCAGTCCAGATACTTTTTTCAGACCTCTGACCT
>OZ038506.1:25301350-25318850 GCA_964036315.1 Acanthosepion esculentum | reverse complement strand
GTTTCTCTACTCTTGTAATAGTGAGCTAGAAACACTCCGTCAGAATCAGCTGCATATATACACATTAGGCACTATTCAACTTTGCTTCATCATTGAAGCATTCTGTGGCCAAGACGGTCTAAGGCACGTCGGATCTTCGACTCTGGTTCGAATCTTGTCGGAGAGGGCATATTTTTCTCAAAATTTCTCGGTAGACAAAAATAAATAAATATAATGTTTTATTACATAAATATACTCAAATCAGAGTATCCATGAAAAATAATTTTTAAGTATTAAAATAATTTTTAAGTATTAAAAAAATGTCGGATTAATAGACAAAAATTTAATTCATTTCATATATATATATATATATATATATATATACACACGTCTTTCCAGTTTGTGAGTGGAAGGGATAATTCCGAGGTGGAATAGCTCAATGTAAACTACAGAGCATTATAATGTGGGAGAGCTCAATGTAGACTACAGAGCATTATAATTTACGGAGGAGATTTCGGTCTGAAGAGTTGAACATCTCGGTGTTCACGAAATAAATTATATTCTCTGTCTTCTTATTATCATTATATATATATATATATATATGTGTGTGTGTGTGTGTGTGTGTGTGTGTGTGTGTGTGTGAGTGTGTGTGCGTGGTGCGTGTGTGTGTGCGTTTGTGTGTGCAAACAGCCTTATGATCTTCGAACCTAAACTCCTACAACAAAAATAATCATCTAGAAGTAAAAGCAATTAAAATTTAAGACCCCGCATCCTCAAATGAATATTGAAAAAAAATGAAAAAAAAAAAATAAACATAAACGCATACACGCACGCACGTAACACATGGACAACGTCACAACAGTCTTTTCATTTTTACGAAACTCATCATTTGTCCCTACCTACCCTGATGATGACTTAAGAAAAAAAAAGCTTCGACCCTATTTCTTCCAAAATGAACTTTGGACAACTTCTGACAGAATTCTCTCATTATCTGAGAAGGTCTATTCGTAACTTGGAAAAGTCGATCAAGAAAATTAATCACCACAAAACGTTAGTTTAGTAAAATTTGCCTTAAAGAACATGTGTTGACTAAATACACACATACAGAATATATATATATATATATATATATATATATATATATATAAAAGTGAACACAGAAGTCAACACTTAGAGAGAGGCGACAGTCTGTTTCATGCTAGATGCAATCGTCAGGCATCTAGCATGAAACAGACTGTCGCCTCTAAGTGTTGACTTCTATGTTCAATTTTATATTTACACACGCTCTATTTCTGATATTGAGCACTTTATCCCATAAATATAGCACACTTTAAGACTATATTTCTTCATATATATATATATATATATATATATATATATATATAGAGAGAGAGAGAGAGAGAGAGAGAGAGAGAGAGAGAGATAGATAGATAGATAGATCGGATGTAACAGTAAAATTGTCCAAATCGTGTAACAGCATAATGTTTCTTTTTTCCAGGCTTTCAGATAAGACGATTAACCATCTCGGCTCCATTTGTCGTACGAATCATTTATCGACTTTAATCTGCGGACACTATGACAGTGACAGTTCTACTTATTCTTATTAGAACACTTGGAACGGTCATAAATATCTCTTAGCCTTTTTGTATAATTTCTATCGCTTCCTGGGTATGTAAATCATTCGACAGATTTTATTGATTCACCTGAAACATTTTGTAATGGGCCTTACTGATTGAAGCATATGAATTCAGTTTTAGAAGCATTGACGTAGAATACAATACCGTAAGCAGCATTTTCTAGATGATACAGGAGAGAAGAGCTGTGGCATTGGTAATGGTGTGTGTGCCTGCAGTGATAGCGAGGTCATCTGCAAAGTGAATAAGATATCGACTTGAGTCTTGGTGATCACCAGTTATCACCAGTGATCCTTAATAAGTTCTAAATGTGATTTGTTCTTACTTTATTTTTCTGTTTTTCTAATATTTTGTGTGTTTTTTTCCTTCGTTTCAATTTTAGTTTTGTTTCCATTTCTTTCGGCAAACCATTATGGCTTACCAGTTCTCAGTTCTTCAAAGGTTTAAATAAACAAGGTATTCAATTTGTTGTAGCATACCTACTGATGATAATGGCTATGTCCCCATTCACATAATTACAGTACTAAATACTGTATGTTGGTCCGCAGTTGGAGATTCGTCTCCAGCTGTGCTGGACAAACTCTCTGCCTTAGGACAGAGACGATCCCCAAACGAGGCTATATCGAAGGGCAGAGTCTCGTCTCGGGAAACGGTTACCTGACTCCGTTTTATACGGGGTCTACGGGGAATTTTGGGCCGAGCCTACGGGCTCGGATACCCCACATTAAATTGGGCCTTGTGTCACATCTGACCGTGTGGGGCGGTTGTTAGATACCCTTCAGTTGGAGATTCATTGGGGAATTCATTCGACTAACTTCTATTAACTACTTTTTCTACGCGCTGCTGGCGAATCTTATATGTGTTGTTCTTGTCCTAGGTATTATCATTCATTACCAACCTTCGTGTGATTATTCTATTCAGTTACCTTCCCTAGGTTACAACTGAATTCAAAACAATCCGAGAAATAATTTTTAAAAAATATTTGTATACCATTAAAAATTAATCTCATTCCATCATTTCTGAAATTCTGTAAAAGGCTGAAAGTTTGCAATTAGAAATACGAATGAGAAATTATGTTTTTTAAAAGGAAAATGTTAAAAATGCATTTTTAAAACTATATCTCTACTAGACCGTCACCACACGAATAGTGTTCTTTATTCGTCTGATGAAGACTGGATACACGACAGTTCGAAAGGTTGTATTAAAATACAACACGTCTAAATCGGTCGTCAAACAAGATTAGCTTCATTCAATGGTTATGCTGTTGTTCTTGTTATTATTGCCAGCATTGTATTCGTCAAGGATGAAGGAATTATTTACGAATGGGTTGTCACGTCTGCCGAGGATGAAAGAATCTATGCGTTCTCCCTTGCCTCAAAGTGTCACTACATCCCTCCCATGTCCTTTGCCTAGATCAAAATGCAGAATCGGTGCGCCCTATGAATAGGCAACAACACACACACAACATAGATATTTCTCAGGAATTGTTGTGTTGTATTTTTAATCTGATATTATTACCAAAATTTTATTACTTCTCAAACACAAATATCTATAAAATAACGTTCAGAATAATCAGGAATATATATATATATATATATATATATATATATATATATATATATATATATATATTTCTGACAATAGCTTAATTAGATCTTATTTAAATATTCATGGAGACCCACCGGACACTATTCGGAACATACTTGTTGACAACACTAATATAATAGCATCATCCGCATGCAAAAAAAGCTAAAAATAATGGAAGCCTTATTAATAAAAACAAACAAATCAGTGCATAATAATATTAACTTTGAACATGGACATAATATCTTGACCGTGTTTTGAAACAAAAAAAAGAAACATTTTATAAAATATACATATAATAAACTATTTCTAATTCTAACAGTTAAAATATAATCTTTGAAAATGGCTAAATGTATAGCCGAAAGCGCTCGGATAAAAATAACATTCGGACAGTTTTGATATAATTTATCATCCGAAAATAAAAACATTATTAGATCGCATGAGAAATTGTATAAAAAACTAAATAAATGTACCTTGTCATTGTCAGTCGTTTTTAATGAAATGTGCATATATATATATATATATATATATATATATATATATATATATATATATATATATATATATATAAGCAATAAAATCCAAAATAACCTCATATGAGGAATAGACTATTTCGGCAGACGAAGACATTTGGTCGTCTGATTTATCAACCCCGGTGTGGACTGAGTTCGTGGCAGAAATAGAAATTTAACTGTGAAACCCTTTAGACAAATACTTTCACCCTCCTCTGACCGCTCCCTCGTGCCTTTCGTCTGACTGAAACATTTGAATGGATAAATTCTGTTTTAGTTTTTCGACTGTTGTTTTTTTTTCCACACGGGGGTTGATAACACATACGAACAATATCTTCGTCTACCGAAATAGTCTATTCCCCATATTAAGTCATTTGGGATTTTATTGCATATTAATTATTTGTTCTGTAATAATAAATCCATTGAGCTCTTTTCGTAGATCACTTGCATGATATATCAACGGATTTGTTACTATATATATATATATATATATATATATATATATATATATATATATATATATATCATTGAGTTGTCATAGCGGTTTATTAAACCTTTGCGAGGTAATTAAAGCAGAAAAATATTTTTAGATTGTAGGAATTTTCGGGGACAATAATGACTTAAGGATACAAGTCTTACTAATTAACCAATTGCTGAGAGGCATACGGCACCATCACGTTGAAACACCGGGGTTCCCGTACGATCACTGAAGTTAAGCAACGTTAGGTCTGGTCAGTACCTAGATGGATAACTGCTTGGGAATACCAAGTGCTGTAAGCTTGGACGTGCGTGAGGATAATGGTTCGGACTTGTTAATCGGGGAACTGTGTTCCACTTCCAGTTATGTTTTTTATTTACGTGCAAATACCCTCTGGAAAACTATGAAATCACCTCTTCTCCATCAGCTATGGGTTAATTAGTAAGACTTGTATCGCTAAAACCATCATATGGCTGCGTACAAAATATTTGATTTCAGCATTAAATAATTCGTCGAGGTTGATATGCCGCTCATTAGTAGATATTCATAGATCGACAGCCTCTAGGAAACATTCGCAACAGGTTATGGTCAGGCAAATACGAAGTCGAATACGTGCTACTGTATTTAGTGTAGCCCATCATAATTCACCAAGAAAAAAACATGTACACGTTAAGATCAATTAAGATCGGAAAAGGAATGCCTAGTGTTACATCATAGTTTTTATTTTTATTATCATTGTTATCATCATCATTATTATTATTATCATTTTTATTATCATTATTATTATTATGTTATCATTATTATTATGATCATTATTAGTATCCTTATCATTATTATCATCATCATTATTATTATAATCATTATTATGATTATCATTATTATTATGATTATCATTATTATTATTATTATCATTATTATTATCATTGTTATCATCATTATTATTATCATTATCATTATTATCTTTATTATTATGATGATTATCATTATTATTATTATTATCATTTCAGAGTAAGAGAGCTGCATTTCAACAAAATGACGCTGTAGTACAAATATACGAAACCCCACATGCCAATCATGTATGACACCCAGTCTGATAAGGTTAAACCAGGCAGATGCATCACAACCACATACGGGCGATATGATGACAGGTTTTGATAAAACCAGCCCATAAAATTATTATTATTATTAATAGTAGTAGTAGACTACTACTAGTAGTAGTAGTAGTAGTAGTAGTAGTAGTAGTAGTAGTAGTAGTAGTTGACACAGCAAGACGCCAACAATGTAACGTGGGTGTAGAGATATACGAAGCCCGATAGACCCATCATGACACTTAGTGTGATAAGGTTAAACCAGAAACATGCATTACAGCCAAATGTGAAGAATACGATGACAGGTTTTGATAAAATCAGTGCAGAACATCAGTAGTAGTAGTAGTAGTAGTAGTAGAGTCGTGCCATATTGATATGTCTTTATATAATTTTGTATCAACAGAACTAGATGGAAACTGCAAAAGTAAAACTCCCTACATAAGTTTTTAGTAAAAGCGGCAAATAGAAACATCTATACCCACCGTTATTCTTCTTGGTGTGTTGCGTACCGTTAGTTCGTAGGCGATCATAGCCGTCCAAAACTTCCAGTCTTTTATAGCTCTTAATATTTTTTCATTTTTCTTAAACCCTGTTCCGCCATCCATTTATTCAAGTTCACGAAATATGTTTTCCTCTGTCACTCTTGCCTTCAGTCTGTCCTGTGAGTATCAGATTTTCCAAAGTGTCTTTCCATATTATATACCATATACATTTCAGCTGTCTCTTCCTGATGTAAAGCACAATTATTCTTTTTGTTTCTATTTTCTCTAAAACTTCGTCTTCACTCACATAATTGGTTCATGGCATCCTAAACATCCTTCTGTAGAAACACATTTCTGTTACTTCAAGTCTCTTCTTCATCCTTGAGGAGATTGCAAAGCGCACACTTCTATAGAGGACAGATATCATGCAACAGTATAGTACTCTTTTCATTGTTTCTATCGAAGTTTTTCTATTTCTTAGTCCTCTGTTTAGGTTTTGGAAGGCATCTTTTTCTATCCCAATGCGCCTTTGGATTTCAGTGTCGCACATTCCGTCATAAATATTTAAATTGTTGTTCTTGTTTGATTTGTTAATAATTAAACATTCTGTCTTCTTTCAGTTGATGTTTAATCCTTTCTTTTCGCTTTCCTTCACTGCCATCTGTAGGAAACTTTGTAGTTTTCTTTCCGTGTCTGCTATCTATTTTATGTTATGATCGTGAATAATGAATCGTTGTAGTACCTCTTCTTCTCTCAGAATCGCCACGCTGTATAGGTTGAGTAAACACCGGTTTCTATTTTCATATATCTACTGAATTCATTTTTATCTGTATGGAGGCAGTTTGCTGTCAGTGTTAGAATAATCAACAACCTATACTGGCAGCGAACCGCTTTTATTAGACTATCTTTTTTTATTAGAATTTCTTCTTTTTAATGGGAGTGACATATTTCTGCTGTCGCATAGTAAGAACCTAATGTAGCTGGTGCAAAGTTGATAATCCATTATTGTAAAAAAAATATGGCGCTATTGAAATGTGCCATTATCAGCTGTGTCAATCTGGAGTTAAACGTGCTTTATTCAGCCGCTTCGCCGATTGATATTCTCTGATTACTCAAAGAATCAAAATTCTTCTGGGAAATTATTAAAAATCCTAAATTCACAGAGTAATTCACAGTTTAAGAATATGAGAGAATTTCCCTTTTTTTTTAATTATCACATAGCATGAATCATAAACATAAAAAGAAAATTAGCATTGAACTCATTGAACATTATTATTAATTTGATGATTGAATTCTTCACCCTCCCCTAGAAAATTAAAGGAACAAAATTCTATTCACTTTTGAATAGAGTGTTGTAGCATACCTACGTACGATAATGGGTATGCCACGATTCACATAAATGCAGTAGTAAATACTGTATGTTAGTCTGCAATTGGAGATTCGTCTCCAGGTCTGCTGGTCAAAGTCTCTGCCTCCAAGCAGAGAGGATCCTCAGACTAGGCTATGTCAAAATGTTCTCGTCAACGGAGAATTTTTGGTCGTGACTACGGGCTCGCTTACCCCATATTAAATTCAGCCTTGTGCCATATCTGACCTCGGGGTGATTGGTAGATATCCTGCAGCTGAAGATTCGTTTCCAGCTGTGCTGGTCAAACTCTCTGCCTCCGGATAGAGAGGATCCTCGGACCAGTCTATGTCAAAGGGCAGAGACTCGTCTCAGGAAACAACTACCCGACCCCGTTTTATACGGGGCCTAGGGGAAGTTTTAGCCGAGCCTACGGGCTTGGATACCCCACATTAAATTCTGCCTTGTGCCACATCTGACCACGTGGGGCGTTTGGTAGATATCCTGCAGTTGGAGATTCATTGTAGAATTCACTTGACTCACTTCTAGCAATTGACTACTTCTACTACGAACCGCTGGCGTATCTTATATGTGTTGTTCTTGTCCTAAGTATTCTCTTTCATTACCAACCTTCGTGCGATTATTCTATTCATTAACCTTCCCTAGGTTACAACATAGCGTTTACTTGTTTATCTGTAAATGTCCTAAAATAATTATTGCCTAAATTTGAAAGAAACATAATTATTACCATTTAGTTAAACACAATTATCTAAATAAACATTATAATTTAAGTGAACAGTGAGTAAATATTACATCATATTAACACTTAGAGTATTAAGATAAAAATTGTTCTCCTTTATGTGCCGTATGTTTTCAAGGTGTTGGCAAATCATTTCCTATCATTTGTAGCTCTAGATATTACCGTATTCTCCGGCTTACAAGACGCTGCAGCTTGGAAGACACACCCTAATATTGGAAAGAAATTTTATAAGAAAGAAGAAAAGTCATTTTCATACAACACATTTACCATGCCTCCCTCACATACTGGTACCACGTATTGTTTACATTAATCACTCGTCCGATTTTGTTTGTATGGCAATGACATACTAGTCAAGAGCAGAAAGGTTCCCGCCGCTGCTAGTAAACAGAACATGTTTAAGCTTCTGGCTCGGCTCCAAGAAGTCTTATAGTCTTGGAAATACTTGTAACAGCTAAGGACTGAGGTAAAATCATAGAAACGGCTGAATTAGATAGCTAGCTAACATTATAGTTTAATGACTCAACATACAAATCCACGTCCTTATCAGTCACGGCAATTAGGTGACCGTCCAAGATTACTTGAGCCTGGGCGTTGCTGTATGTGGCCTTAACATTGTCGTGGAGCAGAACAACATTTTCACTTTAATCCCCGGAGGAAGACGTATTTTTCAGGGTATTTTTTAGGAAAAAGGTGAGTCTTGTAAGCTGGAAAATACGGTATTTGTCCTTTTGCTACATTCCAGTCACTTTGGTAGGTTATTTGCTGTTTCCCTCTACCCTCTTTGCCTTCGATATGCCATGTGAGTGTTCAATTCTCTAAGCCTCCTTTCCTCATCATGTGCCCCAGAATTTTTAACTGACCCGTTCTAAGAGACAAGTATTCTTTTTCTTTCCAGTTTCCTTAAAACTTCCTTGTTGCTCACATGTTCCGTCCATAGTATTCTCAGCATCCTTCTGTGGAACAACAACTCTTGTTGTTTTCCTTCATCTGCGAGGACACTGCCCAGATAAACCGTAGTAAATGAATCAATCAATCTTATTTTCCTCTTCAAACTCTGTTTTGTAGTCATGTAAGCTTTGTATTGGGTCGAGTCATGAGTATTTTTTTTTTTTTTTTTTTTTTTTTTGCGTTGGGGACAAATTTTAATGACAAATATAACTATTCTAATTATAAAAACATGGCTATCAGTTAAAAAATAATTTGGAGCCCACTAACATAATTTAGATTTTGTACAGTAGTGGCAGCGTACACCGGGGATTAAAGTGAAAATGTTGTTCTGCTCCACGACAATGTTAAGGCCACATACAGCAAGAATGACACAGGAAGAAATTTGGAAATCTGTTGGCTTGTTTTACTGGAGATAAATAGTTTTAATGCTTACTTTCATGGCAGATAAGCCCTCCCCTTCTAGAAAGTTGGAGCAGCATAATCCTTCAGATATTTTTTCTCCGTCAGCGTTGTGTCGAACTCGGCACATATAAAGAACACTTGTCTTCAAGTGTTGCTTATTGCTCAAATCGAAGAAATTCCGGTTTCTTTTGTTCTTCCTCACAGAGACTACGAATCAGGAGCCAAATGCAAACTAGTCTAACCCAACTTGTCTAATCCGTTGCTGCCAATCGTCTTGGTTTATGTCAAGGTCTCATCGATTTTAATTGCATGTAAAATTTAAGATTATGTATGTGTGACACTATTCTTCCCACACTTTATAAATTTGTAAGAAAAGAAATCATTGGTTAGTCGGAAATCGAGAGGAACTTCTTTTTTCCAATTAGCTACCAGTCTATCTTAGAAATATCACAAAAGTTTAAACACTTTTTTTTTAAATACAAAGCAATGAAAAGAAAAACTGAAGTGAAACTCCCAGCAGATATTTCTATTTGACATTTGGTAAAACAAATTCAATAAAAATCATATTACACACTTGAACTCTTTTCTTACTACAAACCGATATACGAACGCTGTGAGACTCATGACCTCCGTATGAAATTCTGTCACGGGCCGCTGTTTCCGATTATATTGATCTTCCCGTCAAGTTGTTGCCTCGAAATATCTAACACATTACTAAATGGTGTTATATGAAGGACTTATTTTCTGAAATGTAACTATAAATATTTTTTGGACAGAAGTAAACGAATTCAATTCTTCTATCCACTGGGAAGTGAATTGAATAATCAAACAAATATGTGCGCCATCTTTATAGAATCGGCGCGTGTACATATATACACGCAATGAAACTGGCGACCATTTAAAATGAAAATATTGAACCGTCAAATGTGAAAACTACCGTTATTTTCATGATAATATATATCCAAAATGTATCTATACATTTTTTCAGACAACATATCTCGATATATACAAAATTTTAGCTTATCAGGTATATTTCAGTTTTCCGAAAATAATATTTTAAAGCCTGTTGAGAATCTTTGAATTGTCGTCTGGTTTTTCATGGCGACTGAAATATTTTATCATTGGAACTTATTTATCAGCGTTCTTTTTTTTTAATCGTTCCTTTTTCCACTTCCTTTATTTTTTTTTCTTTTCTTCCAACATGTCTAAAATTTTCCTTCGCCTTTTCTACAACATCCGTATCTAACTGTTTTCTGTTCTTTCTTTTTTTTCCTTTTTCCTTTCGAATGATTTTTATTTTTAGCTTTTATCCGTTTTTTATTTTCAGTTCTATTCGCCATTTAGATTACAAACTGTCTTCGGTTTCGTTCAAGATCACTTAACTGCAAGATCTTAGAAGTAGAAAAAAATTCTATTTTCAATATTAAAAGGGAACTTTTTTTTTTACTAGCAACTAACGTGTCTATTCTTCAAATTATCAGCTGTCGACTCAAGTATCTACGAATCTAGAAGGTTCACAAATGGTCCAAAACTGCTAAAACAGTCAAAAAGTAAAAAATTAACAAAAACGAAACTAGTTTCGAAGTTATTCATCTTTCTTGACAATAAAGTGATGTCGAACTTCAAATGGGTCAAGAGACCGTATTTACAAACCGAGTGGCTGCGAGAGAGAGAGAGAAAAAAATTAGACTTATCCATAAGGCTTGATTTGTCTTACTTGCGTTTAATAAAAAATAATCAAGATTTCTACTGAGTGCTTCAAGATGGAAAGCCACTTAATTGAAATCCGACTTTAGATAAAAATGCATCAAATACGAATTGATCAGATAATCGCAATCATCTGAATGTCTAGTAATGGTAAAGGTAATAATAGCCGTTTCCCTACAAGGAAACATTTGACATTCACTGACCGAGCAGCCAGTAATGCTTTCGGTTGAAATCTATAAAATATTTATCTTAAAACCCTTTTTAGAAAAACAAGTTTCTCAAATCCAGTAGCTCTTATAGCTCTTTCCAGTACTGATGGCGGTTTCCTTCCTAACCTTTTATTTGAAGTGGAAGGAGATGTTAACATCTTATGTCATTATTTTCTATTCGAGAATGTTAACATCTTGATTATTATTTTCTCTGAAATCCATTTTAGTCGTTGCTGCTGTTGGTAGTCCTTTAGCGATAAGGTTTAGGCTGTCTGGTACAGTACTTTGTGACTCTGTAGTGCCAGTCTACAATGCTCGAACAAGGGTGAGCTTTGTCAAGACACTCAGGCTTCATTCGCTCAAAGCCTTTTTTTACTCTTGACCTTAGGAAGCAGTTGTATGCAGCTGACAATTTAGATACAGTGTAACCCGGATATAAGATACCCGGATATAAGAGAAACCCGGATATAAGAGAGATTTTCTCTGGTCCCAAATTAGAGCCTGTGTTAATGTATATATAATAGACCAAACCCGGATATAAAAGAAACCCGCATATAAGAGACTTCTTCTCCGGTCCCGACAACTCTCTTATATCCGGGTTACACTGTATATCTGAACGGGTTTGGCGCCATACATAACATTCATATGAAAATCTCGATCTGAAGAGGCTATTCAAGAACGCTACTTGTAAGGTAATAATAATAATAATAATAATAATAATAATAATAATAAGGCCTAATATATGCTGTTTGTCATCAGGCATTTGTCATGAGCGTACAAATGATCATTTTTATTACTATTATTACGATAACAACAACAATAATAATAATAATAATAATAATAGGATCTGTAACAATTTTATGGGACTGCACAATACACACAGACAGGATAATCAAAGCTAATAGCCCAGGCATCATTATTAGAGACCGCAAACAAAAGAAATTGCTTTTTTATTAATATGGCAGTGCCTGCAGGCTGCAATATATCTTTAAACATCTTCAAAAAGTTATCAAAATACAAGGACCTTGAAATCGAAATCTCTAAAATGTGGCACATGAGAACATCAACAATTCCTGTTGTAGTTGGAGCCCTCGGATTGATTGGAAAAGATTCCAATAGACTTATTGAAGGGATTCCTAGTAGTCCATGCCTTAAAGAAATACAAAAAACAATTCTCATAAGTACAGCCCACACCCTACAAAGGGCTTTATCCAGGTAAAATGTGTGCTTGTTTTTTTTGGTTTTTTTAATTGCTCAGTGGAAAATGTCATGATGCCATTTCTGACCTTAGGTCTCTGGTTGGTACCCGGAAAGAAATGAGCCTACACCAGAAATCAAAGGAAATATAATAATAATAATAATAATAATAATAATAATAATAATAATAATAATAATAATAATAATAATAATAATAATAATAAATTGTAAATAGTACCGAATTATTACAACGACTATTATTTTACCGTGTCAGCAGAACCTACTACATAATCCTTCAGAGGAGTAAGAATACAAAAAAGGGCAAAACGTGCAGTATAAAATACGATTGAACTTTACCCATGAATTCAAGTAAAACACTATTAATATTTACCTATAGTCAGAAGTATAAACACAAACGGTGTTTGAGTATAAAATCTGATATAAACACGAACAATGTTTACTTATAGACTCATGTATAAAGCAAACAAATAATAAACTACAGTCTTAAGTACGCGCAATGTTTACATATAAAATCAAATACAAATATGAACAACGTTTACTTATAACCTCAATTATAAACACGGACAAAGTTTATCTACAGAATCAGCTATAGAAACGGCGTTATCGATATGCTATACGGCAGGCTACTCACGTTTTCCGAGCACGTCTGTCTGCTAAGGCGGTTAGTCAAATCCTGATATAGACACCCGTTCAGGAAAATCCAACACCCACGGAAAGGACCTGTGGTTTATACTACAATCATTCTGAGCGAACCTTAATTACAAGTTCTAGGAGGGAGCTCAAAATCTGGCGTTATCAGTAGTTTGAACAACACACTTTATGCTCAAAATCTCGGTTCAAATGACTTGCGATTTCGTGCTAGCTAGGCCATCGATAAATTTCAAACAGTTCCGTCTATCCAATTTCACTCGCAAGGATTGGGTCAATACGTTGTATGATTTTCAGGCACTTTCCAAATGTGCCGCACGCTGAAGCCACCCAACACTACACAGACAAACATCAAGAAGTCAGCTTCCTGACAAATCAAGCAGGAGCAGATTCAAACTTTGGTCAGAAATCAAACCTCTCGCCCACATGTGTTTCGGTGTATCTAATCTAATTTGTATATGTGCAAAACACGTTCCATCGTACGCAGTCTTCCTGCAAGCA
This sequence comes from Acanthosepion esculentum, assembly GCA_964036315.1. Taxonomy (NCBI): domain Eukaryota; kingdom Metazoa; phylum Mollusca; class Cephalopoda; order Sepiida; family Sepiidae; genus Acanthosepion; species Acanthosepion esculentum. The sequence goes on along the minus strand of OZ038506.1, from coordinate 25,305,355 downwards.
CTTAACATGCCTCTCTAGTCATTCTTACGCTTAAGTTAGTCTGTATGTCACACTGCATGCCCGACGCCTGAGATTCCCTGAGCAATCTCTGTTGATGTCCAAGACACGCCAAAAGCAATGTTTGACCAGATTAATCCACTTTGGCCAAAGCTTTAATTAGATATATACGGACCACGTACAGCTGTCACACTAAACACTAACAGAAATGACCATCAGTGAAGACTTCATTAAGTCAGTCAGTGTTGCGAAACAGATAACTTGAGTTTGATCGCCAACTTCCAAACCGAAAGTACGGCTGAATTAACACTGACACTTTCACTTTCACTTTCAGAAGACTGATTTATTCATTAGTTTTCTAAGGTTTATCAACACTTTGCAGATTATTTAAAGCCAGAAAATATTTTTAGATTGTAAGATTTTTTTAAATTTTTTGAAGAGGTGATAATAGTTTTTAGTGATACAAATTTGACTAATTAACCCAGCGGTTCCTAACATTTTTTGGTGGGTGGGCATGTCCCACCTAAGAATCTCTAAAATCCTAAGGCGCCCCACCGTGATATATTATTCTTATTATTCAAAAAGTGAACTCCTATTCATGTGGAGGAAGCCGAAAAGGAAAGGCTATTAACTTTTCTTAAGAACTTGAGACTGTATATATGCAGTAGTATCATCATTTAATTTTACAATATTTATAAAAATATTCTGTTACTAACATATATATATATATATATATATATATATATATATATATATATATATATATATATATATTCAATGATGTGGTAATAATCTTGAGAACGGTATTAATTCTCTTCTTTGCCCTCCAGCTATGAGCAAATAGCAGGTCAGACTGTGTTCTATAGCCTTGGACGGCAACTGATCAAAGAGAAGGACAACTCTGAATTCAAAACCTGCGGGGTAGTCGTTTGGGGACCTTGTGGCAATTTGTCTTCAAAAAGTGTGGTTGGTTCTGCACAATGCCTTCACCACGATAATCAAATCATATGTGCTGGTGTCTGGCTGTCGGTTCCTAGGAATTCAGCTGCTTGACCGTCATACGTTGAATACGACGGGAGAGTTCACCATATATATATATATATTTATTTAGCTTTTTTTTTTCAAGCGTTTTTACATTTTTCAATTTGGTGGGAGTAAGAGGGTGTGCAAACTTTTTTCTAGTTAGTATGTACGTGTATACTTTTTAATACATACAGTGCATATACAGTATACATACATACAAATATTTGTGGTCATATATATATATATATATATATACATATGGTGTACTCTCTATATTCTGTATGTTGAATACGACGGGAGAGTACACCATATATATATATATACATATATATATAAATATATATATATATATATATATATATATATATATATATGTACATATATGCTCACATATATTTGTATGTATGTATGCTGTATATGCACTGTATGTATTAAAAATTATACTCGCACATACTGACTAGAAAAATATTCAATATTAATAAGACATTCTCGAAATACTCTCCCTTAAAAATCAAATTACCCCCGGTGGGGCGTTCACCCAACGTTGGGAACTATGCACTGCGTTGATTCCTGTCCCTGTCACGAAAGAATTAATTGATTTGTTTTTAATCTGAGATTTTGTTTTTTTACTTCAAACGTTATTATAGTGGATTCTTCGTGAATTCTTCGTATTTAAAATAGACACGTCGTTTTTAGCGTCGTCCTCCGTCGTAGAGCGGAAAACAGGCTAATTGTTATAATTTACCCAGCTATAAATAAGAGCAGGTACTGCCTTCTCGAGAGTGTAATTTCCAGCAGTCAGTTCTGATAGTCAGAACGAACATTCTTGCTCGTTTTTATATGTTTTGTATTACTGTTTCAGTTAATATATTTAACTCAATTCCTCTCTTTGTGTCTTTCTTTCTGGCCCCAACAAGGCCACAACACTAACGAACGTTTGTTTCTCCTACAGAGCGCAATGTAGGTTCGATCCCTGTCGAAGAATATATTTTTTCTTCACTAGGATTTCTCGAATGCGCAAGCTAATAAACATAATACACACTCTTTAATAAATAACAAATGGGACGTCTATTTCGAATACGAATTACCCACTATGATAACCGTCTCTATCTTCTCCGATATTGAGAAGTCTTTCCTCTTCAAATAGCGAATTTTAGAGATATATATATATATATATATATATATATATATATATATATATATATATATATATATATATATGTCATTTTCAGAAAGTACCCTTTAGCTGTATCACAGTTTCTCAATGCGACTAGACGTCCGAAAGCCTAAAGCCAGGATCAAAACCCGACTGATTTGGTGTCAATCGGAATTTCTACCTCTATGCCATCATCACTCGGCAGAGAAAAAATAGCTAATTCTAGTGTATTGCTTTTACGAAAGTAAACAAAGGCCAGTCAATCATATATATATATATATATATATATATATATATATATATACTAAGACATTTTTATGCTTATACATTCTTTTTATGTTTGTAAATTCTTCTAAGGCATAAAAATGTCTTAAAATAATTGTCGGACTTTGTTGTGAGACCAATACTTCCCTACATCATGGACTCTCCCAGTACTATATTATTATGTGAATGGTAGTATCATGGGAGGAGTAGCACCAGTAATGCGCAGCCGCGTACGATACCAATATCGGACACCACTGGATAGTAAGCTCTGCTTACACTATTCTTTGTAACTTTTCTGTTCAATATATCTTTCTTACCTCTAACGTGTGTTCCGTGTTTTACTTCCATGGCCCCTACTTCGGGTCCACATCAATTATATATATATATATATATATATATATATATATATATATATATATATATATATATATATGAGAGGCTCTGCATCTTAAACATCTCACTCTCACTATCAACCTCACCTTATTTAAAAGTAGGAGTGGAGTGTTGAAAGATTAAAAAAAAGAGAAAGACGCTCACTCGAATTCCAGCCGCGCTCAACACGTGAGGGCTCAAAATAAACGCTCTTATTCAAAACCACACGAAAATGAAATACATCTTAAATTGTCAACAAATAAAGAGAAATTAACATCACCTAAGAAAACTTTGAAAATGGCAGAAAGCGCTTAGAACAATGGAGTATATGGACAAATTTTGCACACCCTCTTACTCCCACCAAATTGTAAAATGTAAAAACGCTGGAAAAAAAGCTAAATAAAAAGTTAAGTAAATTTTCCTCGTCTGTCATATTTAACAAATTTTTTTTAATTGTCCTAAAAATGGTTGTTTCTTACTTTAAATAAGAGAAAATTATTTTACACGGTTAAAACAAAAGTAAGACATGATTTTTCTTATTAGAAATTTTATTATGACAAAAAGAAAAAAAGCATTTTATGATTACATTTTGGGTTAATTTGCAGTGTAACACCTGCGTTCAGTTCGCATTAAAAAATTTCCAGAATATTTACTTGTACATACTTCATTCGAATCTGGTTTGATAAATTTGATAAAATCTACTGTTTTGGAGTTTTCGACAGTGAAAGTTTGGATGCATTCGCGTCGTTGGCGGCAGCCATTACTGTCGTTGTTTGCATACATTCGCTGCAGAATACCTATCAAGTGTAGGTATTCAAGATTTGGCGCTGGAACCTTCGAGCTTCCTTAAAAATCCAAACCTTTCGAAGGTTGACTGAACCAGTCCTACTGTATGGATCAGAAACTTGAACATTATCTGCATATTTAATAATTGAAACTGAACTCCGCATTCTCGATTTCAGTCACTTGGCCACTGCCATAAGGTTGACACCATGTGCCTTTTCTATAAATATTTCAGGGTAATTGTTCTAACTCTTCGCTATGGAACCTAGACTCTACGAATTTAAGTGCAGTACTAGAGTGTCGACGAGGTCTCCTCACTTTTCAGTTTAGTTCGCTAGATGTAACCATAAGTTTTATGCTAACACTCTCTTTTCCCGCACTTCTCCCTTGTAGCATTCCCTTCCGCCTCC
>OZ038506.1:25256350-25291350 GCA_964036315.1 Acanthosepion esculentum | reverse complement strand
CCACTTATCCTATTTAAATACGTACTCGGTGTTTCATGAAAGTTTTTTTATCGAATGCCCAACAGATTATCTGGTATACATACAGACGGATAAATTGGCTTCAATCACGCCCTCCAGCTGACTTCGGAATCTCCTGCATCGCTTCTGGACGGTTTCCTTGTTTAATTTGGTGAATGCTGTCATGATCCTTGCATTCTGTTCATCTTTGGTGTTACAAGGAGTTTTGTTGGTCTCTCGCTCAAATGCGCCCCGCATATAATAATTAAGAGGGTTGCAGTCTAGGGAATTAGGTGGCCAGATTTAAGGAGTGATGGGGTCGAAGAAATGGTCTGACAGCCATGATTAGGTTCTCATGCTTGTGTGGCATGGTGGAGTGGCCTGTTACCAGACATAATATCATCCATCAGCCACGCTTTTGACTCAGGACAGCACTACATCCTTCATGGCACTTGATGTAGGCCTCCGCGTTGAGTTTCACGCCCTGCGGGAAGATCAATGGAGGCATACTATTGCCATTACTAGTGATCACTGCAAACACCATGATGTTGACTGGATATATCATGCAACACTTTCCGAATCCTCTGCAATGTCTTGAGATTGAAACCCAAACCCTCTTAAATGTTCGTAATGTAGCTTCCGGTGCGAATGCCAAGCAGTACAAGATGCAGTTTACAAATTTCTGTCAGAGTAAATTGCGTCATGGTGCTCTTTTTCTCACAGACGGTGCCCAACAGACCCTACTGTACTGTTCAGTCAACAAAATCAAAAGCAAAGAACCCGCATCCGTGAAATTAGAAATATAAAATGGTGACAATTTACCCTCCGTCGTTCCCTGTTTTTGTACACAGGACCTTCAAATGTAGGTAAAGAATAAGTATTATACTAGGATTGATATATTTTGTTTTGTGCGTACGTTTTCCTTTATTATTAATGTATACCTACTTTTACAGCCGTGTATATATATATATATATATATATATATATATATATATATATATATATATTAAAAATAATGAGAAAGAACAATAAGATTCATAATCCGGTGTTCTTAGCAATTATTTTTATTTAAATAAACAGTGCTCGATACAAACATTAGAGCATAATATTATAATTATTTTCTTATTAAAAATATGATTCCATCGCGACACAGAAATTTCTGTTTCAAAACTTAAACTAAAATGTTTTGTCATTGAAAACCCAGACGACACGTTGAATAACGGATGTCTGTGTTTGTGAGCAGGCACCTCCACTCCCACCTAAACTTAACTGGATTTTGTAAGTAACATATATTTGATAAATAAGTTGTCTAGGGAAATTAAAACCCAACCACCCCTAATCAAAATAGACTGATTTTTCCTTAACCTTAATAACTCAAAATATTAAGATTGTCTGCGCTTATAAAATTAATTTCTTTTAATCCAACATATTTTTTACTTCAAAATTTATTTTTCTTAGATACCCATGTTTAAAATAAACGTCTCGTTTTTTTTGTTTTGTTTTTTTCATTATTTTAAATGGTATGTATTACGTCACACTCGAAAAATGTTAGTAATACAAATGTATTGCCGGAAAACAGATTTTCTTTATTAAGGTTCGAGTACGCAGATTCATTTCATAAAATTTCATTTTTTTTAATTGAATTCATAGAATCGTGTATTTGTTTTATTTTTCATTTATGAAGGAATTCAAATTTCACCCAATTCAAACGAATGGCGAAGGTTACAGATGCAGCCGAAGATATTGTGATTACCTAAAAAGATTTACACAAAATATAATTTGTCATCGTTTTTTTGTATATAAAGGGTGTTCCTATCACAAGGACGGATTTTAAATGCGAATTAATTTTAAGAGTCTAATGATTTTTTTTGATTTTTCTTTCAGATTTAACAACTTAAGTCTTTAGCAATTTCGAACATGGAAAGATTAACAATCAAACAACGTGTTAAAGATATCGAAGCCTATTACGAAAATGGACGTTCAAACAGAAATGCAATGAGATGTTCCCAGGTCGCATCATCACTCGAAATAGCGAATTCAATTGTCCACCACGATCGTTCTTCCTTTGGCGTCATCTCAAAAGTAATGTCTATGCTAACAAGCCAAGAACAATTCAACAGCTGGAGGATGAGATAATAAGGCATATTGATGAGATCGAGGAGCAACTAAGCAGAGACGTCATCAAAAATGTTGACCATCCAGTGGGGGGGGGCGAAGCCTTAGTGGACATTTGGGCGATATTATTTTTCAAACATAATTGCCATGACTTAAATAAATAGAGAAATAAATAAATTTTGACAAATAACATTGACGTACTTACTGCAGACTTTGATCCGTCTTAATGAAACACCCTTGATATCTCTCTCTCTCTCTCTCTCTCTCTCTATATATATATATATATATATATATATATATATATATATATATATATATATACACACACATGCATATATATATATATATATATATATATATATATATATACTAGGAGCAATACACAGGTGTAAAACAGGCAACAGGAAGATCTCCTTCAGACCGCAATTATTTTTGAGTTTTTGAAATTCAATTTGTCATTATGCTAACAGGGATGTAAAAGAGTATAAATTTATAAAGCAGTTATTAAGTTTGATCAAACTTGGTTGAAAAATCAACGAAAAATAAGAAGAAAACCGTAAAATCGCCATTTTTTGCTATTTACGCGGGTTTGCACTATACGGGTGGAGTCAATTAATTAAATGACTGTTAAACAATCAAATTATTGTGGGCTACAATTGAGTGAAGTTTCTATTAGATTGCTTAAAAGTTGAGCGAGTTTTTAGTTTAAAATTTGTGTTGAAATCGATTTTCGTTTTTCGCGGTTTTTCGTAAAACGCAGCGGCATACAAATAAAAAAAAATGAGGCATCGTTGAGCTCGTCATGATGTAAGTAACCTACGTACAGAGGAAAAATGTTGAATTTATCGATTTTTGATCTGCTTCGTCGATTATTGATTCTTTTAAAAAATATCGATTTTTTATGCTAAGACCCTATCTCTGACATTGTACAATGTATGTGCCAAGTTTGATCAAAATTGGTTGGATGGATCTCGGGTGAAAGGTATCACACCGACAGACAGACAGACAGACACACACACACAGACATCCTGTTTTATATAGAGAGATATATACTGAAAATGGCTAAAGTGATGGAAAGCGTTTGGGACAAGGGACAATACACAGTATTTTTGCACTCCCTTACCCCCACTAAACGGAAATATGGAAGACATCTGGAAAAACTAAATAAAAAATTAATTAAATTTTCCTTGCCTGTCATTTCAAAGAAATATGATTAAAAGAAAAATTACTGCACAAATATGCATTAATATATATATATATATATATATATATATATATATATATGTATATATGTGTGTGTGTGTGTGTGTGTGTGTGTGTGTGTGTGTGTGTGTGTGTGTGTGTGTGTGTGGCAAAACTTCCAAACCCCATTTTCCTAACCTACCAAAAGAACTTGTGTAAAGATATAGCAGAAAACGGACTGGTGGATATACTAAGCAGGCAGACATTACAGTTGCCAAGGATTGGACGTTGTGGAGAGCTATGATCACTTAATGACGGTTCACGGCACATGAAAGAAGAGGTATGAAAGTATGTGTATCCTTTCAGTGTAAACATTGGAAGCCAGCAAAACGGATAAAGAACGAAAGACAGTGAATCAAAAAGATAGTGACGTGAAGCCGATATGATAGCGCTCCGTCAACGATAAACAAGGGAGAGTGAAAGAGAGAGAGGAGGGGGAGAAGAGATATTTATGTATGTGTGTCTGTCAATGTGTGTGTGTGAAAGAGAGAGAGAGAGAGAAAGTGATGGAGTGAGAGAGGGAGGTGAATTATGCTGTAAAAAAAATAAAATCTTTAGGATAAATATGCAATCAAAGGGGAGGTAATTACGTTAAAAAACTTAATTACGCCAATGCAATTACATAAATGCAATTACTTGCCGACACAAAAGAAATGCAATTGCATTTGGGCGTCAAACGTCTCCCTACGCCATACACATTAAAGTGAATTTCCTTTTATACTACCACCGCCCTCCACGTGAAACAATTTCCGGTGCAACAACAGTAAATAGTGCAGCCCCGCGTTTAGCTCCTTCTTCGCGCATGCGCATTGATCTTTTATGGTAGCTATCGTGAATTCGTCAGGAAGCATTAATCTCACCTGTGGCACAATAGCAGCAGAAGTGGGCAGGAAAATAAACAGGAAACAGTCGTCTCTGACATTTAACTTCAAATAAAGGGTTGGTTTGACGAACTGATACAAAAGGGTTGCAATGCTACTAGTTTCGTTTAGTGTTGGCAACGAGTTGCATTATAACAAGTTGGCAGCATTCGAACAACATAACGCATCATGTGACCTACTTAACGAGCCTGGCTTGGCAAATTTATTTCGAGACTAAACATCTAAAATTCTTTCAAAAACATCTAGAAAAAAATCTAGACTCTCCAGATATACAACTAAAAGTATTCCAGATGATTTATTTTCAATGATTAATCTTTCCATTGATACAAAGAACTGCTAAAATTTCGGAAAAGGCTTGACTTACACGAGAAAGTTACTCGAATAATCTGAAACCTCTACTGAGAACAGCCTGCAAGCGGATAGAAAATGGATTCACTGAATACACAAATTAATAAAAAGCACTGTACAACAAGAATACGTTCTTTTTCCACTGGATTTATTTGTTAGGCGATGAGGATCTCATTAGTAGGCCTAGCATAGAAATAAATACAATATGGGAGCCATTAATAAAGAAAGAGAGACGAACAAAAAATCTTCAACAACAACAGTCATCAAAACATTACAAGCAGCAGCACTAGTCAGCAGGTAGGTTAGGTTTAAGGCTCCAAGTTCACTACAGGTGTTCCCAAGTTCCCATGGGACAACAGCTTAGTGGATTAAATCATGAGTTCGTGAACTTTGTGACATAATAATTGTGCCAGGCAGTGTGGACTCAGGGCGAGCAAAAACTGTAATTCAAAGCGGTAATAAAAATAATAAATAGACGATATCCCTAGACATAGATACGAGAAGAGTCTGAAGGCTTCAGTTCGGAATTCCTTTTAGGTTACCCAGATCGATGATGAAAGCCGGTGAGCTGAGCACAACGATCGAAAGCTTACGATACCAACAACAAAGATGAAGACAATAGTCAGAATATAAATAGTGTAAATAATTTACTTAACGTGTGCAATGAGATAATCCTAAAATAATTGCATGACTTACTTTCAATAGTAAACCAACTAAAAGAGACAACACATGTAACTGGAAGTGTGAATAATGACGAAAGAGCGATAACACTTACTAAACTTGAGAAACATATGACAGTATCACTGGCTTCTTAGTTAATGAATGGCATTCCGTGTAAGGAAATGGCTAATATGATCATTACCAATGAATTGTTGGTGGACCCTGATGGAAAACTGTTAAAACTCTTAGACAACGCCGAGAATAAGAAGAATAGACTGTTAACTGTAAGAAGGCAAAATATATGGTCGTTAGCAAAAGAGCCAATCGAAGATGTGAACTACCTAATGGGGATGTCAAAATCAAACAAGGGCAGAAATCCAAAGGCGCACATGAATAGCAAAAAATGCATTCTAGAAACAAAACAAACAAGGTCTTTACAAACAAAGCAATTGAATGGTGAAGTACATTATAATGTCTAATCTTCGACATAGAAGTGAATGCTGGAAATTTTCCTTATAGATAAAGAAGAAACTTCAAATAACAAGGATATGCTTCTCATGAAGAATGAAAAATATAACATGGTCAGAGCTCGTGACTAATGTGGAAATCATGTGGATAATAGGAACTTCAAGGAAAATGATACTTTCATTTCACCCCATGCAAGGCAGTAAAGCCACTGAGACACAAATGTTATAAAGACAGTAGATAAAGATTGAAGCTGCATTTAAATTTTTGAAGGTTGGCTAGAAAGCCTGAAGCCGGAAGAGATTTCCAGAAACGAGAAGTGCGTAAGAAGAAACTGTTAGCATAGAACTTGCGGTTACATCTAACCAATTCAACTGTGACTGGATGAGACCCCTTGCCTCCAATCTACAACTACGCTTAATTTCATAAAATCTAGATACCATAGCAAACAGCTCATCCGAACAATTATCATGAAAGTATTTATAGACAAGGCACAGGAAGGCTACATTACGGCGGTGGGAAAGTGACTGAAGCCGATACGCCAGATCAGGACCAATAATATTGCTGATTTTTCTTTCTAAATACACAGCAGGTGCACTGGGCCAGATCTGGCAGCAATATTCAAAGCATGGACGAATGGTAAACTTATAAATATTCAAGATAGATTCTATACAGAAAAAAATGTCTAGCACGATAGAATGAACCGACATTTTAAAAATCAGACTTAGCAACTTAGCAAACGGCCACATCACGTTGAATCACCGGTTCCCGCACAATCATCGAAGTTAAGCAACGTCAAGCCTAGTCAGCATCTAGATAGGTAACCATTTGGGAATGCAAGGTACTGTAAACTTGGTTTTGCGGGTGGTGTAATAGGTTTACGGCCACCTCACATTGAAACAGCTGTTTCTTCGCCATCACTGAAGTTAAGCAACGGCGAGCCTGGTCAACATCTAGATAGGTAACCCCTTGGAAATACAAGTTACTGTAAGCTAGGTTTTGTGGGTGGTGTAATATGCTTCCTGCCACCTCACATTGAAACAGCTGTTTCCTCGCCATCACTGAAGTTAAGCAACGGCGTGCCTGGTCAGTACCTAGATGGGTAACCGCTTGAGAATACCAGATGTTGTGATTTGCGGGTGGTATAATGGGCGTATGGCCACATCACGTTGAAACACCGATCGGCAAAGTTAAGCAATATCGAGCCTGGTCAGTCTCTAGATGGATAACCACTTGTGAATACCAGGTGCTGCAAGCGTGTGTGTGTGTGGTATAAATGATAATGGCTTGGAATTGTTAATCCTCGGTCCGAGTTCAAATTCTCACTGGATTCGATATATTCATTTACACGTAATTACCTTTGTGAAAGGCCTGAATCCGTGTCTTTTCTCACAGCTATGGGTTAATTTGTAAGGCTTGATAAACTAAACCACTATAAAAAAAAATACAATCTAAAAATAGATTATGGCTTTAAATAACCTGCAAAGCAGTACAAAAATATATCAATCAAACAATCATTTGAATGGAGCTTTAGTGGAAGCACCCTCTCGAGAGATTCCAAAATGTAGCACTTCTTTGGAAGAATCTGTCCGAATGGAAGTTCGTTGCAAAGACAATTTCGTCCATGCACGGATTTTCGTTTTCAGTGGACTCTCTTCTTCCTATTATACAAAGCTTATTAAATAAAATCTCTTAATTAATATGAACTTGAAAACAGAACAAGGCTGTTCTTGTAGTGCCGCCAATGGGGATCGATCCCGTTATTAATACTTCACTACAGCTGCATTCTCACCATTTGTTTTTTCTTCAAGGTGACGTCGTTGAGGAGTTGTTTAAATCAGGCACTTTAGACACAAGTGAATGCGTTTGCTAATAGGCCGCCCACTTCTTTCCGTCTTATAGCACTTGAGCAGAGTTGTTATTTGAAGTCTTTGGAAGCTGGTTGCTATTTCTAGAATTTTGCCTCTATATGCAGACCCTGTTGTGATTAAACCACTCTGACCAGCACGAACGTTTGTTTCTTTACTGCAGTTTCTTCTTTATGCCGTTTCTCTTTTGTTTACAAAAAAAAAATAATGCATCGTTTATCCTTTCTAAGAACTAAAGGATGATTTTTTTTTCCATTGTCTGTGCTTGGATTTTGAAAAGTTTTATTTTTTTTCTTTTTTTTTCTTTTTTTTTCTTTTTTTTTTCTTTTTTTTTTTCTTTTTTTTCCGTTTCTGGTTGCCGCTGGCTCTACCGCTATTATTTCACCAGAGAAGCCATTTTTTTTTTACCAAGCTATGTTGTTATTTATTGTTACTTATTTATTTATTTCCTTATTTACCGCGAAGAGATTCAAGTGGACCAACATGAATTTGAAGGCAAAGAAATTTCGACGGAAGTAGAATGGATGGAAATCGACCAACGACAACAACAGAGAGTCTTAAGAGAAGGAGAAGAAATAAGGAAAAAGGAAAAAATAGATAACAATTATTGTTATTATCATCATCATCATCATCATTATTATTATTATTATTATTATTATTAAGAATTAGTATTGTTATTAGGAATTATTATTATTAATAAGAATTATTTTTATTGGAAAAGAAGACAGGTAAAAAAAAGAAAAGTCAATGTTTAACAATAGTGAACAATATTTTGACATTATGTCTGCTTTCTTCATGTTTAAAAAGTGCATACAAATATAAAAAATTCAATTTAAAAATATTTTTTTAAAATTTTGTATAAAGGTCGCTTGTCTTGAGAAAATTATTATTATTATTATTATTATTATTATTATTATTATTATTATTATTATTATTATTATTTCCTTGGATTTCTGTTGTATACACATTTCCTTTCGGATCCCAACCAGCGACCTAAGTTCAAAAACGGCATCATGACATTTTCCACTGTTCATTTCTGTTTTAAAAAAGAAAAAAAAATCCTAAGATCACGTACATTTTACATAGATAAAGCTCTTTCTAATGTGTGAGCTGTACTTGTGAGTACAATGTTTTTGTATTCCTTAAAGGCATGCGCTACCAGGAATCCCTTCAGTGAATCTATCAGAACCTTTTCCAATCAATCCGAGGGCTGCAACTACAACTGGAATTATTGATGTCCTCATATGACACATTTTTTAAATTTCGAGTTGAAGATGCTTTTATTTTGATAGTTTTTTCAAAAGTACATGACAATCTTCAGAGACTTCCGTATCAATAATAAAGTCCTTTCTGTTCTTGTGGTCTTTGATGACGATGTCTGGCCGATTAGCTTTGTATGTGTGTATTGTACAGTTCAATAAAATTGTTGCAAGTCCTTATCTCTGCAACCGGGTCTGGGTGAGGTTTTTACCAGTTTCTTGCAGTTTCCTTCCAGTAAAACTGGCATATTTTCCAGTGCAGATATTGGCCCACTCTATCACGCAGCTAACACTGTGCAACCTGATACAAGATGGTCAATTCTTTCTGAATATTATTATTATTGTTATTATTATTGTGTGATATCATCTTGCAAGAGATTAATTTTAATTAATCGCGGTCTATGAGTAAACAAAGCACTGTCATTCAGTTATGTGTCTTTCGATACATGACTGACGAGGCAGATTTTTTTCTTTCCGCGGTAGACCATCCAAGGCTATAGAACCCGGTCTCCCGGGAGAAGAGGAGGATAAATACCATTGCCAAGTTTATTAGCATTATTATAAGAGTATTAATGGATTCTACTGGAATTCGAACTCGGCTCTCCTATTCCTCAATCTGAGCCGCCTTTCCATTACTCCGCCGTGCCTTCTACAGTAATGCTTTCTCCTGTAGGAGAAATTACTATTGTTGGAGAATTATCTATGTTAGGACTTTTCGTTTAGATAGAGAAGTTTTTGCGGATGATATGTGCAGTTTCACACAAAGTAATATTTATTATTATTATATAAAAAAGAGATAAGTAAAAGACAGATCAGAAATCTATTAAAAGATGTAGAAACAGAAAGGCGAGTGAAAAAGTGAGCAAGATGAGGGCTAGAAGCAGAGGAGAAAGATCAAGATGAAAATGACAATGATCGAAGGCATATGGAATGAAAACGAAAAGATGACAGTGGCTAAGAATGGTCAATTTATCAGTACAATTAATAAAAGAAAATAACAAATTTGTAACAGTTACGGTATAAAAATGCCATATGGTCGAATAATTCAAAATTTTGAAAAAATAAGTGTTGTGGATCCCGGGGATGGAATCCTGCACAAATAAATAAACAACGCCATTAACTGCAATATGAAAATAAGTGTATTGAACGTAAGAATAGAAACTTGAAATGAAGATTAGTAGTCCATGAATGCGGGTTAGTAGAAAGTATATGTACAAGTCTCTGTAAGTTAAGCCGTAATTCTCTCTCTCTCTCTCTCTCTCTCTCTCTCTCTCTCTCTCTCTCTCTCTCTCTCTCTCTCTCTCTAGACTCTACGTATCTCAGCCTTGTTTCAACGTATCTCCGCGTATCTCTAACTCTGTCAGTATAAGTATACTTTAGTCCATCTTGTGCAAAAGGGGAGAGCCCCACAACAATAAGTGAATTTAACATGTATATCTTTTCGGTGCCACTTTGAGCTCTTTGTTAAAATCAAAAGAAGAATCAGCACTATTATCAGTACTAATCTGGCAGCTCGGCTTCAGTCACTTTCATAAAGGCACTAAGATCGACCAAGAAATTTCAATGCGTTGTGCAAATTTTCATTGTGCAGCTGGGAAACAAGAAATCATTGATTCAGCAATCCATCAATTTGCAGGTAATAAACGTAGTAGAATATATCTCTCCAATGCAGGCCACGTTAGCTACAAGAAGAGTCATATTGATAGAGTTTGGGAAATTGTGATCTGTGCTACACGATGGGAATAACTTAACATGCGGGGTGTGTTGAGAAGACCTGCAGAAACCGCTCGGGTGTCGCCCGTCACATGAAACCCCATGAGCCATCTCAACAGAATTTATAAAATAGGCACAACGATGTACGAACAATTTATTTTTGCCACGTTTGCAATAAGCATTGCAAGTTATTTTCTAGCCTCAAGAGCCATTGTCGTTCTCACGTGGACTAAAACCGTGTATCAAATTTGTCAGCGATGGTCATACTTATTGAATGATTCAATAGCTATCACGTATATACATATACATATATATATATATATATATATATATATATATATATATATATATGTGTGTGTGTGTGTGTGTGTGTGTGTGTGTGTGTGTGAGTGTGTAAAATTATGTGTATCATAGCTCAGAAGACGGGAAAAATATATATCTAAGCGACATGTTCTTGTGTAGATGTTTCATATGATGCATCACGTTGCGAATAAAAGTCGGTTTGGAAGGGGAAAAGAGACACGTCTTGTCGCAACAGCATCTTGTAGTCAAACATACAGAAAAGCTGCTGGCATTTTGTTTCCTTTCCTTGTAAACGGTTTCATGCAACCCCACATAGCAGCCATTAAGAGGGGCTCTCTGGCAAATAACGTGACTTAATCCCACAAGAAAATTGCGACCTGTACTACACGATGGGAATAATTTAACATGCGGGGTGTATGTGAATATATATATATATATATATATATATATATATATATATATGTATATATATATGTGTGTGTGTGTGTGTGTGTGTGTGTGTGTGTGTGTGTGTGTGTGTGTGTGTGTGTGTGTGTGTTTGTGTGTGTGCAGAATTATGTGCAACATAACTCTGAAATCAGGGGAAATATATATCTAAGAAATAGGTTATTGTGGAGATGTTTCATATGATGCATCACGTTGCGAATACAAACCGGTTTGGACGAGAATCGGAAAGTCTTCACGGAGGGTTAAAGAGACACGTCTTGTCGCAGCACCATCTTGTTGTGTCTGTTGTGGCCTTGTTAGGGCCAGAAATAAAGGCACAAACAGAGGAACTGAGTTGAACAAATATATTAACAGAAACAGTAATACAAACATATACAAACGAGAGTGTTACAGCAAGAATGTTCGGTCCGACTGTCAGAGCTGACTGCTGGAAACTTCCCTCTCCAAAAGGCAGTACCTGCTCCTATTTATAGTGTGCGTGGGTAAATTACCATAACATAGTCAAAGATACAAAAAAAAAGCGACTGACGTTTTGTGTCCTTTCCTTGTAAACGGTTTCATACAACCCCACCTAACGGTCATTAAGAGGAGTTTCCTGGCAAATCCCGTGACGTAATCCCAGAAGATTAAGGAAAGAAAAGAAAAAGGGAACGAGGAAGAATCAAACACGAATGAGAATACGAAAAGAAGGCTGGGAATAATTTTTTTAAAGAAAGCAAGAAGAATGCTTATACATTTATACATTTATACATGGGTGTCCATAAAGTTCGTGTGCACTTTAAAAAATTTATAACTTTATTTGTATTTGCGATAGAAATAATTTGTAAAAAGGATTAGAAAGAAGTAAATCTATATTTTTTAAGGTTTTATTGAAATTTTATTTAAGTTTCCACATGTCTTCCATCATTAGCAATACAAAGGATAATACGATTTTGCAGTTCATGGAAAACATTTGCCAACTGATTTACAGTAATGCCTGAAATAAATCACATTAGTTATTTTAGCTATACTTAAAACTAGGTACATTAAACATTATAACATTTTTTACATATTATTTCTATCGCAAATACAAATAAAGTTATAATTTTTTTTAAGTGCACAAGAATTTTATGGACACCCTGTATTTAGTGGATCCACATATTTGAGTATCCGTTACTAATTTTTAAACAGTGTAATTCAACGTCTTCCGGTATATTCAGTGAACAGGAACTCTTTCCTAAAAATTTTCTCAAATTTTGCTGACAATGTCTGTATGTTTAATGTTTACTGCTTTTTACACTTCTAGGCATTTATATGAAAATCAGAATTATTGTTAATCTATCGAAAGTTTATTTTTCGTTCTCTTTTCAAGTTCGCGAATTCATTTTTTGATAGATTTAGAAAATTGAATAAGAAAAATACCAAAATTTTAAAAACCTGTTTAAATGAATATATTCTGTCGATAAATAAAGGGTGCCGATGTATGTATATTTACTAATCCTTTTTACAAATTATTTCTATCGCAAATACAAATAAAGTTAGAAATTTTTTAAAGTGTACACGAACTTTATGGACACCCTGTACTTTGACAGTGTTTTATTGCTTTTTACAATATGGCCTCACTCTTATGTAACTCTTCTGATGTATAGTTTTAAAGTGCACACGAACTTTATGGACACCCTGTACTTTGACAGTGTTTTATTGCTTTTTACAATATGGCCTCACTCTTATGTAACTCTTCTGATGTATAGTTTTAAAGTGCACACGAACTTTATGGACAACCTGTACTTTGACAGTGTTTTATTGCTTTTTACAATATGGCCTCACTCTTATGTAACTCTTCTGATGTATAGTTTTAAAGTGCACACGAACTTTATGGACACCCTGTACTTTGACAGTGTTTTATTGCTTTTTACAATATGGCCTCACTCTTATGTAACTCTTCTGCTCTATAGTTTTAAAGTGCACACGAACTTTATGGACACCCTGTATATGACTAGAAATCACTGAAGAGGCTGGAAGAATACAATAAGGTGAAAATGGAAATACGGAAGTGATTGTCACGCCGTCGATGGTGATAATGTGACACAGAAGAAGAGGTAAAGACAGTTGTCAACGTTCATGACAGTGTTGCGAGCGGTATATTGAGACCAGGCAGAAGAAAAGGTGACTTTGGCACTGCTAACGAGGTTCGGAAGTTCTTAAATAAAGGACAGTGATATCCTCGTCATGTACTGTATGAAAGTATAAAGAGAAATTGAAAGAAGGTAGCGAAAATGTCAATGGTAACAGGATAGCTAAGGAGGAGATTACAACGCCGCCGGCACGGATTATATAGCTTTGAAAGTTGCATGTAGAAAAGGATGATGCAGACGACGATAATAACGACCAGAAAAGTGAGCAACGCGCCTACAACAAAGCCTACAATGGAGCATGAACAAGACATTGAGAACATCAGTGATAAAGAGACAAAGAGGAAAACTAAGTGATCCCTACTGAGTTTTCGTCTTCAACAAGGGGAATGAGACAAAGTATGTTTCTGGAGAAAGATTAATCACAGAGAACACGTGACAATGAAAAAAGAAAAACAGTTCATCTTTAAATCAAAAAGTTTGAAAGAGAAGGCAGCAAAATTATCTTGGAGGAAATGGTGTACAGAGAATCAATCTGCAGATGCAGAATTTCGGTAGCAATTAAAAATGGAGGGAAAAATAACTTGGAAGAAAAACTTAATATTACAGACGCAAAGAAAGCAGAACTCCATTAAAGACAATGAAAGGTCAAAATTAGTGAAAACGGAGCAAACTTTAACAGAATTATTTTAAATGAAATTTAATGTCGGAAAAAAAGATTTTTTAAATGCTAAAAACATACAGATTTTAAAAGCAATCTGAAAGGCTTTTAGGTTGGGTTTTAAATAATAATTTTAAAAAATCAAATAATTTCAAGAATTTTAAGATAATTTTGAGAAGTAATAAAATATTTCCTCTTTTTTTTTTACTGTTGTCAGTAACTTTAACAGGAAGCAAAACTGCAAAGGCATAGTTGAAGGAGTTTTGGGAACAAGGGGTCTCTGTTGCGAAAATTCGGCCGGACACAAAAGCCGTCTTCTTTCTTTTCTAGAAGGTGTGTGGGGACAAGTCGGGGAAAATCTTGGTGGGGTGGATCCCTGATTTTGGAGAGTGGGTAGTTTAATTACGATTTATTGTTAGCGCCATTTTGTCTGATGAAATTGATTGTCAGTTCCGTTATCGAAAAAACAGCAGAAAGACAAAAATGTTTGATTTTAAGCATCCGTCTCAAGGAGAACACTTCCTTTACCATGTGAACTATTAAGGTGAGTCGGTGTTGCCCGGTACATTTTAAAAAGCTCATTGAATTTAAACCGTTAAAAAAGCTCACTGAATTTAAATCGTTTCTAATTTGCATATTCGTATGCAAAAGGAGCTAAAAAATACTGCTGGATGAATTTTTCGAGTAAAAACGTTATTAGAAATATTCTGAATTGAAATTTACAAAGAGTGTCCCATAGTATATATATATATATATATATATATATATATATATATATATATATATATATATATATATATATATATCAGGCCGGTAAATGTTGTTAATACTGTTTATTATAAACAGATCATTCACTTAAATAATTGTATCGATAAAAAGAACGTATAAACATAAAAATGTCTTAAATAATTGTCGGACTTTGTCTATTTCATAATGTTTATATATATATATATATATATTCCAACGTAACATCATCCAGCTGTTGCGGGCCCACCGTGTGGAAAGGCATCGAGTTTAATGGGCCGAAACCTTGCTGAAGCACGGCGCTCAGCTGAAGATTGCACCTGGTCTGGAGCACTTGATATATATATATATATATATATATATATATATATATATATATATATATATATATATATATATATATATGGCTCGGTCTAAACACCATTTGCAAGTGTTGAAAGCTGTCTGTCTGAAATGACAGCAGCCCTCCCTGTGTAAGCAGAAGAATTTTCTGCGGTCTCTCCAGTTCTTTGGAGGCTCGTCAGTAATTACATTTTCTTGTTTTATACCCACGTTAGGGAATTCATATCGTTTCTTAAATTTACTTTTATATATTTTAATCGTGAATTTATTTTTTAGACGTACTCCCCAAAAAATCTTCCTCCGTTTTTTCTAAAACTTTCTGACCAATTTATTCATATTATTCTTGCCAACTTTGGTTCCTGGCGAATTATTGAACAAAAGACACCTAGGTTGATTTAAAAAAAAAATGAACACTAAATTTTGTCAATTTATGCATTCTGTGGCATCAAATCATTATATAAAGTGGCATCAAATCATTATATATATATATATATATATATATATATATATATATATATATATATATATATATATATATATATATATATACACCCAAGTGTGGGATTGGTATATACGGAGTAAATTCCAATAACCAACAATTATTATTCTTTAAAGAGTGCTCAATACAGAGTAGAGCAGATATAATTATTTATTTGAATATTATAACATAAATATGTTATAAAATCACTACAAAAATAGCCATTTTGTTTCAACACTCCCGGTGTCTTATCAAGTGATGATGTTCAATATATTCATATATATATATATATATATATATATATATATATATAAAACTCTTCGGTAAATCGAAATGAGATTCTCAGTTACTGCGTGTTTATCTAAAAATAAAAACGCTTAAATTCACCTTCATCCCAGCCGTGATAGAATCCCCGACTGAAGCCGATTCAGTCGTGTTTCGCTCCTAGCTAGAAACAATCGGACGTCTAGACACACTGATGAGCTGTGATATAGCAAAACAGTCTGTCTGTAGTTGACTATATATATATATATATATATATATATATATATATATATATATATATATATATAAAATGATCATTCCCCATCACACATATTCCGACAGAGAATATACTGTTTTGTTCAGTATATGCATGTACATTGACTAGCGTATGACTGATTTTCCTAATCACAGAGCCCAAAATACAAATTTAAAACATCATTGTGCATGCATCAGTTTGCTTGAGCCCGACTGAATTTATTGTGAAGTGTACACGTGTCTTTCATATTCACATTCAACTACGCATTTTGCATATTTTCACGCAGACACTGCAATCCACCGGCATTTGTATGCATCTACGCAACGATCTGTTTATAGCAGTCTAATTATTGGTTATATTGTTTTGAATACTAGAATTATTGCGTTTTTTATGACCCAAACAGAATTTTATTATAGTGATGGAAGGCCACCAGAGACGAGGCTGTGAGGCAGAGAAAAAAAAGGAGAGATAAATAGGAGAGGCAGATTATAAGAAAAACATGATGGAAGGGGAAAAGAAGATGAATACTACTTTTAAAAATATGAAAGAAAGAAAAAAAGAAAGAAAGAAAGAAAGAATTGTGTAAATGATGAGTTAAAAAGAAAGAAAAAGAGAAGTAAAGAAAAAGGGTCATATATAATGTCAGGAAAGAAAGAAAGAAAGAAAGAAAGAAAGAAAGCAAGAAAAAGGATCGTGCATATGATGAACGAGAAAGAAATTTAAAACGGATTTTTTAAATGAGGTGTTGAAAAGAAAGTAAGAAGAAAAACGAAATAAAGGGTCGTGTGTATTAAGAAAGAAAGAAAGAAAGAAAGAAAGAAAGAAAGAAAGAAAGAAAGAAAGAAAGAAAGAAAAGGTGTATATAATGAATGGAAAAGAACGAAAGAAATGGTCATGTATATGATGAACGAAAAAGAAATAAAGAAAGAAAGCATTGTTTAAATGAGAAGTTGAAAAGAAAGAAAGAAAGCATTGTTTAAGTGAGGAGTTAAAGAGAAAGAAAGAAAGGAAGAAAGAAAGAAAGAAAGAAAAGGTGTATGTGATGAACGGAAAAAAAATGAAAAAAGTGTCATGTATATGATGAACGAGGAAGAAAGAAATAAAGAAATGATAACATGGTACAAAAAGACGGGAAGTTTTAAAAAAATACGTAAAAATTAAATCTAAAATAAAGAATGGTGTTATTTTTTAGGCTGCGAAGGGAAGAAATAAGAATGAAATGAAGACTAAATAAATAAGAAAAAACAAAGATCCAGAATGAAGGAGAAATCAAATCAGCAGCAGTGTCTTGATTGATTTGGATTTTTTGTTTTGTTTTGTTTTTTTACGGTTTTTCAACACTTTGTGGGTGATTGAAGGACAAAACATATCTTTTGGATTGTAACAATGTTTCTTTTTTACGAGGGAATAATGGCTTGAAGTTTTTTGAAAATAACAATGTTTTTCTTTTTCCTAAAACAAGTCCGACTATTTAACTCGTAGCCTGAGGAGGAGGAGGAAGAGATAGATTCATATATTTCCCATCAGTATTTGCGTTGGAATTCGAACTCGGCTCTCCGATTTCTCATCCCAGGCCGTTATCTATTACACCACCTACACATCCACAGCTGAGACGGCGTGTAAACAAAAAAAAAGACAAGATGTAAAGTATTTTGTTTGTTTTTTCTATTTTAGTTTATTAATTTAGATTAAAGGCGGAATATAAGAAAATAAGTTCGTGAGAAATGGTCACCATTTGATAAAGAAAAGAAAACGAATAATATGTTACGAAATGATATTTGTTTAATCGGGGAAATTTCGGGAAGCAGGTCTCGTAAATATTTTCACCATAATCTCCTTTCCTATTCATGCCCTTGCATGGAATATTGCTGCCATATATGGTCTTGAGCCCCTGCTGTTCAACAAAATCCAGAGACAGATATGCTGTGTGATAGGTCATGATCTGGCATCTTGTCTACAATCACCTTCTCACAGAAGTGCTGTCGCTCCCCTTTGCCTTTTCAACAAATACTTTCACGGTAACTGCTCCGATGAATTACTTTCGTTTGTTCCCAAACTGCATGAATTTAAGCGTGTTGCTAGGTTGGCATCGCGGTCCCACCCTTTCACTGTCGAAACTGTTAAATGTAGCCGCTTCATGTCTCGCACTTCCAGTCTGTGGAACTCCCTTCCTCTTACTTGCTTCCCTGATAGCTGTAATCTCCAACTATTCAAATGCAATGTCAATCGAGATCTTCAGATGCCTTGATCTAATTCCCCGTCCTTCTCTTCATCCTTGCCTCTATCACGCCTCTTTGCGAATGTAAATAGCGATAGCCACAAAGAACTCACTCACTGGCACTTTATGGACGACTGCGTAACCCCACATGAATGTTTCTGTTCGTTTTTGCACGGTATGGCCCTTTCTGGGTGGTTACAAGGCTACATCCAGGCCGCGGAACCGGTTCTCAAGATAAATGGATAGGTTCCAGATAGACGCAGTGTTTATTTTCTGACCTTTGCATTCTTACACGAAGATCAATGGTAGGTTATCATCAGTTCTTCAGTGAGGATGCCAAAATGTGCTTTTCTACCCTCGAGGTGCACCTCTGAATTTAATATATGGCATAAGATTGCTGACAGATGACAGAATTAAATAATCAACGTTTATGAATTATTAATACTATATTCGCTGCATTGATTCACAGCCTGCAATGTAGATATGTTCACGTCCTATTACTTCCTTTATATACTCTGTATATTTGCTGCGAAACTATAAATAATATTGATTGCAAATGAAGGTGACATCAGCTGAAGTTTCTGGGACACATAATGAGGAAGGAGGGCCCGGAGAATCTGATACACACGGCCCGAATAGAGGGAAAGAAAGACAAGGGAAAACATCGTGTGACATACCTGGCGGACTTAAGCAAGTGGATGACAGAACGTGGTCTGGGGGAGGTGGCAGAGGGAAGGAACTTCTTGAGAGCTGCAAGGGATAGAAGGTAGTGGAGAGCTATGATCGCCTACGTCCTGATAGGACATGGCACATAAAAAAAGAAAATAATCTCTGTCGTAGATATTCTTAATAAAATGCAAAGAATCTGCATCTCGGAATCGGCCACATCCCTACAGCCGTAACGTAGCTTCCCTGCGCCTTTTTGTCATATACCGTGTCTATGAACACTAATGGGTATGTCCCAATCCTCAGCAATACGTTGTACACTATTGTAAGTGTGAGGGATATGCTGTCGAAGTCGTCCACCACTAGCAGTGGTTTACCTACTTCACGCCGCTAGCGAGTATTGTATTTTGTTGATGTTATAATGATTACCATTTCATTTACAACCTCCGTTTCGGTTATTCCTCATTCAGTAACCTTTTCTAAGTTACAACAGATAATAATAATAATAATAATAATAATAATAATAATAATAATAATAAGAAGAAGAAGAAGAAGAAGCATGTTATATACCGTACCTATGAACACTAATGGGTATGTCCCAATCTTCATAAATACGTTGGACACTATTGTAAGTGGGAGGAATGTGCTGTCTAAGTAGTCCACCGCTATCAGTGGTTTACCTACTTCACACCGCTGGTGAGTATTGTATTTTGTTGATGTTATAAAGATTACTATTTCATTTCACACCTCCGTTTTGGTTTATTCCCCATTCAACACTTTTCTATAAATATTTTCATGGTAACTTTTCTAATGAGCTTTCCTTTTTGGTACGTACTCTTTACGTATTTTATCGCCCTACTACTTTGGTGACGAGGTCTTATCAACTTACTGGTGAAATGGTTTGATGTAACCAAAAGTTCTATGCTAATAGTTTCTTCCTTAACACATCTCGATGTGGAATTCTCTTCAAATTCTTGCTTTCCAATAAAGTTTGATAATAAAAAAAATTAATATCTGTCTATATCTCTAAGATGAGGTATTATGATTCCTTGCATTATTTACCTTATTTGGACTGTTATCCTCATCTTCATTGCCATATTCACAACGGTTCGGCCGTTGAACGCTACAAAATAAAGGGTTCAATTCGAAATTACAATGATCTGAAGAAGTCCGGAGAACACTACGGCCGAAACGTTGTGAATATGGCAATGAAGATGAGGATAACAGTCCGAATAACGTTAATAATGCAAGTTAAAAAAATGTAAATCCAATGTCAGCTGTTATCTTCTCTCTTCTTAATTACTGTTCTTTTACTGTTTCTCTCCTCCTCAATAAAGTTTCCCTTTTCTCATCTTCTCTCACACTCAATAACCCCTTGTGTCTTAGTGGCTTTATTAGCTTGCTTGGGATGAAATGATTAAAAAATGAAATATAATACATTTTTTCATTATAATGAAATATACTACATTGTTTCAATATAATACAGTATTATTCAATGTTTTCATAGCTAGTAATTCTCTTCTTTAAACTGCTTATTTCCTTTGCTGGTGTAGTTTATGTACAATGTAAATAAATGCATCTTAATGTACAATGTAAATTAATGCCTCTCAATGTACAATGTAAATTAATGCATTTTAATGTACAATGTCAATTAATACATCTTTATGTACAATGTAAATTAATGCATCTTAATGTACAATGTGAATTAATGCCTCTCAATGTACAATATAAATTAATACATCTTAATGTACAATGTAAATTAATGCCTCTCAATGTACAATGTAAATTAATGCATTTTAATGTACAATGTAAATTAATGCCTCTCAATGTACAATGTAAATAAATGCATCTTAATGTACAATGTAAATTAATGCCTCTCAATGTACAATGTAAATTAATGCATTTTAATGTACAATGTCAATTAATACATCTTTATGTACAATGTAAATTAATGCATCTTAATGTACAATGTAAATTAATGCCTCTCAATGTACAATGTAAATTAATGCATCTTAATGTACAATGTCAATTAATACATCTTTATGTACAATGTAAATTAATGCATCTTAATGTACAATGTAAATTAATGCCTCTCAATGTACAATGTAAATTAATGCATTTTAATGTACAATGTCAATTAATACATCTTTATGTACAATGTAAATTAATGCATCTTAATGCACAATGTAAATTAATGCCTCTCAATGTACAATGTAAATTAATGCATCTTAATGTACAACGTCAATTAATACATCTTTATGTACAATGTAAATTAATGCATCTTAATGTACAATGTAAATTAATGCCTCTCAATGTACAATGTAAATTAATGCATTTTAATGTACAATGTCAATTAATACATCTTTATGTACAATGTAAATTAATGCATTTTAATGTACAATGTAAATTAATGCCTCTCAATGTACAATGTAAATTAATGCATCTTAATGTACAATGTAAATTAATGCCTCTCAATGTACAATGTAAATTAATGCATTTTAATGTACAATGTAAATTAATGCCTCTCAATGTACAATGTAAATAAATGCATCTTAATGTACAATGTAAATTAATGCCTCTCAATGTACAATGTAAATAAATACATCTTAATGTACAATGTAAATTACTGCCTCTCAATGTACAATGTAAATTAATGCATTTTAATGTACAATGTCAATTAATACATCTTTATGTACAATGTAAATTAATGCATTTTAATGTACAATGTGAATTAATGCCTCTCAATGTACAATGTAAATTAATACATCTTAATGTACAATGTAAATTAATGCCTCTCAATGTACAATGTAAATTAATGCATTTTAATGTACAATGTCAATTAATACATCTTTATGTACAATGTAAATTAATGCATCTTAATGTACAATGTAAATTAATGCCTCTCAATGTACAATGTAAATTAATGCATCTTAATGTACAATGTCAATTAATACATCTTTATGTACAATGGAAATAAATGCATCTTAATGTACAATGTAAATTAATGCCTCTCAATGTACAATGTAAATTAATGCATTTTAATGTACAATGTCAATTAATACATCTTTATGTACAATGTAAATTAATGCATCTTAATGCACAATGTAAATTAATGCCTCTCAATGTACAATGTAAATTAATGCATCTTAATGTACAATGTCAATTAATACATCTTTATGTACAATGTAAATTAATGCATCTTAATGTACAATGTAAATTAATGCCTCTCAATGTACAATGTAAATTAATGCATTTTAATGTACAATGTCAATTAATACATCTTTATGTACAATGTAAATTAATGCATTTTAATGTACAATGTAAATTAATGCCTCTCAATGTACAATGTAAATTAAAGCATCTTAATGTACAATGTAAATTAATGCCTCTCAATGTACAATGTAAATTAATGCATTTTAATGTACAATGTAAATTAATGCCTCTCAATGTACAATGTAAATAAATGCATCTTAATGTACAATGTAAATTAATGCCTCTCAATGTACAATGTAAATAAATGCATCTTAATGTACAATGTAAATTACTGCCTCTCAATGTACAATGTAAATTAATGCATTTTAATGTACAATGTCAATTAATACATCTTTATGTACAATGTAAATAAATGCATTTTAATGTACAATGTGAATTAATGCCTCTCAATGTACAATGTAAATTAATACATCTTAATGTACAATGTAAATTAATGCCTCTCAATGTACAATGTAAATTAATGCAACTTAATGTACAATGTAAATTAATACATCTTTATGTACAATGTAAAATAATACATCTTAATTCTGAAATGAGAAATTATAATTATTATTATTCATGAGTTATTCTAACTTGGGTGCTAATTTTATTTGTTATATCTTCTTAAGATAATGAAGATGTCTTTTGCCGAGGATTCTAACAATACGTCAGGACCTCCCTCATTGCACTAATGTGAAAGGGTTAGTGGATACCTATGTTAGCATGACAGTGGTCGCAGTGATTTGGCAAGTTGAGGCTCGGTCCAGATACACGCTTATGGACACCCCTCATTAAAAACGACATTTTATCAGACCGACCATCGATGGAGTAAACATAAATAACCTAATTTTGATTGTTTCAGTTACACATACACTTAGACCTTCTTCAGTTAGAGAAACAATCTATGACATTGTCAGAACATTCAAATTGAATCCTTTATTCAGCCCACGGGATTTAAGGAAAGCAAAAGGTGATTATCTCACTTTGAGCAAAATGAATTCACGAGGGTCACCTGACGACCAGTGAGTGACATTAGTTCGTAGGGTAACGAAAAGCAGTTACTGATGTAATCAGCTAAAGCGGTAGACGTCATCACAAGCCCATAGTGGAAGAGAGAACAAAGGAGCTCTTCATGGTACCTGTGTAGTCCGCAGAGAAAAGAGACGTCACAAGGTCGTAGAGGGGATCCAGAATCGTACCAAGAACCACATAGAAGTGGCCGTTTTCCACGCGGGAAATATTACAAGTAAGACCCTATCGCTTTTCGCCTCTTTCTCTCTTCTTGTTGTATTCATATATTATAATTTCTCAGAATTTTACAAATAGTGACAGGTATATATATATATATATATATATATATATATATATATATATATATATATATATATATATATATATATATATATATAGTGTATTGGAGCAACAGATCATTATTCAAACATATATTGTTAAATATACAACGAATTCTATTATGTTTGTTCATGAGCCGTTCTAAGTATAGCCGTTCGTATAGTGGCTTTACTTTCGGGAGAAAATAAAGACAAAAACTGTCGAACATTTAGATAATTTTTTTTATTATGCTGTTCCTCGATCTAAGCTTTCGATTTACATGAGCAATCATCAGAGTGGTTATATGGACATTACAACAGAGATGTTCACCATTATCGTCGCATATCAAACTTCTGTGTCAACATAACAGCATGTCACATTTCATGGTGAACATTTCTGTTGTAATGTCCATATAACCACTCTGATGATGGCTCATGTGAGCTGAAAGCTTAGGTTGAGAAACAGCATAATATAAAATATCCAAATGTTGCACAGATTTGTCTTTATTTTCTCCCGAAACTAAAGCCAGTGTACGAAGCTTACAACGGCTAACGACCAACCATAATAGACATTCGTTGTCTGTTATATTTAACAATGTATGTTTGAATATATATATATATATATATATATATATATATATATATATATATATATATATATATATATGTATGTATGTATATATATATATATCGGTAGTGGATGCGCACTGCTGATGAGTCCCAAATATAGGACGAAACGGCCGTCCAGTGCTTTCTGCATTCTGTTGAGGTTTCTTTCAGACTCAATGAATTACTTAATTATAATTATCAAATCCTCCTAACAATTTCTATCACGTATATATATATATATATATATATATATATATATATATATATATATATATATAATCTCTTCTATGACATAGCGATCTAAAATATCTCTTTGAGAAAAATTCATGGTTGTTATTCCTTTCTTTCATCTATTCCCTTCCGTCCGCTGTATTAAGATTTTAGTATATAAAGGATATAATCATGAATATAATAGAGAAATGCAAGCTATAACAATAAAAAATAAATTTGCACTAAAATAAATCCTTTTCAGTATTCTGCTGTCCATGCAAGGGGACATAACTCATATCAGTTAATTACTTTCATGAATTTGTCCTTGTTATGCTGTTTTTCTCTTGCCACTAAATCAGATTAAGTGGATTTCACTGCCTGACGCAGAAATTTAACAGGGAAATCATTTTCGAGATTTAAACCTATCACGAGATGTTATGGAATACAAGGGGCAAATGAAGACGGAGAAAATGGCACCTAAAAACGTTGTCAGTTTCATAACGAATATGAAGAAAATATTTGAGTAAATCGGTTGAATGAATCGGCGTACGTAAGGAAAAAAGATGACATCGGAATAGTTTTGATTTAATTATTTTTAATGTGTGTTGCTGCGTAGGATATTAGCATTTAGATAAGGGGTAGGCATTAACGTTTCCCTGCAGTCGTTTTATAATTGCAGTCGTTAAAGATGATAAATGCCGATTATCAAAGAAAGAGACTTGATATTTAGGATTCTCTGCCATGGAAACATTTTCTGTCTATGTATTGGGGCAATGTTAACTGGAAATAGATTGTTGTATGTATGTATTTAGTTAACAGTAAATATGTAAAGTAAAACTACAAGGACTCCGACAGAAGGAAAGCGAGAAGAAAGGACTAAACACCAATCGTATGAAAACAGAATGCATAGCGATGTAGTAGCCATAGGCTTGCATATTTTTGTCTGAGGGAAAAAGGACTGCAGAGTTGAATATAAATATGGTAGCGTGATGCTAGGAACATTTCTTCTGTGTGAAACGTGTTGTAGGATGGAAAATAATTCATCACCCACAAGACAGTTTCGAACCTTATCAAAGCTGGATAATGAGGACTGAACAGAGGCTATTTTCGGTCTGACCTGGCTCTTGTAAAGATAAAGCCTGACGGAAGGAGTCCGATACTTTTGGAATGATCGAATGAGCCGTCTACTTTACCCCCTTAAGCAAAGGCTCAGATAGATGAGTTCAACTTGAGATGCAATAAACATTCAAGACTCTTTGAGAGTATAACCGCTCCTCGTCAATGTGATTGGTGATTTACTGATGGCATATTGATATTAACTGATGTTTTCTTTGCTGTACTGTTAACGATCTTGGAGAATATTGTGGGGGTCAGCATGGACCATTTCCGATGATAGGTTCCTTTCGATGGACATCGAACTATCGAAAAACAAAATGGAGCGTCGAATGAGTAAGCCGAAGCTCAACACAACGTTGAAATTGTCCACGTTGATTGGCCAAAATTTCAAGCACGTTGATTAGCCAAAATTTTAAGCTCGTTGATTGGCCAACATTTTAAGCAGAGTTAATCCGGCTGTAGAATAATTGTCACGGGTTTTCCGTTCTATCTTGTTTTTTGTTTTTTTGCTTTTTTATTGTACTGTTAATTAATATTTAACTAAACAAATACAATAACTGAATATGATGTAACCAATTATATAACAATAAACATTATACATACTATTTTTACAGGTTCATTGACGATAAAGGAGAATATATTAAGTACCCCTTATTCGCGGGGGGTTTAGGGAGCAGAACCAGCTCCACGAATATTTGTAACCTTCCCTAAAAACGCTTATAGTGATTTTCCAAGCGTAGCTTAAATGTGGTCCCTAAATAAGTACCTATTTTGATTGTCAAAACCCCATATGCCTTAAACTTTCATCCTACACACTTTAGAAACATTTCAGGCCCTTTTTAAAACAATTTTTGAAAATAGTATTGGTGACCATAGACTTAGCGTAAATTTTCTTTCATACGTAAAATAACCGTTTTTAATTAGGCATAGATCGATACAACCATTGAAAATACTGTATTAAATATGTGTAAAAAGACATAAAATATAAAGTTTAAAACATTTTCTAAAAACAGAACTCATGCCTCCGGACTTAGCATAAGATCCCAGCCGCAGCTCCGAACAGAGATCATAGCCCAAGTACTAGGCATGTTTTTTTGCGTTTGTTTTTTTACAATGAAGATGTACAATTCTGCCAATTTTTACCACAAAATGGACTGTTATATGTTTTATGTCACTTAAATAACAGAAAAATAATACAAGAATATTTTAATTATGTTCTATCGAGAAAAAAATATACACGAATCGAGGGAGTTCTCAGCGAATAATTTGTATATAT
Source organism: Acanthosepion esculentum (assembly GCA_964036315.1). Classification (NCBI taxonomy): domain Eukaryota; kingdom Metazoa; phylum Mollusca; class Cephalopoda; order Sepiida; family Sepiidae; genus Acanthosepion; species Acanthosepion esculentum. The sequence goes on along the minus strand of OZ038506.1, from coordinate 25,264,521 downwards.
GCATAAACACGCGAATATTCGGGGTTTCCGCCAATAACACATACATATGTTCTAAATAAAATCCGCGTATGTATGAAACGGCGAATACTGAAACGCGAATAGGCGGAGACTCATTGTATGCTAAAAAACAGACATGTATTGGGTAAAATAAATTAGGACAGAAATATTAGTTTGTTGCATAATTATCAGGCGTTTTTGAAACAATATTATAACGGAAAAAGAAACATAACAATTCAACAATAGCATTTTTAAATGATTATTCCGGAGCGTATGATTATTGACACGCATTTTTATAACCTGAAAATAAAATAATATCGTTATTAAAAGAAAGTTAACAAAACAGTCATTTTTATTAACAAATAATTCGCCTACAAAAACGCCTGATAATTATGCACCAACCCAATATTTAATTCACAGAGTGAATTGACTGCCAACACATGCTAACGAACTCTGTTTACCTGTATGCTATGAGGGTTATTCTGATTTCAAAACTGGGGTACATGGGAGTCTTTTGTTACCTTGATAACAAGCCTTAAAGTGGCCAAAGGTTTCATTCTTGTTATAAGGGCAAATGAGCTGCTGCTCTGCAACCAGTACCTGATGAAGATTTGGATTGGTTTGTTTTGTTTTATGGCATATCAACCTCAATGGATTATTTAATGCCGACAAAATTGTTATTATTGGTAATATTTCTGTCCTAATTTTTTTCAAAAATCTATTTCTGGTAATATTATTTCTTCAAATATGTATAGCTGGTAATATTTGTTTATTCAAAAATGTTTTGCTGGTATTAAAACCTATTTTCACACGTCTTGACCCTTGTTGGGGGGTTAAGTTTTTGATCATATTTGGACCTGGGAACACCAGCAATTAAGAGGTGGTTCCACGCTTCTCAAAACCTGATCAGAGGCCTTGCTGTTGGATGTAGTTTATCGTCTTAACCAGGACACGGACGTCGTTTATCGTCTTAACCAGGACACGGACGTCGTTTATCGTCTTAACCAGGACACGGACGTCGTTTATCGTCTTAACCAGGACACGGACGTCGTTTATCGTCTTAACCAAGACACGGACGTCGTTTATCGTCTTAACCAGGACGACATGATGAAGAGAATTCGGGATTCAACGACGTCGCTTTGTTTACTTTCAATGAGAATAATGGTTTGGTTTCGTTTGGCTTATTTTGTTTTACTGCATATCAACCTTAATGGGTTATTTAATGTCGACAAATTTTTTTATTGCTGGTAATATTTTTTTTTTGTCAAAAATCTGTTTCTGGTAATATTTTTCCTTCAAAATTATTTGCTGGTAATAATTCTTTTCAAAAAAGTATTGCTGGTAATAGTTAACTATTTGCCCATAGATGGGATCCTAACAGGTGCTAGCACCCCGGGTCAGGGTGGACTTGAGAACACCAGCAATTAAGAGGTGGTTCCACGCTCCTCAAAACCTCCTGATCAGAGGCCTTGCTGCTGGACGTATTTTATCGTCTTACCCAGGACGCGGATGTAGTTTAACGTCTTACTCGGGACGGGAGAATAATGGACAAAGGATATGTGGGTGGTGCAACGAATAGCCCCTCGGGATGAGAAACCCGAAAACTAAGTATGAGTACCAATCAAGTTCATTACTTTCACTTACGTGCAAATAACACTGAAAAAAGTATGAATTCATCTCTTTTGTGCACCCCCAGCTATGGGTTACATAGCAGAGCAGACTGTTATACCCACCCACCGCCTAGGAGAGGGACGATTCTGAAATAAAAATCGTAAGAATGTACATGGTCTCCGACTCGGAGCAAAACAATATTCTATATTTTCAATATAATCTCTTTGTCCATGCACTTAACTCATCCTCATTAACAGAACAGATTTGACATTATACAGAGAAAATTTCAGATCAAATTACGATTTTGCAGTTCACGGAAAACATTTGCCAACTGATTTACAGTAATGCCTGAAATCACATTAGTTATTTTAGCTATACTTAAAACTAGGTACATTAAACTTTATAACATTTTATACAGATTATTTCTATCGCAAATACAAATAAAGTTATAAATTTTTTAAAGTGCACACGAACTTTATGGACACCATATATATATATTTAATAAACCGTATGTGGATAAGTTTTCGTTCTGATAAGCTGACCATCTCGGTGTTCACGAAATAAAAATTATAAACGAAATGGATAATGAAAGTCTCCGTCTTCTTATTATCACTTTAAATAATGTTTATATATGAAAATTATACGTGTATTTAAATACTGATCAATTAATTGATTTCTATTGACACATTTTATGGTCTTGCACTATAAACGAGCGGGGAAATCCGGTCAATATGTTTCGGTGAATTCGCGTTTCCCTCCGCCATGTCTGTGATATAAATGCCGTTTTCTCCGGCTTCATGCCAGATCAGAATTTAATCGACTCGCAATTGAACGCTGAAGCTAATATTTTTCTCTGATTTTTAGAATCTGGGTATAGCCGACATATTGCGTATGTGAGATGGAAGCATTGGTAGAGAGTGAGTGATGGAGAGAAAAAGATGGAAAGAGAAAAGTGGGGAACAAAAGAAAAACGAAAAGAAGGAAAAGAGAAAAGGTAATTAGATATAAGGTCGAGGTACGGTAATAAAAAAAGGGGGAGACAGAGAGAGAAAGAGAGAGAGAGAGAAAGAAAACGTAAATCTAAGTGAGCCAAAATTGGGGAAAGACCAATGGAGGAAAGAAGTGAAGAAGAGAAAGGAAAAGGAAAAATGAAGAGGAGAGGGAGTGGGGAAAAGAAATGAAACAAAAGAGGAGAATCAGAGGAAGAGAGGAAAAAAATAGAGGAGGGCGAATAAAATGATGGGATGATGAGTGCAAAACAAAGCGAAATGAGAAAGAGAGAAGCAAAGAAGACGAGAAACGAAAAAGAAAGAAAGAAGGAAAGAAAGAAAGAAAGAAAGAAAGAAAGAAAGAAGGAAAGAAAGAAAGAAAGAAAGAAAGAAGGAAAGAAAGACGAAAAACAATGGAGGAGATACAAAAAAGAAAAAAACTTGAAAAATAGAAGGAAGATCGCCATGAAAAAATGGAAGAGGAGACAGAAATTTTCTAATATTTTCTAAACTTATCATTTCAAATAGGAAATACTTATCTGTCAAAAGCCTGGCAGAAATACCCAAACATACAGCTAGAATTTGAACTCTCACATACTTTCTCATTACCCCTAGTACCAGCAAACCAAGCTCACACACACACACACACACACACACACACACACACACACACACACACACACACATATATATATATATATATATATATATATATATATATATATATATATATATATACATACATATATATATATATATATATATATACCAAACTATCGCAAGTAATTCATGGGTAAAAACTTGACGATCTAAGCAAGATGGCGCAAAAGGTTCTTTTTCCTCTGACCTTTGGCCGTTTTCCTCTCAAGGGAATTCGATTTGAATACTGTACGTTTCCTTTCTCTTACTAGTTCCACATCAAACATTTTTTTTCGTCTAACTTTGCTTAGTCTCAGCCTGCGTGAAGTCGGCTGCCCGTCGAACCTTCAAAAACTGACGCTGAGTTCAACGTCTTTGGTCAACGAGAGGCAAATTATTAGTACTTATTTGAAAAGGTCAAGCACTTCATATGATCGACAGCCGACAGGCAAATGCCGGTACGCGCCCGCGTCGATCAGAAGGTACGATGTGCGTGCGAAAGATGGTCGGATCAAAAGCTGGTGCTAAAAGGTGAGTCTCTCAATAATGAGGTCGTTGCTGACAGAATATAAGTCCCTTTGCTTAATAGGTTGTTAGTGTCAGGTCACCATTTTTTCTTCTTGTTATTTTCGTGTCTCCTCCTTACAGTAAACGTAACTTCTATCTTAAAGAGGTCTATTTTTCTTTAACATTATTTCAGATCATCTCTTAAGGTGGTCAACGCCTTTGCAATAACTTTGATATCAAAATGTTTCTCTTCTAACGTAAGTTGTTTTAAGCGTGTTTTCTTTATGCAAAACCTTTTCTTAAATTTCGATTCAAGCTTTGTGCCATTTTGGTGTCGTGGCCAGATGGTTAGAACGATCGCATTCTAACCATGAGATCTCACCATGGTCGATGTGTCAGAAAGGAAACTTCTTGATGTTATCGGGTCTATCCCAGCGTGCGGCACCTTTGGAAAGTGCCCGAAAACCATACCACGGGTTGACCCAAGCCTTGTGAGTGAAATTGGGTAGACGAAATCCTTGCCGTCGATAGCTGTGCTAGCACGAAGTAACAAGTCATCGTGGCCGAGAGCTTGAGTGTGCTGGTCTTGTTCAAATTTTTGATCACACTAGGTAACACGCTTTTTCCCTGAAACTGTAACTACGATCTGCTCAGCATAGTTGCAGTATGAACCACAAATGCGCCTGAGCAAACGTCTGCAATAGGGATTGGCTAGCCGCTCTAGTAGATGGATATCCTCGGATACGATTGGTCAGCTATACGTACATTGTCCTTTATTTTTCTCTACTGCTATTAATTCTAATTTTTTACTTTCAGCTCGTCCCCGACTAAAACTGTTAATTTGAACTCTAATTTGACGCATTCAATTGTGTACGTATAAATTTATATATATTTGTATACATTTTATATATAATACGTGCGCCGATATCTTAGGGGTAAGGTCTCTGACTGATGCCAAATCGGTCAAGTTTGCTTGAAGCAATCGGACGTCTCCCGCACGGATGAGCTGTGATACAACGAAACAGACTTTTATGTGGATGACTATTTATACTCTCGTTATCCGATCGAGCACTCTGGAGAAAGGTTAATTTCAAAAGAGTGGTTGTTGCTGCTATTAACGCACCGCTCTTCAATTACGAATGGATCCCCGTTGGCCACTGGCGTTTGTATACATTTCATATATAATACCCTTCTTCTAGGGGTAAAATCTCTGAGTTTCGATCCCGGCTTGAAGCAATCGGGCACATATATATATATATATATATATATATATATATATATATATATATATATATATACACGTCCGATTGCTTAGCTAATGCGCTAGTCATACATAGAAATAAATTCAACGACAATTTTGATTTTCAAAATGCTACACTAATAAAAAAAATAACTCACTCAGAAGGAAAATCCTCGAGAGTGCCGCCATTGAATATTAGACAAATATTAATCTACGCCCAGGCCATTTCCCTATTTCACCTTTCTTAACAGAATTACTACTCTCCCAAACAAACGTACAGAAAGAACAGTATCAAGAAATCAAAAGAAAATAGTTGAATCCGTCAACACAGCAATAAAAACAATATCTCCACAAATGACGTAATTTTCAGTTAACAGTATGAAAATAGCGTTCTCTAAATTCTTCCAGTTGCTAAGGACATTTTGTTTTGTTATTATTAGTTACTTTGTTTAATAAATTCATTTCGTTTCGCCTTGAAAAAGTCCACATCGGACAAAACGCGTCGGCAACTATTACAGTTTTCCTATTGTCTTTTACATTTATAAATATATATATATATCTGTGTGTGTGTGTGTGTGTGTGTGTGTGTGTGTGTGTGTGTGTGTGTGTTATGCATGTATAGATAAATGCGAATGTCAGTGTGTCACACTTTTTCACGCCCAACATATCATACCATTTTGGAATTAAGCCGACTCCATGTGCAAATTGAAAACATTCCAGACTAGCAATCCTGAAATTTTTGATTACCAAGTTTTCATTACTGCGCTTGTTTTCAATGATTTTTACGTGTTTTTTTTTTGGTGGGGGTTGCGACAAATTTTTTGTACAATAGCTCCGAAATAAAATTGGGAGTAATTGAAATTAATTCCGAAATCCAACGAAAGTCACCCACGAAATAAAAATAATCATTAGTACAGAAAGTAAGGATTTACGTACATGAAATTGTCTTCAAATTAAGTGGCGGCAGGTGAATTATCGTTGAACTTTTAAAAAGTAAGCTTATATATTAACCCAATACTTAAATGCAGCGATCTATTTTTAGTTCTTCTGTAGTTTATTGTTGCCCATCGCATACGGCAGCAGTATGCCTCTCAGAAAGAAATCTCCGCCAACAAAGGACCAGACTGCATGGAAAAGAGTCAAGGCTGCAGTGAAGAAAAGAAATTCCTGTGCAAATGAAAACCCAGATCAAACAGCTTCCAATGCTGAGAATATGTAAAAACTTAGGGACTCTCAAACTCCTGAACAAGCTTCTATCAAGTGCCCTGCGCAATGGCTAGATTATATGTAGTTTAATAGGGAGACTTTTAACCCTTTGAGCGTATTAACATTTTTTTTTACAGGAAGAATATTATTATCATCATTATTATTATTTGGAAAGAAGGAAGAAAGAAAGAATGGAAGAGAGTGGCAAGCGACCAAAGTGATGCTAAAATACAAACATATGAAACTCAATATACGTATCATCACAGGCAAATGTACACGATACAGTTCTGATAAATGTAGGGTATAACCTTGCGGGTGAGGCCCAGTTAAAATACCTTCAGAACGGGTAAAGAACATTGCACAGACGGTCGCCGACCGAGAGTGTTTCCAAGCATCTCGATGGGACTATTGCTCGCCTTCGCAGCTGTCTCATCTTTCAAAACTAGATATAAAAAATGGACAACACTCTCGAAATCCAGACAAGATTTTTGCCCACTACTCTCGCTCATAAATCGGGATGAACAGTGCGTCATTCCCTAGGGAACATGTCCAGCTGGTTAATGGCAGACAGCTGACAAGCAAGTCTTTGATACTATACGGGATATATTTACTATAGCGCATCTGTATTCACCGAGAGAAATATGCGTATGTTAAGACTTTCAATCACTTCAGATAAAAGACTATTGAGCCATGCCAGGTGTATTATTATTATTATTATTATTATTATTATTATTATTATTATTATTATTATTTCCTTTGATTTCTGGCGTTTACACATTTCTTTCTGGGTCCCGCCCAGAGACCTAAGGTTAGAAATGGCACCATGACACTTTCCATTGACAATACAAAACAAAAAAAATAATTTACATAGATAAAGCCCTTGGTAAAGTATGGGCTGTACTTGTGTGAACAATTTTTTGTATTTCTTAGAGGCATGGACTTCCAGGAATCCCTTCAATCAGCCTACTGGAATCTTTCTTCAACCAATCCGAGAGCTCCAACTACAACAGCGGTTGTTGATGTTCCCATGTGCCACATTTTTAGGATTTCTATTTCAAGGTCCTTGTATTTTGACAGCTTTTTGAATATCTTCAAAGATACATTGCAGTCTGCAGGGACTAATTTTTTTGTTCGTGGTCTCTAATAACAATGTCTGGGCGACTGGCTTTGGTTGTTCTGTCAGTGTGTATTGTGTAGTCCCATAGAATTGTAACAGGTCCTATCTCCGTAACCGGGTCTGGGTGGTGTTCATACCAGTTTCTTTCAGTTTCCTTCCCGTAGAAGTTGCAAATTTTCCAGTGCAGATATTGGCCCACTCTGTCATGTCGGGTTTTATACTCAGTGCAACCTGATACAAGATGATCAATTGTTTCTGGATATTCATCACAGAATCTGCATTTCGGGCTAACACAATATTTTAGTATATGTGCTTGATAATTTCTAGTTAACAAGCATTGGTCCTGTGCAGCAAGGATAAAATTATTATTATCCTTGCTGCACGGGACCAATGCTTGTTAACTAGAAATTATCAAGTTCTTGTTAGAGGATCCTAAATACTTTCCTAAATGCTTAGATGTGGCACAAGGGCAAACGTATGGGGAATACGGCGAGGATCGAACTCAATATTCAGTCGGTCGTAATTGATCTACTGTCGAAGTACCCAAGGTGCGCCTTTTATGTTGATCATTAAGTATAACACGCTAACTGTAATGCAGCTAGAAGCACGACGTTGAAAAGAGAAAAATTCTTTCTCTAATACGAATTCAAAACTCCGAGCTGATATCTCCAGGAAAAAGAAAAGAAGAAAAGAAATAATGCTGTAAAAAAATAGATTTTTTTATCCTTAAATAAACGACTATCTTTACAATGGCCGCTGTGTTTGAACTTTTTCAACATTTATTTATTTTTTAAACAACTCTCTATGGTACAATCTTATGTTCGGCTGTGATGCTAACTTGCTTTTTCTATGGAGTAATGCATTT
>OZ038506.1:25233850-25253850 GCA_964036315.1 Acanthosepion esculentum | reverse complement strand
TATATATATATATATACATATATATATATGGGGGTGAATGTGGATAGCTATGATCGCCCACATTCTGAAAAGAGGATACTAAGAGAAAGAGAGGGTGAATTCAATTAAATTACTCTTCTTGAGCGATGTTCCTTCATCCGAAGTCATACGCTAGCACCATTGCGCTATTCAACAAAGAACATAACTCTCTCTAAAATTCTAACCCGTCTCGTCGATAAGATTCGGCTCTTGATAACAGCATATCGGTGGGAAAATACACTCATGATTTTTGACTTTATGTTTACGGTTCCAAAAAACGCCTCCTCGGAACCGTTACTCCAGACATTGTCATTGCACATAATCTATTTAAGCCACCTGCGATAAATTATAGCTTGCAACAGCGATGTACATTGATTAGCTGAGAGACGAACTAATAGTCCAGTCTCTATTTTTTATACGATGGACAGCTAACAAGTAAAAACGACACGGAACTAATAACTAAGATTCCAATGACTAAAAATTGTAGCAGAATTAGATCGGAAACTGGGCTTGCCGTTATATACAGCAATGCTTTCTGCTCCGGTGGAGTAATGTATAGCGGCTCTGATTGAGGTGTCGGAGTCCCGAGTTCGAATTCCAGTCGAATCTATTACTTTCACTTACGTGCTAATACCCTTGGGAAAGGTATGAATCCTCTTCTTCTCACCCCCAGCTAGGGGTAAATAGTAGGACAGACCGGGTTCAATAGCCTTGGATGGCAACTGGTCTACTGCAGAAAATGGCAACCCACTTCTGGAAAAAAACCTGCCTCCTCAATCATGTATCGAAATTTACATTGCGTAAGCGTGTATCGCACATGACACCTGACTTTTATAGATGCTATGTATGGCGCCAAACCCATTCAGCTGTATAGAACCGCTCCCCAAGATCAATACTGAAATAAAGGCTTTCAGCGAGTGAAAATCTGAGGGCCTTAGCAAAGATCGTCCCGCTTTGTACATTGAGGATTGGCGCTACAGATTTACAAAGAACTGTACCAAATAACAGAAACTTCATCAATTGAGGACGACCAACAGCATCAACAACTAAAATGGTTGGCATATGTAACTCGAAGAGAAAATAATAACGTAATTCAGATGTTGATATTCAACAATACTTCAAACAAAAGGTTAGGAAGGAAATTGACATCGTTGTATATTGCTTCTGGACTCAAATAATGCGACGAAGACGGATATATAAAAAAATATATTAATAGCTTTATTGTTCGAGTTGCGGCAATTGGGTAGAGTGAAGGAGTATCACAGAGGTTAGGATTGTGCACACAGGAATTGACGGAGACAAATATTCGGTGAACCTCTACCCAGCCTCTCTCTCTCTCTCTCTCTCTCTCTCTCTCTCTCTCTCTCTCTCTCTCTCTCTCTCTCTCTCTCTCTCTCTCTCTCTCTCTGGCCAAGAGTTGGACCGTTTTTATAACATTTGAATACTTAGAAAACTTCACGTGGCTACGCCTTCTTCCGGTATGTCGCCTATGCAACTTCTTGTGGTCATGCCCCTTCTGGCATGCGCACACTCAAGCATGCATTTCCTTCTGCTCAGGACATATTTGCGCCCTGTTTATTCAAGGCTAAGGACACCTATGCGGCCTGTTTAGGCTATCACCGATTCCGATTTTCGTTCACTCGCTGATGCAGCGGAAGAGAGGTCAAAGGTCTTCCTCAACCGATATCCAACACCATCGATACTGGAAAGAGCGATAACAGCTACTGGACTTGAGAAACTTCTTTTCCTTAAAATTTGTTTTAAGTGAAAGATTTTATAAATTTCAACCGAAGTCAGTACTGGATACTTGGTCAATGAATGCCAGCTATTTCCTTGTCGGGAAACGGCTAAGACTACCATTAACATAAAAATATGACGTCTATTTCAAATGCGCCCATCCACTAAAAATAATGTTTGAAGTAATAATAATAATATATATATATATATATATATATATATATATATATATATATATATATATATATATAATGATTAAGGTAATAAACACTGGACAATCTCTTCAGAGTTGAATAGAAGAATTGAAGCCAGTGAAATATGGTGCTAACGACGAATGGTGAGAATACAATAGACGGTGTATGAGATAAACAAGGGCATTTTAAGGAGAATAAGAACAAGGAAACTGTTGCTAACAATATATTAGCTAGATGGGTAGATATGAACACTATATACACGGGACAATCAAGACAATTACACACACACACACACACATATATATATATATATATATATATATAAGTGGTAACACTTTAGATTAGTTAAAACGCATTTCTAAAACATTATGCCATTTCTTTCCATCGTCAATTCTTTACAGGACATATTTTGTTTCTTCTTTCACGTGACAAGTATTGAGCAATAAAAAGGTCATTCTGGTAGCGACCTTTCGAAGAGAGACGTTTTCCTTGTTAAAAAAAGAAACTCTTGGATCACTGAGAGAATGGCTTGACTCATCTAACCTTATATGCAATTAAATACAGTTACAGGGTCCTTACACAATTCTTATTCAAGGAGTTAACTTTAGGTTAATCACTTTGGTTGGAACTTGCTCAAGTTATCTCTATCGCTTTCGAATTCAGAGTTGTCCTTCTCCTACAATAATTCATGTACTACTATTTAATCCGTAGCTGGGGGAGAAGGGAGGTTATTTACACGTAAATGGATGCAAGAAACTGGACTGCAATTCGACCTCGACTCTCCGATTTCTCATTCTGAGCCCCTATCTATGACACCACCCTCCCATTGAAGTCAACACCCAGAAGCGACAGTCTGTTTTATGATAAACGCAATCGTCAGGATATATATATATATATATATATATATATATATATATATATATATATATATTGGATGAAATATCTTTATCATTTTTTTATTATTTGTTGCAATCAACAAAAGTACTTAACGAAACAAAACACACTAATTGAATTAAAGATTATTCGGACACACGTCAGTAGTTCCACTGTAGCAAAAGGAATAAACGTAGAAAATTCAATATCATCTTAAAAGTGTTGACTTCGAAAAAAATAATTTTCATGACAGGCAATTTTTAAAGTTGATATTTATTCATTAAATTTAATGAAAGTTTTTTTTTCAGATTATTTCTGTTAGTGAAAGAAGTAAAAAAAAATCTGAGCTTTAATTAACGTTGATAAAAATAAGATTCAGTATTTTTCTCCCGCGTCTAAAAGTAAAGAAAGGAATTCGCATTTCAATTCAATAGGATGAGTATAGGTTTTCTTGGGATTCTTCAAAAGCAAACGCACAAAGAAAGATGAAAGCAATGTCGAATGTTACCCACCAATCGACAGTAACACGCAGCGTTGACGTTTCGGTTATTATATAGAAATGAAAGACCATTCGACATCGTGTATTCTCCTGCATGGAATTCAGACATTCTCTTATTGTTCTGTGTCAAGACAACATTGTCTTTTCAGCTCTTACAGTGATAATGAAAGAAAAATGAAGAATTGCTAGCGAATTCGTTTTCTAGAACTCACGTACTATTGCGGGAAAAAATCGAAGCGAAAGAGACAGCCAAAAAATAAATAAATGTAACACAGAGAATGACAATGGAAACAATTCACCCCGAAAGAATGAATGTTACCCTTCTGACTTCCGACCTATCCACGCATGCGCAGTATGTCATTACATCATATTTAATGAGTCGCCGTCTTTGTTTGTTTTTCTCTTGTTTTCCCATTCACTTTTAGTTCATTCATGTAGAAAGATAAATATCAATTCTGACGATATATATATATATATATATATATATATATATATATATATATATATATATATATATATATATATATATATATTATAATAATAATAATAATAATAATAATAATAATAATAATAATAATAATAATAATAAAAAGAAAGAACAGTAAGATATATAATCCGGTGTTCTTATTGATATTTTTATTTTTACAAAACAGTGCTCAATGTAAATTTACAGAGCATAAATATTATAAATTAACTGATTTAAAATATGGTTTCTTCGTAACACAGGAATTACCATGTTTCAAAAACCGAAGCTAAAAACTTCAAATATAATTATATAATTAAATTAAAAGCATTAGTTCTGTTTTATCTTCAAACGAATTTTGGAATAACTTTTTTCTTTTCCTTTTTTTCGACTCAGTAAACTTAAAAATATATATAATCCGGTGTCCTTATTGATATTTTTTTATTATTTTTACAAAACAGTGTTCAATGTAAATTTACAGAGCATAACTATTAGAAATTAACTGATTTAAAATATGGTTTCTTCGCTACACAGGAATTACCATGTTACATTTACTTGCTTCAAAAAGAAATATAGTTCACCAGTAATTAAGAGCAAAAACATTTCAAAATTGTAGCTTGGGTTGGAATACGTTTTGTTTAGCTGCAATTTTGAAATGTTTTTGCTCTTAATTACTGGTGAACTATATTTCTTTTTGAAGCAAGTAAATGTAATAGAATTACTGTGTAGCGAAAAAAACATATTTAAAATCAGTTAATTTATAATATACATACATACATATATATAGATAGATAGATAGATAGATAGATAGATAGATAGATAGATAGATAGATAGATAGATATACACGCATATGAAAAATATGGTTTTTAAGGTATGCTATATTTATGGGTTAAAGTGCTCAATATCAAGGCTAGATCGTATGCAAATATAAAAGTAGACAAGTTCACTACAGATTTTGGCTGTTGCCTTTCTCTATGGCTACTTTCAAGGCCTCATCATCCATGACCTGCGGCTAACCACTGCGAGGTTCATCACAAAGGGACAGATCTCCAGACCTGAATTTCTGAAACCAATGCGTTTCCTCACCGCAAAGTCTTGACGTATTCGGTGACTTGATGTAGCTGGGAACAATCCCACGTTAAAGTCATAGAGCAGAAAAATTCGAATGAATTGATTCGACAACCGCAATGTTTCCTCGCCTTGTGCCGTGTCTGATGTGTGTGTGTGCGCAAACGCACCTGCATTGGTCAAGAGCAAAATGTCCCAACAGCCACCGATTTCCCGGTGCCTGACACACTCATTTGCGTATCGGTGATCGCTTCTTCCCGCTCGACGTAAAACACGGCAAGGTTTTTGGCTTATACAAGTTACGAAATAAAATCTTCACATTTGACGTGATGAAGAACCTCAAGGAACGAAACGTATTGGTATAGAAAAGTTTTCCTCTTGTCATTTCTTTTATTTATATTGTCTTAACAGATAGGTTTCATTTAGATCTAAATGTTTACACACATATACATACACACACACATATACATATATATAAAATCTCCGACTGATGCCAAATCAGTCGGGTTTCAATCATGGCTTGAGGCAATCTGATATCTAAACATACAGATGAGCTGTGGTACAGCGAAACAGTCTGTCTATGGATGACAATATATATATATATATATATATATATATATATATATATATATATATATATATATGGCCTGACGATTGCGTCTAGCATGAAACAACCTGTCACCTCTAAGTGTTGACTTCAATGTTCACTTTTATATTTACACACGCTCTGTGATATTGAACACTTTATCCCATAAATATAGCACGCCCTAAGAGTATATTTCTTTATATATATATATATATATATATATATATATATATATATATATATATATATATATATATATATATATATACCAATTTAACGAAACATATTTTTTCGACATTGAAATACAACAGTCCATTTTTATCTATAGATATTATCGAATAAGGCATGATGGCGATATAGTGAGCTTGTCGGGGTTAGAGTTTTGGTATTGAACAGACACGGATTTTATCAGGACTAGATCTAAAGATACATAGACCGAGTGAATAATTACGGAAGTCTTGTTTCAAAACGAGGCTGATTTAATACGACTAGAGATGATGTCAATGTGGAATTTGAAAATTCATTGAATCATTCCGATTACCAATAGCGTCATAAAATATGCTAAAATATTTCCAAAAGCAGACACTAAATCTTTAATAAATATTCATCGCAAAACATGCAATATCATATTTATTCAAGAGCCTGATAAAAACAGACCCACGAAATCAATACGTAGATTGCAATCTAGGTTTTTGGGGGGGGGGGCGGTTATCAGTTTAACCTTCTTCTGTCCATTTTTCTTCCTGGTTTTCCATCTTTCCTAATTTTGTGCTTCTTTCTGTCTTATTTTCCACCCTCCTTCATACTTGACTTCTTTCTTTCCTTTTTCTTCTTCCATTTCTTCCTTCCTTCCTTCATTCTTCCTTCATTTTTTCCAACGTTCCTTCGTCCCTTCCTTCTTTCCTAGTAACCTTTCTACCCCCCCTTCATTCATTTCTTTCTGTCTTTCTTTCTTTCTTTCTTTCTTTCTTTCTTCCATTCTCCCGCCCGTTTTTCCTTCATTCCTCTCCTTCCTTTCTTTCTACTATTCTTCTTTCCTACACAGCTTCTTTCATTCTTCCTAGTTTTCTTCCTTCTTTCCAAATTTCCTTCAATCTTCCTTTTTTTCTAATGTCCTTTCTACTTCCCTCCTTTCATTTTTCTTTTCTCTTTCCTAGCTTTCTCCATTCCTTTGTCACTCCTTCTTCCCGCCCATTCTTCCTTCCTACTATCCTTCCTTCCTACCTTCCCAGTTTTCTTCATATCTGTGTTCCTTTTATCCTTGTTGTCTTTTTTCTTATTTTCTTCCTTCATACCATCCTTCCTACTTTCATTCTTTCCTAACTCCCATTCTTCTTTCCAACCTTCCTTCGTCCTTTCCTTTTTTAGTGTCCTTTCTTTCATCCCTTGCTTTTCCCTCTCCTTCCTCACTTTATTCATCTCTTATCTCTTTTTCCTTCCTTCCTTCCTTTCTTCCTTCCTTCCTTCCTTTATAGCTATCTTCTTACCTTCATTCTTTCCTATCTCCCTTCTTTCTTTCCAACTGTCTTCCATTCCCTCCTTTTCCCACTTTTCATTTCTTCCTCCATTCTTTCATTCCTTTCTTCTTCTCCCTTTTTCCTTACGACTATCCACCCTTTTTTCCTTCCTTCCTTTATAGATTTCTTCCTACCTTCCGTCTTTCCTAGATTCCTGCCTTTCTTCTCTTTCTTCCTTCGTTCCATCTAACCTAGCTCCCTTTCTTAATTCTTCTTTCTCTTCCTTCCTTCCTACTTTCATTCTTTCTTAATTTCTTTCCTTCCTACCTTCCGTCCTTCCTAACGTCCTTCCTTCTTCCATCCGCTCTCTCTCTCTTCCTTTCTTTCTTCCTTCCTTCTTTCTTTCTTCTCCCTTCTTCTCAATTACTTCCTTCCTACTATCCTACCTTTATTTTCTTTTTTACTTCCTTCCTCTCCCTTAGTTCCTTCCTAATAGCCTTCCTTCCTTCCTCTCTTCCTTTCTTCCTTCCTACATTCCGCCTTTCCTAGATTCCTGTTTTATTTCCTTCTTCTCTTTCTTCCTTCCTTCCTCCCGCCTTTCTTAGCTTCTTTTCTTAATTCTTCATCTTTCCCTTCCTTCCTTTCTTCCTTTATAGCTTTCTTCCTACTTTCATTCTTTCCTAATGTCATTCCTACCTTCCATCTTTCCTTCCTTCCTTCCTTCCTTCCTACTATCCTTCTTAACGGTCACCTAATTAGCTTGACTGATAGGGACATGGATTTATATGTTGAGTCATTACACTATAATGTTAGCTATCTAATTCAGCCTTTTATATGATGTAACCTCAGTAATGAGATGGCTGTCCAAGCCTACTTGAGCCTGAGCGTTGCCTTACATTCGCCTTGGAAGACGCACACGTATTCTTCAGGGTATTTCTTAGGGAACAAAACGCGTCTTGTAAGCTGGAAAATACGGTATTTATAATAATAACGTAATCTCGTACACGGAATTTGGTAGCGAATACAACTTTGTACTGAATATCAATAGATTGCAACACTGCATTTAGGTATTAAATAATTACGTGTTATTTTGTGGAAAAACCTCCCGAGAGGATGCTTCCACGACCACTACAATTTTAGCATCTTCAAGAAAATGCACTTCTTATTTCCTCCTCCCTTCTCCCATACAACACTCTCACTCATTACCCTCTACATTGAGTGGCTCTTGACGCCTGTATTGGATAAAATAAGTAAAAAAAGTTCATCTCGCCAATCATCACTTTACGGTTGGAGCATAAAATATTGACTAAATACTAAGTTTGACTTAAGTCTATAATAATACTGCATTCTTAATAGGTCCGACCGGTTTCTAAAAAATATTTAATAGACCTACTTAACTAATCATTGCTTAAGCGCAGGTGTAGATTAATATTTATTATAATACCTTAGTTTGGCACAAGGATATGCGTATCGAGAGGAGATCGTACACATTAGCAATGGCTTGCAACACTATATTTTTGTTTATAATAGCTTTTTGTTAGGCGCCTTCGTTCTTGCCTTTGTATGTTTCAGATTTGAAAAGTCCAGTCCATTTTATCGATTAATTCCCTTATCTTTCATCTTTCCTCAACACAAATGATTAATTATTGTGTCTGGCTGCACCATCCTTTTCACACTGCCACTATGCCACGCCCATAATCCGAACCCTTCTCCGTAGAGACATCGTATCGGCCAGACTCTTCGTTGTTTAACCCTGCGTTACTCGTCGCCTCGGATTTCCAAAAGTGGATAGTCCTCTGGGGTACTTACACACCCCAGTCCAAAAATGCTCATAATTGTACAATTATGTGAAATATTGTTGTGCTGTTGAGAGCGTAACATAATAGGTGATCTTCGTTATATACATTAAATCAGATCTTAAACTGGAGATATAATCATTCATTGAAATGAAACTTATGTTAAATTTGTTGAATAAACATATGTTGTAAATTGTAGGCGAAATACACCAATAATACAGAAAAGTTTTATCAATCAAAAATAGCCACAGTATATTTCCATAAATAGAAATATAATTACAGGACTGAAAAAGTAATAATAATAACAAGATAGATAGATAGATAGATAGATAGATAGATAGATAGATAGATAGATAAGAGTGAAAACTATTTCTAACCAACACGTTTCGTCCTCTAAATGACGTTATTAAGGCAAATGTATGATTTATTTTGTTACAGGTGTTTATATACAAAAGCAAGAATGTCATTGTCTATAAACTCACGCAACAAAATAAATCCTGCATTTGCTTTAATAAAGCCCCTCAAGGGACGAAAAATGTCGGCTAATAATTGTTTTTCTTCTTGTTTTTTTTTTTTGGTCATTTTGTTCCTCCTTTGCAGATACACGCTATCTAAAAATAATTCACACACACACACATCTCTATCTATCTATCTATCTATCTCTCTCTATCTATCTATCTATATCTATCTATCTATCTATCTCTCTCTCTCTCTATCTATCTATCTATCTATCTATATATATATATATATATATATATATATATATATATATAACGGGTATAACAGCAAAATTGTCCAAATCGTATAACAGCAAATTGTCCAATTGTTAGATGAAGCGTTGTAACTTAGAAATGATTGAAGATATCTTCCTGGAATTCTCTGGGGTTGTTATAATACTACTGGACTTTACTTTGAATAATGAGATTGTATTTTTCTCTAAGTTGAAATGATGATCATTCTTCCTGTTGTGACCTCCTGATCCATTTGTACTCTCTACTGTTCCCTCATTTTTAAACTTATTCACAATTCTCTTGATGGTTCTTGAACGGATTTTGAAGATAGAAGCCAGAATATGAATGTTCGTACCATTACTGAAGGCCTAAATGATCTTTTTCCTCTCACCATTGCTATGACGGGAAGGCATAGTGGGTCTGACACAAAACGATTTTAACCTGTTCTCTTTCTAGGATTCTTTAGTGATTCTTACAGCAAATGGCCTCATGTTGGCTATTCCAGTGTCGCATTTTAGTCATCTTTTACAACACTACACAGAGAATTAAATTTCTGTACCTGCTGCACCAAAATTACAGAAAGTAATTGTCACAAGGATTATGCTGTTTCGGTCTTGTCGCAGAAAGAATGCTTGTTTCGCAAATTAGCACCTGAAATCTTAGCCTTTAAGCGGAGCTCGAAGAGTAACCAATGGAACCGGGAGGAAATACTCAACCTATGCCACCGAGAAAGTCCACATTTATTTATTTGTTTAAAATCGTTATTAATGGAGGATTTTCTTATAAATATTTCTTCATTTGAACTCACCGGGAAGATTTTGTTCACTTTGGATTAAAAAGAAGACATAAATCCACCCGTTGCATTCGGCCACAAGTAATGGACATAAACAAAAGTATTCCCGTTGTCTTGATGATGAATACTATAAGATAGCTAGCATTCTATGACGTCATCGGATAATTTGAATTCATCAAGGACATTCATATGTATACAAATTACGATTCAGAAGTACCTGAACAACGCCCAAAATGAATGTATCACAGTGTTTTGCCACAACTCTTTATGAGCAGTATGTATTTATTACCGAGGCACAAATTACTTTTAATGATTTAGTGAAAATTATTTATTATTAATAAATAGCTGTTCAAATTACCCAAACATTTAGATAGCAATCTTTTACCATCAACTTGATTTTTACTCGCTATTTTTCCTCATCCCTTACTAATTATTTTCTTTCTTTCATTTTCCTTCCACTTCCCTCTCTCTTTTCATTATAATTATCAATTGTTCTCTCTCTCCTTCTCTCTCCCTCTCTCTCTCTCTATCTATCTATCTACTCTTTCTATCTTTCTTCTACAATCCTCTTTGTCTTTTCATTCCTGTCCTTTTCCACTCTCTCTCTCTACCTCTCTCTATCTCTCTCTCTCTTTCTCTTCATAATGTTTTCTCATCTTTCTTCTCTCCGCAGTAGTTTCCATTCTACGCCTACACCCCCTGCCCCTTTGTCGATCACCAATTTTCATATGTTACTTGATTACAATCGCAATTTGCTACCCTACAAAACACCAACACCAACAACAAAATCGGCCGATTTTTATCTCGACGCAAGAGTACAATATTCTGAAGGATAAAATGTCCAAAACCAAATACATTTTTATTCATGTTTTATCTGCTCGGCAGTGTTTCAGAAAATCAACAATATTTTTGAACGATCGACAAGAACTAATTTTATCGAAAAGTGCGATTCAATTTCAAAGCTACACACTTGAGTAAACGTTCACTTGTAAGTAAACATCTGCAAATTATGACCAAACAGCGAACTTGTACAAAGCCCGGAAATTATACAGGGATGAATTTATTGATTTGTTACTTTGATTATGCACGTAAAACAAAGGTTAGCCTTTGGTAACCCATGGAGAGCCGATAACGCTCAAGAATCATTATTTTTTTTTGTTTTATATATAAAACATTGTTAATCTAAACAAGATGAATCCGTGTTCAAGACAGAAAACAAAATTAGAGAAACTCCGAGTTACGGAAATTGAGAAGAAAGATCTATCAATTATAAGAAGTTAGAAGGTCAGCAAAAGAGGCAGCCTAAAATACAGGCTATCGGCTGGAGGCGTTAGAATCAAGTGAGCCCAGAACTGTAAACCGATAAGTGCTTAAAGAGAGAGCGGAAAATGTGACAGAGAAATCCGAAGACACATTGGAATAGATGCCTTCTAAAAGCCAGTTAAAGTATTATGAAACAGGCAGATTTTATTAGAATGAAAAAATATTGTTAAGCTGCTATGTTATATCAATCCTCTAATATGGGGATGGTGAATACTGGATAATCCCCTCTCTGATGAAGAGGGGACCTGAGGCACTCAGTTGACGCTTTTCATGAATTTGGGAAGCATATCTCCTTTAGGAAGCAGTTGAGCAGTTTTGCCAGGATTGGGATTATATTCTTAAGGACGGGCACTCGAATTTTTGTCCGAACCGGTGACCTTCTTAGAATCAAGACTTTTGATAAGACTGAAAATTTCCCGTATCGTGTTAGAGATATTACAAAGTTTGTGCTCCGTGAGGTGAGGTGGAAATCAGGTAAGGGGTCGTCCTAACGTAGAATTAGAGGCAAAGTTCATTGCAAAGATCCTTTGCCTTGTCATATCAGGATGTAATAACATCAGAGCCATTTATGATAGCTGCTAGAAAAGCTTTGCCTTTTCTGAGAATTTTATTCGAGATTTTCCAGAATTTGCGGGAACTTAGTCTTTAGTTTTCAACCTTGACTATGCATAACTAGTCTTTGTTTTTTCTAGAATTCTTTTGCATTGATTTCGGGAGCAGTCCTGAATGCCGTAAGCGTCCCATTCACTGTGGTCAAGAGAAAACCAGACATTATGGTATTGGATAAAGAACATGCATCATCAGAGATATTGCGTGTCCTGAAGACGATAGTTTAGTCCACAATGAAGTAAAACAGGAAAACTATGATAGCATATAATGGGAAGTGTACAATTTATAGTCAGTAAAGAGCGTGGTAGTCATCCCCATTGTTGGTGGTAATATGAGTACCTTAAGTACTGAACTACCGAAGTGTCTTGCGAAGTGACAGGGTCATTATCAAGATTGGACATTTTCAGAAGACTGTGACCCTCGGGACTGCTCGTATACGAATCTTGATTAAACTCTGCCACTTCAAGTTGCCATCTGCTACATTGTTTTCATTTCCTGCAAAATTTGTTCTGTTTGAAGATCAAATAATAATAATAATAATAATAATAATAAACTGTGTTCCCTTCCCAAATCGAACCTGTAGGCCTCGACCGTGGTGATGGAAAGCGAACGAATGGGATTTCATTTTCCCTTTTAAAATGGGGAAGTCATTGATTTGGGATGCGACTTGTGTCGATACATTTTTTAAATATTAAAACTGATCTACAAAAAAAGGTCAATGTATTTATTATTACAGAGCGAATAATTAATATACAACAAAATCCAATATCACCTCATATGAATTTATATATATATATATATATATATATATATATATATATATATATATATATATATTTGTGTCTGTGTGTGTATGTATGTGTGTGTGTGTTTTATTTCTGATGAGTGACATGTGCATGAAACTTTAAGTATCACACATTTATGAGAAACAACTATATAATTCTTTAAATATATATTTTAGCTTTGTCATATATATATATGTGTGTGTGTGGTGTATGCGCGTGTGTGTGTTAAAGATAATGTAGTTGAAATAAAATTCATAAATGAATTTTTTTTATGGTTAGGTAAGGAATGTTAAATAATAGTCTAGCAGGCTATTATTTTTTTAAAGAATTGTATTTTCTTCTGACTAACTCATTTTGACCTTTGTGGTCAGATGGTAGACAAAACAAAGGAAGTCCTTTTTTATTGGTTAAATCTAGTGCGGGAAGATTAGAGAGATATAAAGTTATTTCAGGGAGTAAGTTTTTACGCGTCGAAGAGATCAGACGTGGTTATTTCGTGTCCCGGGGAACTTGCTTCCCAGTAGGGATGATTGAGCGACCACACTGGCTTGTTAAAAATGTACACTACGACGTGTTTAATAAAGTAGTAAGTCAAAATCCCTTTTCCTCCAAACAAACCAACTAGTGATCACCCGGCCGAAAGAAAAAAGAGAAGAAGACAACTTTATTATGATTGCCTCAAGACCGTCTTCCGTCAACCAAAAGAGAACCCCAGAAGGAGGGGCAATACAACATGTGTGTGTATGTATATATGATTTTGGATCAAATATGGATTATAATCCGACAGAATGATAGGATACGGGACACACAAGAAATGTTGATAAATTTAATATGTTTCGCTTTCATTTAACTTTCATTAGAAATAAGATATGGAGTAGAAGAGAGAATTATGTTTTTTTTTTTTTTTTGCGGTGTCTTTCATTGGTTAAGTAGGCCTCACCTGTATTTGTCTTGTCAACATGAGGTATGCTACCAGACAGAAAAAATATCCCTACTGGACACAAGAATTATACACACGAACACTGCTTGGCAGTTAAAATACACATGGGATCTGCTTAAACAATGAAAAAAAAAATAACACAAAAATAAAAAATACCAGAATTTTCTAATCTTTTCCTTATTTCATTTCTGACGAAACTTAAATAAAAGCGAGACATGCTATTTGGTTTGGTATGGTTTGGTATGGTTTGGTATGGTTTGGTTTGGTTTGGTTTGGTATGGTTTGGTATGGTTTGGTTTGGTTTGGTATGGTTTGGTTTGGTTTGGTATGGTTTGGTATGGTTTGGTTTGGTATGGTTTGGTTTGGTTTGGTTTGGTTTGGTTTGGTTTGGTTTGGTATGGTTTGGTATGGTTTGGTTTGGTTTGTTTTAAGGCATATTACCATCAACGGATTATTTAATGCCGACAAGATTTTTATTGCTGCTATTTTTTTATTTTTTTTTCAAAAATGTATTGCTGGTAAAAAGTTTTTCAAAAATCTATTACTGGTATTAAAACCTATTTTTATACTTTCATAGTGTTTTGACACCCGTTGGTGGGGGGGATTAACTATTTGCCCATAGCTGGAACTCTGACAAGTGCTCCCACCCCGGGGCAGGGTGGACCTGGGAACACCAGCAAATAAGAGGTGGTTTCACACTCCTCAAAACCTCTTGATCAAAGACCTTGCTGTCGGACGTAGTTTATCGTCTTACCCAGGACGCGGATGTAGTTTATTGTCATAACCAGGACGACATTTTATTTGTTCCTTATCCTATCACACACACACACACACACACACAGATATATATATATATATATATATATATATATATATATATATATATATATATGTATGTATGTATGTATGTATGTATGTATGTATGTATGTATGATAAAATTAAATGACTCCTCAAATAAGGAAATTCGCGCAGCGCAAGTCCGTTAAAATGCAGTTGCAGGCGTCAATTATCGATTAGCTGCCAAACGATTATTATAATGCCATAAAAATCTTTATGTTTCTGCGGCCGACAAAATGAATCACCTCAGCAGCGAACATCCAAATATGGAATCCTCTAACGCCGACTCTTATGAAATTATGGCTACAATCGTCTCCCATAAATTTGACGTGTCTCTTCTAGCTTGCAGTGTTGATGCTTATTGCTTAGAAATAAAAGAGAGGGGAGAGAAAAAAAAGGTAAAATATGGCCGATACAAGAATTATCGATTTGGCATGCAAGCAAAAGACGAAGATTAGAGAGGGTCAGTTTTAACAGATAAATATATATTAGCGCTTTTATTTGGGAGCATTTGACTGTTGTGCGTTGCGATCCATACACGCGCACATTGACAGATATTCGCTTGTGCGTTTTACATCCGCTAATTTAAATTCGGCACGTTACTACGCCATGAAGTCGCGGTGCTCCCGCAATCGACCAATGAGTCAGCCGCGACTGCAAAGTCTAAATATGGAATCCCTTAACGACGACATTTGTGAAATACTCGTCTCAGCAGATCTCCATTAATTTGTCACGTCGATTCTTATTTTTGTCGTTTATGCTGATTGCGTAAAAATGGCAGCTAATCGATATTGATAACCTAGATCTTATCTAAAAACAAAGACGTGATCTTGGTTCGGTCTTTCATGACGTCGTAATCGAACAATTACCACAATGTCCTGGATTATTGACGAGGTCAGGCCCTCTAACAACATATATCGGCACCGGATAATATGTAGATACAATGCAACGCTATCGCTTTAAAGATTAATAAAAACACGAGAAGAAATCTCTCATACGTAAAATTATTCTTTTATTCGCCTTCTAGACTTTGTCAGTAATATCGTTGTGTGCGTGTGGGTCTCACTGTGTGCGCGCGCGTGTACGTGTGTCGCTTTGGAAGCTTCCTCCAAACATGGATCTCCTCGCGAGCAGGGGAGGTATTTCATGCCTTTTCCGTCTCAGGTGGGTCGCTTATACATATATCCTGTCATCCGGTGGTATGTACATCCTAGCGAAGCTGGGTCGACCGCCTGTTTTAAATGTCGTGGGTAATGACCGACATTCTTTGAGTCGCGAACGAATCTACAACCGGTGGCTATGGGGTTACCTTCCAGGTGAACCTTCTGATTAACCTATCTCCTCTAATGCTCTGGTGAGACACTGAGTGTAAAATCTACTTACACATAATAGTGTCAACACAGATAAACATCTCTTGGAACAATGTTCGTTATCAACATCAAATTCCATTCAGACTTTCTCGTATTTCTTGGCATGAATCTTATATTTGCAGGGCTAATTTCTGCAGTTTTATTTCAGAAAACCAAAGTAAAAAAAAAAGCAGATTCAAATAATTAACTATAAGGAAGACTTGGAAAAACGGAACAGTTGCCGTGAAAATACTTGTATAAGAGACAGAGAAAAGCTACGGCACGTCTGTGAGGAAGCGACATGCCAGATCAGGCCCTATCGCAGTGCATATTCGTCTCTGGATTTTGTCTTGGACTTCGAGACGTACTGCAGGGGTACCAGACCCTATATGACAGAAATATTCTATGCAAAAACGGATAGTTGATTTATAGATTTGAAGGATGGACTCAGACAAGATAAGAAAATTCTTAGTTTCATGCCTGTGACAGACACTCGCACCACTCACACACGGACACACACACACACATAAGCCCTGCCATTAAATGGAGTATTTTAGGAAATTTAAAGACTAGCAAAGTGAACGGCAACTTGAGTCAGGAAGAGAAGCTAGCTATAGCAACATACAAATCTAGCACTGAGTTGTTGAACGGGAGGTCTGAGATCATGGCCAAATGATCACGTCAGAAAGTTAATATTCATTCGGTTTTTCCAGTTACGAGTCCTTTTTTAAAGCTGATCGTTTTGTGTTCATTTTGTTTAGTTCTTTTTTTCGTAACAGATTTAATGTTTAGTATAAGTGCTTAGAAAAAATTCACAGTGTAAGATAGGCAAGAAGTAAGGCATGTAGCAACATCAGCACGGCAAAGTACACTCCTTTAAAGGCAAGGAAGGGCAAAAATATTTTAAGTCAAGTGATAGCGATTGCTGTATGAGTCGTACGATTTTTGAATCAAGCACGGGCAACGCCGGGTCATGCATGTCATGCGGAATACGTGCCCTGTTGTTTGGTAAGTAATTTTCTTTTCGTCACATTTTCCGTCGTAGGATACACACGACGCACTGTCGCTTGGTTTGACGAGGTAAGTCACCGTTTTCTTCGCTATAATCACTTGGCGTCCTCCATACCTTGCCTAGACTTTTCAGCTAACCTGATGAATTTTTATGTGTGTTCTTAACTTTTAAAACTGTGAAAAAACAATAACATAGAGAGAGAAAGGGAGAGAGATGCCATGACAGTTGAAATTTAAAGGAAATATGACTTTATTTATTTCCAACGAGAAATCAAGAGAATTCTTCAGTTCATTGCCGATCAATGCTTAAAGAAGACAATGCCATTTTAGAATTAGGGGTGTATTTATTCGAATGGGGTTCAAGCACGACATATTTTCCACAGATATATTTATATATATATATATTGGTGCCATCTATTAAAATTAATATTATTTTGGTAATTACAGATGTTATGTTGATCTCTATGTACGCGAATTGATATAAATGTTCGCTTGTATTACAACAATCCCAGAATGTTAACCATTTCTTTGCATTGAGTCTCATCATGTAAGCATATGATAAAAGGTAATATATAACACAACATATTATAATGATTTCCAAACGTAGCTTAGATGTGGCACAAGGCAGAGAGAAAGAAAGAGGAAAAGACAATTTAAACATCTGTCTTTCCCACTTTCTTTCTCTCTCTCCCACTATATCTATCTATCTATCTATCTATCTATCTGTCTAATATGTGCGAGCACCTCTAGGCGGTGTAATGGTTAGCAGGTTTGTCTTGCTAGAACAATTACGACTGAATAGTTAATTCGATCCTCGCTGGGTGTCCGATATATTTTCGGCCTTGTGCCACACCTGAGCTACGCTTGGAAAATCACTATATATATATATATATATATATATATATATATATATATATATATATATATATACATAAATATATATATATATATGTGTGTGTGTCTGTGTGTGTCTGTGCGCGCGCGCGTGTGCGGGTGCATGTGTGTACACTCTGAGTTCGAAATCAGGTAAGAATCCTGCATTGTGAATGCTCATTTTCAAAGAAGTCAGGTTCTACCCTCTGGGAAGATAAGCATTAACAAAATCCTCCTATCTCTCATGAATAAACTAAGCCTATTATCGACACACACACGCACACATAGACACACACACACATAAACACACACACACACACATATATATATATATATATATATATATATATATATATGCAGAGAGAATGAGAGGATAGATCGATATACTAGACATGAAGCCATATACCAATTTCTTGTATTGTATTTTTCTTCAAGCAAATATTGTATATGCGAACATGCATACACATTCGCAAACATACGCACGCACAGACACACACACAAACATGCATATATATATATATAGTGAGGAAGAGAAACTTGCAAGTTCGTTGTGACCTTTGAAACTTGCTTATTATGCTGAAATAGGCTAACAAATACAAAAGCCTATTAACATGACTCACACGTAAATACCGAAAAGAATAATTTATTCAAAGTGGCCTCCATTTCTTTCCATTTAAATCCTCAACATTTTCTTCTTTTGCGTAACGTGTCCCTTCAGGATGTGGTCGATAAATGGTTCTCCCCAACTTCCTATCAGTATTAGCTTTTAACCATGTTTGTCTTTATCCCTTACCCTCCCTGTCCTGCTATCGATTTACACAAACTCGCTGTTTCCCTCTGTTCCCCGCTTTCATTATATCTAGTGAGTGTTAAATTTCCCAAGCCTGCGTCCTTATTATGTGTCTTATAACTTGCTCTCCTTTGTATCTCTTAACAATGTTTGTCATTATTACTCCCAAGCCCTGTTCTGACATCCATTTACCCAAACCGGCCATCTACCCTTCTTGCCTTCAGTATTTCCGCTGTGTGTCGAATTCTACAAGACTACCTTCGCCATTATGTATCAAAAACAAAATTACAGCTGTCTCTTTCGGATGCTGAGTTTCAATGTCCTTTTCGTTTCCATTTTGTTTAATTCTGTCTCGTTACTCACAGGCCTAGCCTAAGATATTTTCGGCATCCTTCTCTAAAACCATAGTTCTGTTGCCTCAAATCTTTTCTTCATCTGTGAGGAGTCTTCTAGGATTGGATTCACTAGCATATAAAAGGATTGATAGTATATAGCAGTTCAGCATTCTTTACTTTGTTTGTTTGTTTCTAATGAAATTTTCTGGTTATATATATATATATATATATATATATATATATATATATATATATATATATATGAATTGGACATAGTCCGACAATTTATTTAAAGACATTTATAATATGTTTAACGTTCTTTTTTATAAAAAAAAGAACGTTAAACATATTATAAATGTCTTTAAATATATATATATATATATATATATATATATGTGTGTGTGTGTGTGTGTGTGTGTGTGTGTGTGTGTGTGTGTGTGTGTGTGTGTGTGTGTGTGTGTGTATTATGCCTTTAAATTCGTGGAGGAACATAGGGCCGCAAGATATCGTTGCGGTTTGTATAACAAGCCAGTTTTTAAGTGAGTAATTTGTTAGCCTACAGCACAACCCCCAACCTGGAGGATCTTTGACTCTGGGCATAGAGGATTTCCAGTCGAGACTCGTCTCGAGAAACAGCTACCCGTCCTCGTTTTATACGGGGTCTACGGGGAATTTTTGTACGAGTCTACAGGCAAGGAAATTAAATTCGGCCTTGTGCCGCACCTGACTGCGTGGGGTGGTTGGTAGATATCCTGCAGTTGGAGATTCATTGTGGAATTCACTTGACTCACTTCTAGCAGTTGACAACTACTTCTACGCGCCGCTGGCGAATCTTATATGTGTTGTTCTTGTCCTAAGTATTATCGTTCATTATCAACTTTTGTCTGATTATTCTATTCAGTAACCTCCCCTAGGTTACAACAGAGGTCTT
>OZ038506.1:25211350-25228850 GCA_964036315.1 Acanthosepion esculentum | reverse complement strand
CATCTGCCCTCAACTTCTCTCGATTTATTCTCTCGCGCACATGTCACACGCCGCGAACAGACGCGACTTTAACAAACGAGAGGTTTTGTTCTTTTCTCTTCTTTCTGTGAGGAACAAAGGAGATTTTTCACAATTGCAAATTCTGCCAGATCGTATACCGAGCATTAGCTGCGTATTTACTTGTTTTAATATATATATATATATATATATATATATATATATATATATATATATATATATATATATATATATATGTGCATGTGTGCGTGTATGTGTGTATGTAAATTTATATATATATATATATATGTGAATATATATATATAAATTTACATATATATATATATATACATATATATACATATATATACATTTATATATATATATACATATATATACACACATATATATGCAGATTTATATCTATGTATATATATGTAAATTTATATATATACATATATATATACATATATATATATACATTTATATATACATATATATACATTTATATATATATATATACATATATATATATATTTATATATATACATAGATATACATTTATAGATATATACAGATATATATATATACATTTATAGATATATACAGTTATATATATATATAGAGAGAGAGAGACACTAACACACACATGCACATATATATATATGTAAATTTATATATATATATATGTGTGTGTGTGTGTGTGTGTGTTTGTATGTATGTATGTATGTATTTAACCCAGCAAAAGAGGAACAATGCAAATAAAAGATAGGAGGGCAAATGCTCAAAAAAGAAACAAAAAAAGAAACAAAAAAAGAAACAAAACGATTTGCAAGAAACACGAAAAGGCGGCAGCAGCAGGTGATCGCTTTTCTGAAAATGCAGCTATAGATTGCAATTCTTTTTTTGACTCACGATTCTCAGTGGGTTTTGTCTCTCCTTTACAACAAATATCCACACACAGAGACACACACAGACACAACCACAATCATACACACATACAATGTCACACACACAAAGAAAAGGATACACAAAAGATATTGAGAAATTGACCCTGGAAAAAAAAACACAGTTTCAACCATTTCCTTCGCAGCAGATATTAAACTTCTGCTTGCACACTGACACAGCACTAACGAAAGTCAAAAATTGTATTCAATTCGTGAGCGATGCGTCGCAAACTGCACACATACATAAAGACATATATATATATATATATATATATATATATATATATATATATATATATATATATATATATATATATATGAGTGTAATGAGAATGAAAATAATATATAAATTCTAACGTTCACAGCCTTAATTCAAATGTGTTATAGTGAAAGACACCTAGTCTATAGGTAATAGACTCTCACATCTATTATAAGTAAGAGTCAGGAGTAGTCGAGAGGAAGAGTAGTGTTCAGCGACCACAACTCGATTACTCTGCGTAACACTTTATTACAAGTTCCTAACGTTTCTGTACGTTTAACCTATTTAGGACGCATTTAGTCCAAATACAGTTTCCACTAAGGATTTAACTCCACAACAAAAAGTGGGCTCAATACCAAGAGGAGAGCAATGATTATTATATTTTTTTACATATAGACAAAAACATTTACTCACTACAAAAATGCAACCTTGTTTCGGTGCATTTATTTACACCTTGACTGTGCAGTCGATAAAATTCAAAACTATGTGTATGCGCGAACTTAAAAATATAAAACGGTGACAGTTTACATCTCGTACCCTGTATATGACAAAATATAGTTTTAAATTTTGCTGTCTATATTAACACACGGAGCAGTAGTGCATTTGTTTGACGGAGCCCATCTATCTTCAGGTTGATTTTGAATCCAAAATTATGTCTCTCTTAGACTGGTTACCTCAGGAATACTGTAGATCTTAGCTGTGTCTATTATTTACGATGGTTGAAATTCAGTTTTCCTTCACATAGTCTAGCTGTAATCAAGACAACTGTAGAAACGGACACATGCCTTTTCTATGGTTATTAATGCGAAATAAACGTTATAAACTTGGTCAGAATTTGAGCTGTGCACTCCCATTCTACTTTATGGGCCCTTAACCATTACACTAACCGCACATATGAATCTATAGAGAATTTGATTAAAAAAATGGAAATTGAGTTTAATTTGGAATTTAAATGAGAATAACTGACCGTCCTAAAATGGGCCACAAAGTTGAAATGCAAAGAACGTTTGCATCTACATCATTGCTGAAACAGTAATATCAGTTGCCATGGCGAGGAAGGAAATTCGGAACGAAGATGGGCGGGGAATAGGCAGTTTATTCACTTAGCTCCGAAAACAATCGCTACTTATTGCCAGAAAGGACACGTCGAATTCACTTTACCAATTTAGCCCCAAAATGCCACTCAAGATCAGTCTTATTTACACAACATCGTTGTAATATTTGTTCACGTTTAACTGAACAATATCGGTAGCAATCGACTTCTCTCAGCCCAGTTGAAGACTAATGGGAAGTAAGATTGGACAAAGTGATGGTTAATCACATAGTTTGTCATAGATAAATTTGTTTCTTTTTACGGCTTATAAAACCTTTGTGGGTTATTTAAAGACGAATTATATATACATTTTGTTTCGCGAGTGAATGTTGCATTAAGACTTTGTTTAAAAATAAAAAATGATTTTTCCAGGTACAAGTCCTACTATTTCACTCGTAACTAGGGTAATGGATTCATACCATATACATATATATATATATATATATATATATATATATATATATATATATATATATACAGTGTAACACGGATATAAGAGACCCGGATATAAGAGACACCCGGATATAAGAGCGATTTTATCTGGTCCCAAATTAGAGCCTGTGTTAATAAAACAAAATAGACCAAACCCGGATATAAGAGAACCCCGGATATAAGAGAAACCCGATATAAGATACTTCTTCTCCCGTCCCGACAACTCTCTTATATCCGGGTTACACTGTATGTGTATATATATATATATATATATATATATATATATATATATATATATATATTCAAATTTGTAATATCTGTAAGGGAAGCGTGCTCAATATCAAAGATAGATCGTTTGTCTGGGCATCAGAATAACTTGCCCTTTCTATGGCATTCTCAGCATCCTCTTCAAGTTTTTCTAGATTGATAGATAGATAGATAGACAGACAGACAGATAGATGTCAACAGTCTGAGGTAGACAGATAAATAGGCAAATAGATAGATGGATAAATAGATAGCTTATTAATATTTATATATATATTTCACTAATGACATATTGACACACTTCATATACCTACCACACATACGCACACACACATACACTCACACACACACGCACATCTATATATATATATATATGTGTGTGTGTGTGTGTGTGTGTGTAATGAAACATACTTTAGACAAAACTAATATTTTAACTAAAAAATAAGATAACCAATCCCCGAAAAAAAAAGGAAAATAACCCAAAAAATCTAAAGAAATCAACAAATTAATTAAATAAAAAACAAATTAACATACCAATGCACACATAGGTACAAGCAAATGTAATAATAATAATTAACAATAAATAATTATGTAATCAATAATAACGAATAATTAACAAACAACATCATAAAATAACTAACAAATAACTGCATTCGGATCGACAATTATTTCTACTCAATAAAATAATTGCAAACATATGCGTTAGCGACCACCTAATAACCGTCAGGAAAATACAACAGACTTGGCTAGCCATAATACAACATTGGCCAGCATATATAAACAGTCCAGCGATAATACTACACATGGCCTGAAGATCGTGTTCAAGCATAAAACAGAATGTTGCCGCTTGGTGTTGACTTCAATATCCACTTTTATATTTACCTACGTTCTCTGATATTTTGCACTTTTAACCATAAATATTGCATACCATAAAACTATATTTTTATGATATATATATATAGGATTAGCGTAGACAGACTAAAATTCCAATAACCGAAAATGCTATTCTTAAAAGAGTGGTCAATATAGAGTAGAGCAAATAGTATTCATTCAAAAATTATAACATAGATATTTGTGTTATAATTTTTGAATAAATAATATGTTATATATATATATATATATATATATATATATATATATATATATATATATATATGTGTATGTGTGTGTGTATGTGTGTGTGTATGTGTGTGTGTGTGTGTGTGTGTGTGTGTGTTAGAATGGATTTTTTATTAATCCGGCAGATTTTTATCCCTTTAAATGTTATTTTAGTAGAATCTTCGACATGAATCGAATTTGCGTCCCTTAGGGCAGAGAGACCTACTGTGTAGCCCGGCACGCCTTACCGACTTGGTCATGAAGAACAGACAGTCAAGGGAAGCTAAATTCAAGCGAAATTGCCCGCTGTCATTGATGTAAGTTACATATTTGCACAGTTTCGTATCCAAACGTAAAGAGAAATTTACAAAGGAGTTTTTTTATTAATTGAAAACCTTATTTTTATTGGATAACCGTATTTTAGTAGACGCTCCGTTTATTTATTAAACAGTATATTTATTTATTTTCACCTACCCGCCTGAATGTTCGCGAGATCTTATTAAAGAAAAATTTTCAAATGAAAAATAAGACGAATAGATGAACAAAATTGAAAAGAAGATCTTAATTTATCCTCACAAATATTTGTCTGTCAACATAATCTCGTTCTTTGGATTCAGTCAAAATTTTGTCTTTCACTGAGGCACTATAAACATACATACACCGCGCCTGGTTTTAAGTTTTCAAACCGCGATCAGTAAATTTGCTACACAAATCCTTTAATCGAATCAGTAGCAGAATTTAATTCTGGGTGCTCCACTCGAGTGAAATTGTCCCACAACGAACTACGCTGCTTGGATCTCGCACTAATATTTGTGTTTCTGTACGTGGCATTGAAGTTTAAGAAAAAACACAACAAGCATATAAGCGTCTTTTTCTTTCCGTCTCTCAATGTCTTTCTTTGTTTTGTCCTAATCTCTCTCTCTCTCTCTCTCTCTCTCTCTCTCTCTCTTTCTCTTTCTCTCTCCTTCTCTCTCTCTTTCTCTCTCCTTCCCTCTCTCTCGCTCTCTCTCTCTCTCTCTCCCCCCTCTCTCTCTCTGTATTAATACCCATTTCTCTGTGTGTCTGCTTCTCTCTGTCTCTTCTTCGCTTGATATTGGATAATTTGGCGTGGGCACTGGAGTGTAAATGATGGAACAAAAATAATGGAAGCTAGGTA
Source organism: Acanthosepion esculentum (assembly GCA_964036315.1). Lineage (NCBI taxonomy): Eukaryota > Metazoa > Mollusca > Cephalopoda > Sepiida > Sepiidae > Acanthosepion > Acanthosepion esculentum. Next base: position 25,223,604 of record OZ038506.1, on the reverse strand, counting down.
GGCCAAGAAACGAAATAAAATAATCTAAAAAGAGAAATAAGTAAGACATTGGGAAAATGGCTGCCGATGAATAATTTGTTTGAGATGTAGAGAACGTGAAGCATTCTGGGAAATTATAATAATACTGACAAATGGCAAATAAAATATTAAATAATAATAATAATAATAATAATAATAATAATAATAATAATAATAATAATAATAATAATAATGGTATTTTTCAATACAAACCGATAAGAAAGTGGAGCACAACAAACCGGACATGATGATGGGAGATAATATAGAAAAATGAGAGGTTAATCATTGATTCATCGTGTTCTTCGTGGTACACCGGCAGAGCCGAAGGAAGAAGAGAAAATGACCAACTATGATTCAGTGATCTTGAAACTCGCAAGACGTTTGAAGTTGAAGAAGATCACAATCATACCAGTTGCCATTGGTGCATTTTGTACGGCGACTGACAGAATGGATACATTAATAAAAAAAAATAGACTTTGATTGCCTAGTGGAACTGCCGCAGAAAGGAATAATAATCCGGGAGGTGATGAACACTTAGAGTCAAAGGAAAATTGCATGATACCGCAGAACAATAATAATAATAATAATAATAATAATAATAATAATAATAATAATAATAATAATAATAATAATCAGGTTGCACCGTATTGGCACCCATTGAATATAAAATCTGGCCTGAGAGAGTGGATCAATCAATATCTGCACTGGAAAACAACTTTTATGGAAAGATAACTGCAAGAGATTGGTATGACCACCATGCAAACCCGTTTACAGACATAGACCCTATAACAATTTTATGGGACTTTGCAATACACACAGACAGAGCAATCAAAGCTAATCGTCCAGACATTGTTATTAGACACCGCAAACAAAAAAATTGCCTCCTTATTGATATGGCAGCCCCGGCAGACTGCAATGGATGATCTTTGAAGCTCTTCTAAAAACTTTCAAAATGCAAGGACATTGAAATCGAAATCTCAAAAACGTGGTACATGAGGATATCAATAATTCCAGCTGTAGTTGGTACCCGCAGATTGATTAGAAAATGTTCCTACAGACTCAATGAAAGAATTCTTGGTAGGCCAAGTTTTAAAGAAATACAAAAAATTGCACTCACAAGAACAGCACACTCGTTACCAAGAACTTTATCTATGAAAAACGTGTGTGATCTTTGCTTGTTTGTTTTTTCTCAAAAAAGCTCAGGGGAAAATGTCATGATGACATTTCTGATCTTAGGTCTCTGGTTGGGACCGGAAATAACTAAGTATACACCAGAGATCAAAGAAGTAACAACAATAATAATAATAATAATAATAATAATAAATGTTGAGAAGTCTTAACACGTATATATGTCTTGGTGACTTAAGATGGCTTACAGTAAATATTCCGTTCAGTAACACAGCTTTTATTGTCAGACGGTTTTATTTGGTTGCATTGATTGAAGTAGATCAGAGACGAATGTAAAGTAGCGTTTTGATGTTTTCAATTGATTGTTCGATTAGCTTTTTTCAAGAATCAAAACCCTAGAATTCCAGTTGTAGATTATAGATGTTTTTTTTAAATTAAATTTAAACATTTCGCCAGAGATTTTCAAATTATGTTTTCGAGCACCTAGTTAGAAACAACCTGTTGTACGACAAGCAGTACGGGTTTCGATCAGCCCGATCCACTGCTGATGTCCTAACTACCATTACATACAGAATTAGTGAACCTTTTGACGACAATCATACCTCGAGGATCATAGCCTGGGAAAGAGGGTAGAGTATGTGCTAGGAGAAAGCGGTAGAGAGAGGGGAGGTGGAAAAGAGAAGTGGGGTGAGAGGGAGGAGGAGCAGTCATCAGAGAGAGAGATAAGAACTGGCGAGAAAGATTAAGCTAGCGAGGGCTCGGTACAGAATAAGAAAGAAAGAAAGAAAGAAAGAAAGAAAGAAAGAAAGAAAGAAAGAAAGAAAGAAAGAAAGAAAGAAAGAAAGAAAGAAAGAAAGAAAGAAGAGGAGTGGAGTGACCAGTTGAGAAGTAGTGTTAGGGAGAGAGAAAGCAGTGAAAATAAAGGGGTGGAGGGAGATAAGTACATCAGAAGGTAGTGGAAAGAAAATGTCGGAGAGAGTGGTGGAAAGAGAGGTAGAGACAAAACGGCTGTGGGAGAGAAAAGGAGTGTGGGGAAGAGAAAGTTGGAAAGAGAAAAATGGTGGAAAGAGAGAGCTGGAGGATGTGAGGAAGGAGAAAAGAGAGTGTAGAGCGAAAGAGAGAGAGAACGATGGAGAATAAGAGTGTTGAAAAGAAAAAGAATGAAGAGCGTGTAAGAACAGTGATAAAAAGAGACAGAGCAGTGGGTTGAGAAAGAGAGAGAGAGGGTAGAGAGGGAGGGAGAGCTGGACGAGAAGAAGAGTATTGCTGATTGAAATAAATTGAATATAAAAGGAAAATTGAGTTTGAAACGAAAAAATAAAGAAAACGTTTTAATCGCCTAATGAAAAGGATTATTCCTTGCGATTCTTGATTGAAGCCCCATTCCACATTGTACAAATGTTTCATCTGCTTCAGGACAAATAAGATTCTCCATCTGTAATAAGAGACGCTTTAAACAAGTCCCAGCATTATTGATTAATTGTTTTAAAATAATTATTTCTAATCAAAGCTGCACGTAAACTTTCATTCTCTCCCTCTTGCGCGCGCTCTCCCCCTCACTCTCTTTTTATCTCAGTCTGTTCATATCTATCTATCTATCCATCTATCTATCTCAGTCTGTTCATATATATATATATATATATATATATATATATATATATATATATATATATATATATATATATATATATATATATATATCAGTCTGTTCATATCTATCTATCTCAGTCTGTTCATATCTATCTATCTATCTCAGTCTGTTCATATCTATCTATCTAACTATCTATCTATCTTAAACACATACATAAGCACACCTACTGGCGATACGACTAAACTGAAAAGCTTACAAATTAACCAAGAAAGAAGTCCTCAAAGTTTGGTCATTTGGCCATAGCTTAGGGAGATGCATCAGGCCACTAACATTTCAGTGCCTCCTCGTGTATATATATATATATGTATGTCAGGTTCTAACAGCAAAATTGTCCAATTGTTAGATTAAGCTTTGAACTATTTTATATTGGGAATGATTAAAGATATCTTACTGGAATTCTCAGAGGTTTTTAGGACACTATTGGACTCTGAGCAATAAGAATGTATAATTACTCCCCAAGCTTAGCAAAAGAATGGTGTTGAAATCGACCATAAACGAAAATGACATGTTTATTATTAATTAATCATAGCTAAGGATCGGAATCTCATGAAGGATTGAAATAGAATTCATATATATATATATATATATATATATATATATATATATATATATATATATATATATATGTTATTCCAGGATCATTTTCCAACTAACCTTGTAACTTTCTATCCTGGAGTAATTGGGTGCCTAACATGTTTCTCGTATGATTTCCTTTTCAAGTGTTTTCCCACTGCTCTCTGGACAGTCTTAACTGAAACTCCTCTCTCTCGTGCTAAACGTCTTATGAATTGAGTTGGATCTTTTCTAATTGATCTCTTTAGATCTAAGTTGAAATGATGATCTCTCTTCCTGTTATGATCAACTGATCCAGTGTTCCTCTCCCACTGTTCAAACTTATTCACCATTTTCTTCAATGTTCTTGAATGTCTTTGAATGTCGGTAGGTTGGTTGTTGTCTGAAGGTCTCAATGATCTTTTTCCTCTGGCCAGTACTCAGTTGGGAAGATATAGTGAGGCCGACACAAAAGGATTCTAACTTGATCTCTTTCTAGCTGAATAACTCCAATTTTTTCAGTGATTCTTACTACAAATAGTGTCAAGATGGCTAACCGTATTATCTGAAAACTTGGAAAAATGAAACTCAATTTGTTTAGTGGCCTTTAGATATTTAATGAAAGGGATGGACAATCATCTCATGATGTTACACGATTTGTACAATTTTGCTGTTACATCTAATATATATATATATATATATATATATATATATATATATATATATATATAGGTATATGTATAGCTGGCCACTCGTATTCGAGGATAGCCGTCTACTAGGGCAGCTAGCCAATCCCTCAGGCGCATTTGTGTTTATTCAACTCCCAGAGATCCAACCTGTGGTTTATACTGCAAATCTGCTGAGCAGACCAAGTTACAGTTTCTACGAAAGGGCGTATTATATAGGATCATCAATAATTTGAACAAGGCCAACACGTTCAAGCCTTGTGACTTTGTCCTAGATTAGCTATCGACGGCCCCCAAGTGTTCCGTCTACGCAGTTGGGTCAACCCGTGGTATGGTTTTCATGCAATTCCTAAAGGTGCTGCATGCTGGGATCATTCCTCCTCCACTCAGATAACGTCAGGAAGTTTCCTTCCTGACAAAACGACCATGGTGAGATTCGGACCCGGGTCTCACGGTCAGAAGGCGAACGTTCTAACCATTCGGCCACGTGCCCATATATATATATACCTCCACTGATTCGCTAAAAACTGAGCATGGTCCAAACGTAATAAAAAGAAAGTTTTACCCCCAAATCTTCATAATAAAATTATATATATATATATATATATATATATAATTTATATAAAAAGGCGCTCACGTTATATTCCTCAAGTAATTGTTACAGAGGAAACTTAGATAAACTTCCGTCTGTCACTCAAACTGTCAACACCTTAAATAAACATCTACCCCCGTGTTAAAAATGCATTTATTTTAAAGTTAAAGTAATATTTGTTTCAAATCAGATTAATTAAATTTAAGTCTTTACATTTACCTTCATAAAGTCCATAATTTATGCTTTTGTCTTTTTATATATATATATATATATATATATATATATATATATATATATATATATATATATATGTAGAGAGAGAGAGAGAGAGAAAGAGAGAGAGAGAGAGCGAAATATTAATTTATTTTTTTATTATAAGTGTTTATAATAAAAAAATTTTAAATCGTTACACAAAAGCTTTCTAGTTTCAATACTATGATTGGACCTCATCAGCCGATCGTTGGTAACTGGTAATAAAAATTATTTTTTCGGTGAAATCTAAGAACAAGTTGTTACGTCTTTTCCGAAAGTTAAAGTTGGGGGTGCATAAGGCCAGAATTAAAAATATACTTGTTGATATGTCTCCATTAACCAATTAAATGTCAGATCTAAGCTAAATAGAAAAATAATATCAAGGTAGTAGGTGGGTGAGTTATTTTTACACGTCAAGATAAACTGGTACTTTGACATGGAATTCTTGGCGATTGTTTACTAACCATCGCCTGAGGAAGTACAATCTTAATATTGAAACATGAAAGCTTTTGTGTAGAGATTTTAATGTTTTTATTATAAACTCTTATATATATATATATATATATATATATATATATATATATATATATATATATATATATATATATATATAGTCCCTTTTATAGATATATTTTAGTTGCATCTGATATTTTTACACACACGCAGGCGCACACACACACAGACACACACACACACACACACACACATATATATATATATATATATATATATATATATATATATATATATATATAAATATAAGTACCTACACTCGTTTCGGAAAACTTTCGGTTTCTTGATTTGCAAATGATCAAATCAATATCGAAGGAAAAAAAGGTATAAAAAAAAGTAAGAGCCGAGAACATGAACGACTGTCGAAAACAACGAAAAAAAAACAAACCTAGTACTACACTATCTAGCTATATGTGGAAAATTAGACAGGAAAATAACAAAGACCCAATCCTGAAATGGGAAATATTAAAAAGATGTCCTAAATATAAAGCAGGTCAAAAATTCTGTAAACTATGTATAGAGGAAAAATTAGCCATAGCTTTATATAGGGAACCCAAAGATTTATTAAATTCTAAAACGGAAATTCTAAGCAAATGCAGACAGAAAATCTTGGTTATTGGATTAGGCCTCGTCTCCCCGGAATGAATATTTGTTTAACCCTTATCGCCCGTTTTTGTCTCTATTCCCCTCCACCCCTCTTTTAGCTATTTTCGAATAAATGTTCTTCCCCAACCCTCCCCGTTGTTGTTGTGTATTTTTTAGGGGTTTTTTGTTTGTTTGTTTTTTTTGGGGGGGGGTCACGTGGTTTGGTCTTTAGTTTATTGCCTATAAGTATACTGCTTTCTTTACCTCTTTAGCCAGAATTCCCTGACTTTTTGTCGGACTTGCTTTTGACTTATTTCCGCATTAGTAAGTGACTCTTTTTGTCACTTTTTGTGTGTTAGAAAAACAGTTTATTTTAGTACACTTTGGTTTTGTTTAAAAAACAATTATATTGCATAAGTTAAATTTTACGTGTTTAGACGTGGGGGGCCCTCCTCGCCAGCATTATGGAGGAGTCTTCCCGCAGCCCAGAGAAAACGACGCCGGCTACTCCAAGCGCATGGGCGTCAGGAATTGCAAAGAAGGGGCCGGACTATTACGAGTCTCTAAAAGAAAAATATAGAGAATTCATTGACGGAAAGGAATTAAAGTCAATAGCGTCTGTGTTAAAAGCAGTGACTACGAGAACTATCTCACTGCTAACTTCAGACATTAAGTCCCGGAAGCTGATAGGAGTCAGCCGGGAAATAATGGAGGAGGCTCTCAAAACCCTGAACATAGCCCCGAAAATTCTGGCCCAAAGATCCAACGCCATTTGGGATATTCTACTGGCAACGGAGGACGAAGCCAAAGGACTAGCTGGGAGTATTCTCACTACAAAATCAATGAGACTACAAACAGAGTACATGGGCACCTTCAAGATGAAGATTACGTCACATGGGGTGCCCATGGATACATCTGATGACCATTTGTGGACCTTTTTGCCCATTATGGACAGGTTACTGATGTCGCGTCGGCAAAAGGCAAAACAGGCATATGCACCGGGTATGTTATTGTACATGTGATTCTAACTAGGGAAACTTTCAAGGACATGCCCGATATCTTGACTTGCGGGACAAGAAAAATATTTGTAGTTGTGCAAGGACGGCGGCCCCATTGTTGGGCTTGTGGAAATCCGGGGAATATGTCGAAGGAATGCCCTGGCAAGAAACCGGCACCACCAACTGAGCAACAGTCGGCAGCCAAACAGCCAACAGTCCAACAACCAACTGTCCAGCAGCCAACAGTTCAACAACAGGCAGCAGTAAAGGAAGCGGTGGGCCAAACCCCTAAGCTGGTGACCAGGAAGGGACGCAAAGCAGCAACCCCTCCTCCAGATCCCCAGCAGGAAATCTCACCGGGGCGTAAACAACAAAGCCCGAAGCAGAAACCTTCTCATGAGCAGCAACAACAACAGATGCGGCAACCGACCCGGCAGCAGCTTGAAGAGACACAGCAACACCAAGAGGTACAACGGAGTGTGTCTCGGCGACATATCGCGTGCGTCACATTGCCGGATAATCGGACCGTGACTACAAACGCGGACATATGCGAGGCCTTTCGAGATTACTTTCAGGATCTTTTCACCAGTGAGCCCGGTCTGATCCCTGCTCGGTTCGACGCCTATTTAGCCGACTTTCCCTGCCTCGAGGCAGCTGAAGGGGCTGGGTGCGAGGGTCCCATCACAGATTCGGAAATCTGGGAAGCGCTGAAACAGGTTGGCCTGGATAAATCTCCGGGACTAGATGGTCTTCCCTACGAAGTTTACTTGAAGCAGTCACTCGTTTTTGTTCCTTTGCTGGAACGGATTTTCAACCACTGGATGAAGCAGGGGTCTATACATCAACGCTTCACCAGGGGTGTGATCAAGTTGCTGCGTAAGGACAAGAACGGTGGGGATGGGTTAGATAACTTTCGTCCTTTAACCATGTTAAACACTGAGTTAAAGATTTTGGCGAAGATCTTAGCCAACCGTTTGCAGCTTGTCCTGTCTAGTCTGATCGACTCCGAACAGACCTGTGCTGTGAAGGGCAGGACTATTCAGGATAACCTTCATATGGTACGCTTGATCTTAGAACAAGTCGACAGTGAAGCCGCGCTGATCAATTTAGATCAGTCCAAGGCCTTCGATAGGGTTGACCCTCGTTATCTGCAGGCTGTCCTTTCGGCGGCCGGTTTCGGACCCGACTTTCGCTCCTGGATCCGACTTCTGTATGCGACCCCCGGTGCGCTGGTAGAAGTGAATGGGGTAAGATCGGAGCCTTTCGTATTGCATCGCTCCATTCGTCAAGGTTGTCCGAATTTGGCAAAAGGTGGGTGAATATTGCGCGTTTGTGCCGAGTGAAAGGGGCTGACCTAAAGTGGCATTTTGATGCCAGTTAGGCATCATGATTTTGTTTTCCTGGGTTGAACCCATACCTGGAGTTAGGATAGAATAGGGTTTTGATTTGATTTTTTTAGTTTTTCTTTTCTCTTTCTGTAAACTTAGCTAGGGTGTGTTTGCTCATTCCCCCCCCCCTTTTTCTGTCCCCTTTTCTTTTCCTTTAGTTTAACTCCCCATCCCTTCCCTCGTTAGGTGATCAGTGATTTCAGTTCTCTGGTGGATGCGGGGCGTCTTTCGTTTCGCGGTTATGTTTTTTCGTATTTGTTGTTGTGTTTGAATCAGTGCGTATTTGTGTGAGTGCTTGGGATGGATGAATGTTTTCTATATTTTTCAAGTCCCGTATCGATTTCGTCCAGTTAACTGATTTTACTGTCACATTTAGGGTTTGTGGGGGGTAATCAGTAACATGATTTTGTTTAGTTTCATGGAAATAATTTTAAGTCATATTTTATATAATCATTGGGGTTCTTTTAACTTGTTATTTTATTGCCCCCCCCCCCAGACATTATTTGTACATATGGGGACAATTTAGGGTTTTCATTGAGAAAATGAAGTAATTTGGTGGATGTAATAAGAAAGGTAAGTATGAATGTGGTGTTTTGGTGGTAGGAATATTGTTTTGTATATTTGGGTCAGTGGTTGTGGCTAGCTAAGTTTAAAATTAAGACAAATGATGACCGTCTTTTTTCCCCACTCCCTCTTTTGGCCTTGTGCCACATTTGCTGTACATACAGTAATAAATATTGCCAGCTTTCCCTGACGAGCCTCTTAGCTGAAACCTTGGTAGGTTTGACTAGCTCTCTAGGTTTAACTATATATATATATATATAAGAAAACGCAAAAAGAATTAATTAGAAAAATGAAAAGAACTGATTTGTCTGATTTTTGTCGTCTGACAATCGGTTAGCTTAAAGTTCCCTGAGTGCTCTTTGTTAGTGTTACTGCTCTGACTTAGGTTAATTTTTAGAGGCATTGAGCACTTTAATTTTTGTGGAAATAGGTGTTTCTCTTTTCTTTTTTTTAGCGTTTTCTTTACTTTCTTCTGTTTCATTTTTTTTTTTTGTTTTTTGTTTTTGATTTTTCGCGAAGCTGTTGTCAGACGACTCATGTCGGTTCTTGTCTAACGGTCACTTGGCGTTACATTCAGAGTAGACGTTTGGATCATAGTCCTCGAGTGCTGTTTTATATGTTAGCATGAATATATATATATATATATATATATATATATATATATATATATATATACATATATATATATATATATATATATATATATATATATACATATATATATATATAGGTGATTATACTCGTGTCGAAAAACCTTTGAATTCTTGATTTAACAATAGCCAAATCAATCTCGAAGGGAAAAATAGGTTTTAAAAAAGAAACAGCCAGGAACATGAACGTCTGTCGAAAATAATCGCATAGATACATGTTCAAGGCCCAAAGAAAAAAACCCGATACGAGTAAACAACTAACAACTAAAGAGCTCGATACAAACGTAGAGCAAACCTAAATATATATATATATATATATATATATATATATATATATATATATATATATATATACATATATATATGTATATACACGATGTCCATAAAGTTCGTGTACACATTAAAAAATTTATAACTTTATTTGAATTTGCGATAGAAATAATTTGTAAGACGGATTAGAAAGAAGTAAATCTATATTTTTGAAGGTTTTATTGAAATTTTATTTCAGTTTCCACATGTCCTCCATCATTAGCAATACAAAGGGTAATACGATTTTGCAGTTCACGGAAAACATTTGCCAACTGATTTACAGTAATGCCTGAAATCACATTAGTTATTTTAGCTATACTTAAAACTAGGTACATTAAACTTTATAATATTTTTCACAGAATATTTCTATCGCAAATACAAATAAAATTATTAATTATTTAAAGCGCATAAGAACTTTATGGACACCCTGTAACAACATTTATACCCTGGCTTCTTATTAGAGTCAAATATGTGTATTTAAGTAGAAATCCTTCATTAAAATACGCTTATTTACACACTAAAGAGAAAGATTTTAAATATGTATTTTGCTTAATCTTGCCAGTTTCTGCACGACCAAATTTCCGGTTAGTAACTAGTGAATGTCGGTAAGAGTACGTACTAAAATTGGCTTGATGCCATGGACTTGTCTGAATGGCTGAAAATAATATTTTATTCTAGCCAAGCAACAACGCAGATCATTTTATTTCAAATGTGACACATCCAATGATTAAAACCTTCCGCTTAGTGTGAATTCTCAAGAGCTGTCCACCTTCGGATTATCACTTGTTTTCTGCCATAAAACAATGCGTGTAGTCAGCAGTTCAAAGTTCAAAATACGGGGGGAATTTCGTCTAATACCCCGTCGAATCAAAACCAGAATAGCTGTTTTATAACAGACTAGACAGTCAAAGGATAGTTCAAGGTCAGAAAAAGTTATCAGAAAATATTGATGATTCTGTGAGAATGCTGTGAATGAAAAGTTTTGCCTAAAATGCTTTAAACACCCTCAACAATTTCAGATAAATGGACTTTACGAAAGTATTGCCTCCTATTTAATTTCAGTTTAGTTATTTGGGCTGTTTTACGGCAATAAAGACACCCACAAACAGAAATCCCATCTTCATAATTTAGATTATTATTATTAACAATATTATTATTATTATTATATAATTGTACTTGACCCTTCCTTTGTTAGTTTGCACCACCGTTACTCCCAGCCAATGCCTCATAAATAATGTATTATTCGGTCTTGATCGTGTGGAAAGGCAGGACATATCAGAGACGTTACTTGGTCTCAGTGACAAATAAAGAAAGATATCTAGAAGTGTTCAACGTCTCCTGATATTACCTCATAATTAATGGACTATTCCGTTTTAATCACGTGGAAAGACGGAAAAGACCTATGAGACGCTACTTGCTTTCAGTGGCAAAAAGAAAGGTAGAAAGAGGTGTTTAATGTCTCCTGCTAATACATCATAAATAATGGACTATTCCGTTTTGATTGCGTGTGAAGACAAAGGATATTATTAAAGATGTCACTTGGTTTGTCAGAAAATGAACGAAAGAAGGGAAGATATGAATAGTTTAATGTCTGTTTCAGTGAAATGGGAAACGTTGTCAGTTTCAAATTTTTTCATTTGTACCCTCTTACTTCTTATAAATAACGACCAGCATTCATATTTATGATTGTTATAGCAACATTTTGTTAAAGTAGTTAAGCCCAAGTATTATCTAAAGTAAAGATTCATCAGAAATTTCAAATATGACATTTTCACTGGTTGAAACTAGTTATTATTATTATTATTATTATTATTATTATTATTACCATTTGTGTATTTTATGTTCCTGCTTTGTTTCCTGTAGAGGGGGTCCAAACTATGGTCCTTAGGCCCTATAAGGAATTGTCATTTAATGGATAGCATATTTCTTAGTATATGGGATGTTCCTAGTAGAGCGATCTTTTGGGCAACTTTTATATCGATGTTACCTTCGACACAGTTAGTAAAATTGTTCATTCACTTTTCTCACGAGGCCCTATGCTCTAATTATTATTTGTAGTCTCAGTCTTCATTCCCCACATCCTGTTAATCTCTATCTCCACGTGGTTGTATTTGGACAATTTCTCGATATTATTATTATTATTATTATTATTATTATTATTATTATTATTATTACCATTTGTGTATTTTGTTTATGCTTTGTTTTCCTGTAGAGCTGGATCCAAACTAAGGTCCGTGTGTGTGTGTGTGTGTGTGTGTGTGTGTGTGTGTGTGTGTGTGTGTGTGTGTGTGATAAAAATAGTTTTCGGTATTAAATAACCTATAGAGGTTGATATTCCGCTAAACAAAAAACGACCAACCAAAATGCA
>OZ038506.1:25188850-25206350 GCA_964036315.1 Acanthosepion esculentum | reverse complement strand
ACACACACACACACATATATATATATATATATATATATATATATATATATATATATATATATATATATATATATATATATATATATATATATATAACCAAGTATAAGATTGGTGTATACGGAATAAATTCCAATAACCAACATATACTATTCTTAAAAGAGTGCTCAATACAGAGTAGAGCAAATATAATTATTTATTCGAAAATTATAACATAAATATGTTATAAAATCATTACAAAAATAGCCATTTTGTTTCAACACTTCTGGTGTCTTATCAAGTGATGGTGTTGAAACAAAATGGCTATTTTTGGAGTGATTTTATAACATATTTATGTTATAATTTTCGAATAAATAATTATATATATATATATATATATATATATATATATATATATATATATATATATATATATATATATATATATATATTCACCTGTTTCAAATTCTCTATTGCTACAAGTCAACGTTAACACCAAGTTCTGGCGATCTATAAACAGACTTCCGTTGAGCTTTGATACTGAACAATCTTTGATATTGCTAAAATTATTCGGTGTATTCAAAAGCTACTAACGCATTCATTTTTTTTTTTAAATTGAAAACCAAATAAAAGTAGAAAACCTCTTTTTCAATAAATAAATCTAAAATAGATAAAGATGGACAGTCTGCAAATAACTTATCGTTCTTTTGGGCACAGCTTTTCATTCGTTGTTAAAATATGAACTTGACTTTCATAATCAGAATTACATGCAATAGTCTATTCAATACCTCCATGAACATACTTTTTTTCTATTTTGGCATAAGGCCATTGAGTTTAAAGAATAATTTATGTCTGAGTCAAGAAAAAGATCTACTGAAAACTCAATCCTGCGTTTATAATACAAGATAGATCTTTCCAAGAACAATCCATCTTCATAAAATGGAAAGATATGCCCCAAACGCATAACTAAATATGGTTAGTCTTTTTGAAGACGGGAAAATAATACCGTGTGCCATTCCTTTTTAACATTTTCATTATCAACTAAATTCGGCGTGTTTAATTCACGGGCGCCTTCTAGAAGTCACGAAGTTTGATAATTATAGCTTCTTATTCGTGCAACTCTAAATATTTTTACTTGCAGATGTTAACTCGGGATAGGTAAAAAAAAAAAGGCACAAATGAAAGAAGAAAGAAGAGAAAAAAAATAAAATGAAACGATGAATTACTTGCCCAAGGTCTATCGATTGCACGTATAAACTTACTTTTAGATTAGAAATTTTTAATGCATTTTTCTCAGAGCGCGAACCAACAGACGCCGGATGTCGTGGAGTGTTTTTCTTTTAGTATCACACACTTATCGATTACATAAAACATGATTATAATCTTATATAAGACGTACCTGTCTGACTAACTGACTCTTTTTCACACACACACTTTCTCTCTTTTCTCTCTTTTTACTCTCCTTTTCTATTTCTTTCTTTCACTTTCACGGTGTCTCTCTACCCGTCTCTATTTTTCTCACTGATTCTCTGGGTATACTTCTCTTTGTGTATTACTTTTACATGTCGGAGAACTGAACTGCTAGTGAAGACATGATCCTGACAAAAGGCCAGGAGGAACTGTTTTTATAAGAATAAACAGAAACATTGTAAGCTTATTATCATATGGTTTAATGCAGCTTTTAATCGTAATGTTCAAACTAATATCGGAAGAATTTTCCTAAATTTGATTCATAAGCAAAAAATAAATTTAACAAAAATAATGTCTTAGTGTGTGATAGGTATGTTTTTAATTTCCGAATATGGTTAGCACATTGTGGCTTTGTTCGTAGTTAATATTGTTAAGAGTTGGCTTTTTCTTTTTTAAATAATAATAATAATGTTTTTAAAAAAAGAAAGAAAAAGCCAACTCTTAACAATATTAACTACGAACAAGGTCACAATGTGCTAACCATATGCGTAAATTAAAAACATCCCTACCACACACTACGACATACACATAACGCACACACTCAATTAAGCTGAAAAATCGAATCATCCTTGATAATGGCTAAAGGTATAGCCGAAAGCGCTCGGAAATATAAAACATTTAGACAGTTCTTACACACCCTTTATCCAGAAAAGCTCTTGTTCGAACACAAGAAAAATTAAATAAAAAGCTTAACCGTAGTACTTTGTCTGTTGTTTTTAATGAAACATGCATAAACGAAGGATTGCTGCCTAAATATACAACATATAAATGCGTATATATATATATATATATATATATATGAATCAAGTTTATTTTAAATGTCAAATATAATTTTTAAATTAAAATCTATAATCCCACTATAATATATAACTGCGCCAACATCGCGATAACCGGATATATTTTTTTAAATTTAAATTATGTAACGGTCAGCACATGAAACTTCGATTCGTGCTATCGGTGTAGTATATATATATATATATATATATATATATAGAGAGAGAGAGAGAGAGAGAGAGAGAGAGAGAGAGATAGATAGAGATAGATAGATAGATAGATAGATAGATAGATAGATAGATAGATAGATAGATAGATACGTAGATACGTGTGTGTGTGTGTGTGTGTGTGTGTGTGTGTACAATTTTGTTTAAATACCAACGAAAGTTCTTTTTTAAGCAATTTTTTAGGATGTTCCAGATTATTACCTTGGCTTCGGATTCATATTTGAAAATGTCTGAGTTAGCAATGACCAAAGACTTTTGTCTTTTTGCGATCACAAAAAATCTAAAATATTTTATAATAGCTCTTCTTTATGACACCGCGTTCATTTCAAATTTCATACATACACATGCAGTTATGTAAGTCGCCAACCTCAGACGGGAAAGCCCGAGTCCCGCACAACATTTTGAGAAGAAAATCCACGTTCGAAGAAACTCCCCACAGCCACATACCTTCATTCCAACGTTAATTGACGAAGTCTAGAAGTTAATATAGAAGTTAACAATTCTACGTACAAAAGATTTATTTTCGCTTTCTTATTCATCTTTACACAGGTAACATTAAAATGGCATAATAGTGTGTAATACCAGTAAATATTTGACCAGCTAATGCTTTGACACTTTTGTCTGTCGGTTATCTCTGCTAGTTTAAAAGATAAAAGAAATTTTAGAATCAAAATGAGAGAGATATTGAGGAGAGAGAAAAAATATACTAATGATATCTTTCAACAGTTTTTAACAACGATCTTTTACAGCAGACGTTAATATCGATTGTCTTAATTTTTTTTAGATATTTTCTTTACGTTAATTTTATCAGCACTTCCTGTTAATGGGGATCGGTGTTTACTTGTTCCGGTCGAGATTGTTCACGTGAAAAGATACCAGAAAAAGAATTCGAAAGTCAAACGTATTGATTACATTACAAAATACAGGCAGTGTTTTTCACTTGGGTAAGTATTCCTTTGAAGTGTTTTTTTAGTTAATCCCAACAAAAATAATCTTTTATTTTTTTTAATTTTGAAAGCTAAATTATCGTAAAATTCATATCCAAACAGAGTCTATATCTTTTCTGGTCGGATAATATTTTACTGTCTAACTTAGCTTTGTATTTCCTAGAAGAATCTCTTAAAATAATATGAATAAATGCTTGCTAAATCTTTGCATTTGCACCATCAGTGACGTCACTGAGGAGCACTACGGCACTGCCAGTATCGAAGGTCGCAACATTATCAACTTTCACTTTGCAGACGACACAAATGATTTAGCTTACAAAATGGAGGAACTCGTCAGTTTAGTAAAGAAACTGGATAAAACATCCTCCATATATGACATAAGGATTACTACTGTAAAACAATCCATGACAAAGTAAAAGGGCTCTTGAGCAATTTAAAAGATAGTGGCCTCGAAGTTATAGTAGTGAGCTAATTCAACTATCTTTTCTGGATTATCAGCAATAGGTCTCTAGAACAGAATAGAAAACTGTTCCTTTTGGAACACTCGGGACTATTTCCAGGATTCTTTCTACTTTGCAGTCTCTAATCAACTCAGAATTGGTTAAACATGTCACCTCGCTGAGTCCTCTTTCAGATAAGCAACATGGTGTTTGCTTCTCTAGGTCAAGTGCTGAAGTGTTAACAGTTATTGCTGAAAGAGTCTGTCCAACTTTAGATAAGAATGCTTGGTCTATTACTTTGGATTACTCGAAGGTATTTGACAAGTTTTAGCATATTGATCTTCTTCACAAGTTGAAACGTTCTGGTATTTCCCGCCGAATTTTTGAACTGATTCACTCTTTTGTATTGAATCTCGACATGAAAGTTCTCTTGAATGGCCACTCTTCTAGATATTTTTGTATTAATACAGACGTCACCCAAGACGCTATCCTTGGAAGGACGTTGTTCCTGATTTTCATTAACGACCTTTCTGATTGGTACGAGTACTCAACTTGGTATCTATGTTAATTTATTCTTTTCTTAATAATAAATATGATCGGTTCGACAAGGTCAAATTGGCAGCTGATCTAAAAAAAACAACCAATTTTCTCTTGTTAACTCAGTCAAACATTGGTTTGTTAATTTTAACGCCTCCAAAACGAAACTGCTTTCTGTTAATCGTCTGAGATAACCTTTTTTTAGCTTCCACCAGCATGGCTGATGCTAACCTCCAGGAGAGTAAATTATTGCGCCTTCTTATGAAGTGAAACGATTATATCAAATCAATTGTTACGTCAGCTGCTAAAAATGTTGGTTCCCTGTGTTGTGCTAAGCAATTTTTCTCGCCAGAATCTGACATATTTATACATCATTCGTCCGTACTTTGAAATACTACAGACACATTTGATCTAGTGCTCCTGCCATATATTTAAAAATTATTGATCAAATCCAAATAAGAATCTGCAATGTTTTTGATCCTGACTTGGCATCGCGGCTTTAGTCTTTTCCCACTGTCATAACGTTGCTTTCCTCTGCCTTTTCTATACATATTTTCACGGTAATTGTTCTAATAAACTTTCCTCCATGGTACACAGGTTTTATAAATTTAAGCGCAGTACTAGATTGGTGACGGTGTCTCATCATTTTACAGTCGACATCGCTAGATGTAACCGTAAGTTCTATCCTAACAGTTTCTTCTCTCGCACTTCTGACTTGTGGAACTCTCTCCCGCTTTCTTGTTTCTAGTCAACTTCAAAAATTGAAATGCAACGTCAATGGTTACCTACTGTCTTTTTTATTCCACTTCATTTAATTTTCTCTCTCCTTAATATTTTCTCTTATTCTTTAACACTCAGTAACCCCCTTACGTCTTAGTGGCTTTATTGCTTTGCTTGGGGTGAAATTTTTGAGAGCCCTTTAAGTGAGACACATAATCATTTTCTTGATATCATAATTACAGAATTGTGAAAATAGACGAAAAACTATCTATCTATCTACCTATCAATCTATCTATCTATCTATCTCTATGTCTGTATGTCTGTCTGTCTGTCTCACTATTTCCATATCTATCAAACTATCTATCTATCGATCTACCTCACTCTGTTCATATCTATCTATCACCTTCTGTTCATATCTTTCTTCAGTCTATTCATATATATCTTTCGTCTAGTCATATCTAAGTCTTTTCATATATATCTCAATCTGTTCATATCTATCTATCTCAGTTTTTTCATTATCTATTTATCTCTCTATCTCAGTCTCTTAACATCTCTCTCTACACATATATATATATATATATATATATATATATGTACAGTGCATATTTTTTTATTTCAGCCTGATAGATTTTTTGAAAGAGGTTGTAAATCATTTAATAAATGTTTCACTTAATGAATGTATAGCTTAATTAAGATTTTTTGATTATCTTGAAAACGAGACCGTTTTTTTTTAATATTATCTTAGACGTTAACTTATTTTTGCTCAGCAATATATATATATATATATATATATATATATATATATATATATATATATATATATATATATGATGAGTGGACCAAATAATTACACAAAAGTTCGTCTACGAATCTCCGGAGTAAAGGTGCTGAATATAACATCAATCAGCTAAGTGACCAATTTCCTCCTTGTATTAATCGTCCTCTTCCTCTCTCTCTCTCTCTCTCTCTCTCTCTCTCTCTCTCTCTCTCTCTCTCTCCATATATATATATATATATATATATATATTCAGTTGTATAGATATGAGTTTGTGAACCTGAGTTTCTCGATTTTGCGATTATTAGAGTTTATCTGATGATCGGAAAAGCGTGAAAGCCAGGGTCACAAACTCATATCCATACAACTGAATATGTTAGCTCTATCTCTGATATTGACCGCTTTCCACTAAGTACTGCGCATATAAAATAAAATATATACAATATATATATACATGCATATAAATAGATAGAGAGAGAGAGATAGATTGTGTATATTTAGACGGCAATCTTTCATTGATGCATGTTTCATTAAATAATATAGACAAGTTTTGTCTATTTATTTTAAGTAAGTTCCTTTCATATTGTCTGATAAGTTTAATAACATTATCATTAAAAGACGAAAGGAAATCATATTGATACATGTTTGAATCCTATCTAAGCTTTCGGCTTACATAAGCCATTATCGAAGATGACAATTACATTTCAATATATCAAACAATACACGGACGAAACAACAATGATAGTCTGTTTTTGTTGCATGAAAAATTTCAAAGATAGATAGATAGATTCCAAATATGTAAAAAGAAAAGCAAAATGCACGTGTTGCTTCTATGATCTAAAAGACTAATTTGTAAAAAAAAAAAAAAAAAAAAACAATAAGGCAACGCAAATTGCTTACGTTTACTTTGGACCCAGCAATATAATTCAAGTAATAGATTTATTTTTTTTCAAAATCTAAACCATGTTGATGCCTTACAGGCTAACTCGCTGGTTATTTTGATTATCACTCAGCGTTCCCTTCACCCGTGTAACGTCGTTTCAGGCTAAGCTTGCTAAATATTGATATGTAAAGCGTACCCGTCTTTGGAGATTCACGATGACAAATAATCAACTTCAGGCACAGATGACAATATGGCCATGATGTAAGACTTTGTAAAAAAAAAATATATATATCTATGGGATTAGGAATTTGGTCTTGCGTTTTGGCTCGTCGTGAGTACTGCTGAGGTTTTAAGGAGCGTGGAACCACCTCTTAATCGCTGGTGTTCTTAAGTCCACCCTGACCCGGAGTGGTAGCACCTGTTAGGGCCCGAGGTATGAGTAAATAGTTAACCTCCCAAAATGGGTCAAAGCACCTTGAAAGTATAAAAATAGGTTTTAATCCCAGCAATACTTTTTTGGAAAAGTATTACCAGAAATACATTTTTGGAAAAAAAAAATTACCAGCAATAAAAATCATGTCGACGCTAAATAACCCATTGAGGTTAGTATGGCGTAACCCAAAGCAAAGCAAACCAAACCAAGAGCCACATCTGACGCATTCACATAAGCAGGGGAGTTTTAATGGGCATGACATCCTGACGAAGATGAATTCAGAGATTCCTTTCACCTAGACTGGTTGCCAACCAAGGCTATTGGGCATAATCTGTCCTGCTGTTTACCCATAGCTGGAGTGAGAAGAGATGTATTCATGCCTTTCTTAATGGTGTTAGCATGTGGTTGAATGTAATGTTCTTGAATGAAATTCGAACCCGGCTCTCCGATTCTTCAATCCGAGCCGCTATATGTTAATCCAATGTGCCTCCACAAAAATGATGAGGTCGAAATTCTCCAGCCAACAGATAAACAACGATTCTTGCGTTCGTCCTTTTTGAAAATAGGCGATCGTGATTCTTCAGAAAGTCCTATTTTTTTTACTTGCTCGAAGTAACTTTTCTCCCTTTGAATTATGTCTCCATTCACATAAACTCTGTTGGCAGATTACTCCTTGTTTCTCTATTCTTCAGTAGCCTTCAGTATGACCTGTGAGCATCAGATTCACCAAACACTCTTTCCTCGTTATGTGTTTAAGAAAATTCAACCGTTTATTTCTTACTGATTGTAAGTATTAGTTTCATTAGTTTTCGATTGCCTTTAAACTCTGCCTTCTCGTTGCTCACGCGCTCTCCCCTAAGTCTTCTTATATATCGTCGATTTCATAACATCTCTCTGTCTTTTCAAGTCACTTCTTCATTTGTGAAGCGACCGTGCAGCATTCCCTACCGTAGGGAAGACGCTTTGTGTCGCTTAATACTTTGCTTAGTTTCGAGAAGACACATGCACCTTCGCATTTCCTTGTTAGTTACATTTTTCCACCGTCTGTTGCTACCATGAACCAGATTTGTTAAATGTCTGGACGTTTTTTGAAATCCCGAGTATTTATCTATCATCTTGGGGTACCTCTTTTGCTGACGACTTACGTTGTTTTTTCGGGGGGGGGGGGTTCAGTTAATAGTTTGTTTTTAATTTTTAAAAGTTCTTTCATTTTTCAAACTGAATTTCCTAACACAGTGTCGTGTGTACAAACTTTAACCGCAGACGGTTCACTCCATCCTTCAGCAAGATTATAGTCATTTCGTATAGAAATGAATATAAAGTCCGATAAATACCATTATATGAGGTCCAGTTATCTTGAGAAAGAAATGACTTTGCTAGTCAGCATAATACAATCGTTAACACAAAAGGAAATGCCAATGCCAACACCAAAACTTCATCCATAGAAGTGCCGAGCAGAATATAAAAGGTGTCGTCCATTACGAGATCCTGCACCATGGAAGGACCATCAGGACCATCACCGCAACGTATATTTCCAGCAACAGGATCGAGTAAATAAAGCATTGCATCAAACGTGACCTGCTTGTTAAATAGCAAACGTGTTATTCTCCAGAATGACAATGCCAGGGTATATTTTGAAAAACAAGCCCAAGAAAAAAATTAATAGCGTTAAGATAGGAAGATCCTTCCACATTCACATTAGATTTGGTACGTGCATATTTTTACTTGTTTCGATCACCAGAATATTTCATAGGTGGAAGAACATTTGGAAACAAAGAAATTGGAAATAGTCTTTGAAGATTTTCGGAGGAAAAAAAAAAAGAAAGATTTCTTTAAATGTGGAATCGGAGATTTGTGCTTCAGGTTTGGGCAGAGGCTGGAAACGCAAGAAATATAAGAAACCTCGTTACTTGACTTTACACATGACGATATTACATTCGGAAAAATAGTTCTAGTAGCATTTTTCTTTTCATTTTGGCATACGGTCCGCTTTTGGACATCGTTCTCTTATAGGTTTTTGTTACTACAATATCCGTTGCATCTTTTAGAAGGAATAAAAAAACTAAAGACTTGATATTTTGGTTGATAAACGGTTCATTAACAACGTGAACTAGATGCACAAGTAATGCTGGAAACTAACATCTAATAATTGCATTGATTTTTCTGGCACAGTTTTCGTTGTTAGTTGTTTTTGTATTTGTTTTTCAGCAGGTAAAAGTGCGATGAATATCATTGGTCGATATTATTTTATGTTCTTTTTATAAGAACTGATTATTAAAACGATTGGTTCCATGGTGAGGCTCTTTTAGTCAGTACTGATGTGTTTAATGTTTCTTTAACAATATTACTACCAGGTATATCAACTCTGCAAATCGGTTTATATGTGTGTGTCTATATATTTATATATATATATATATATATATATATATATATATATATATATATATGTATGTGTATATGTATATGTGTGGATAGATAGATAGATAGATAGATAGATAGATAGATAGATAGATAGATAGATAGATAGATAGATAGATAGATATGGACGTACTTTGACAGAGAAATAGGCAAAATAATTAAAGATAAATAATTTTAAAAAGAAGAAAAGGAAAGGGGGTGATCAAAGAAAGAGAGAAAAAGCTAAAAGAGAAAAAAATTAGAATGGGATGTAGTCAATATTAAAACGAAAGAAAGAAAGAAAGAAAGAAAGAAAGAAAGAAAGAAGTTAAAGGCTGAAAAATCCAAACACTATCGATTAGAATCTGAACGAATAATGCCTCAGCGATCAGTTATCGAGAAATGAACTCCATGAATCCTCATAGTAAAAAAATGAAAGAAGATTCTAATGATATTTCAAAACAACAGTTGTAGTGATTTAGAACAATGTGTTGACGTTTTCCAGAGATTCCGGTGAAGAATCGATAGTGGGAAATCTACCGATATGGAATTGGTGAGAAAGTTGAGAATGATTGGTCGAATAGGAAGATGATAGATCACATGTATGGCAGACATATTGAACATTCTTTTGATCGTGGAAAATAAGGCCAAACAGAAGCATCTCTTGCGTACGTAGATAGATAGATAGATAGATAGATAGATAGATAGATAGATAGATAGATAGATAGATAGATAGATATGAACAGACTGGCGCAGATAGATAGATAGATAGATAGATAGATAGATAGATAGATAGATAGATAGATAGATATGAAGAGACTGGCATAGATAGATAGATAGATAGATAGATAGATAGATAGATAGATAGATAGATAGATATAAATAGACTGGCATAGATAGATAGATAGATAGATAGATAGATAGATAGATAGATAGATAGATAGATAGATATGATCAGACTGGCGTAGATAGATAGATAGATAGATATGAAGAGACTGGCATAGATAGATAGATAGATAGATAGATAGATAGATAGATAGATAGATAGATGTGAACAGACTGAAATACATAGATAATATACAAAGATATATAAGATAGGAAGGAAGGATGCATAGGATGACTAAACTTATTTTATGCCGTAATGTTTGTGATAAGAAATTATCATCATTATAATCTTTATTTTTCGGACCAGCATATTCGTCTTGGTTGTTATACGCACAGTGTTTTTGCCGTTGTATCTTCCAGCCTTCTTCAGAGAATTCTTTTCAGGTATTGGATAATTTCCTTACAATTTCGACCGGAACCCTTTATTCAATCCACGTGCCAAATTGTTCTCTTTGCATTTTGGGCTCTTCTCTGAATACACCCGTCTCATTCGCCTTTACGCTGCTTGCCCGTATCTTCCACCTCAGCTTGAAGAGCTTCAAATTTACTTGAATTTCTCGATACAATGTTGTAGCAGAAATTTAGTGAGTTCAGTCTCTGGTTCTGGTTGTGCTGATTGATTGGTTCGGTCTTGATTTTTTACGGTTTATCAACTTTCTCAGATTAATTAAAGCCAGAAAATATATTTAGAGTGTAAGAAATTTTTTTTTTTTTTGAGATAATAACTATTTTGTGATACAAGTCTTAATAATTAACCCATATTTGGGGAAAGTGAAGTGGAGTCATACCTATGCAGAATTTGATAAATAAACAAGAAATTATAATGTAGATATAATGTGAGGATCAATTCAATATTAAAATCAATATATAAACTGATCCCTCACTTTTTGACCGCGGTAGTTTCTAAACATTTATATTCCAGAGGATGCAAATAAATCTATATGTCAAGCCTATGTAGCTAATCAGTATTTAATTGATTGATTCGTTTTTTACGGGTTATCAACCCTTTACAGGTTATTTAACGCCAGAAAATATATTTAGATTGTAAGAATTTTTATTTGGGAATAATAATGATTTACAGATACAGATCTTACTTTCACGAATCCAGCTGGAATTGGAACTCGGTTCTCCGATTCACAATTCCGAGTCATTATCAATTTCACACCAAGCACATCCAAGTTTACAACACCTGGTATTCCTAAGAGGTTACCCATCTGAATACCGATCAGGTTCGACGCTGCTTAACTTCGGTGAACCTACGGGTGTTTTTTTTTTTTTTCACTCTAAAATGTGTTTCTTGCATACTAAGAATATTTTCTGGCTTTAAATAACCTGTAAAGGGTTGATAACCCGTAAAAAACGAATCAATCAGTGGAAGTAACAGACAGACGACCGAAAGACGAATAGACGGGGAAGTATTAATCGATATAAAATTGACGGTGAGAAGAGAAAGCGTAATACGAAGGATCTACCGTTGTGAATCGAATAACAAGTTTGTTTCGAGATTCTGAAAAAGTTACTGAGTAAGACGACAGTCACCTGAAGAAGACCGGTTGGTGCTACCGTCGATACGTTAGGATAACCGAGATGAGTATTCGGGTTCGAATAGCAAGGCCTCAAATAATGCCTGCATCCAAAGAATAAAATACTATTCCAACAAAGAATGTATAAACGTAAAAATATCTTTAAATAATTGTTGGATTTTGTCCATTTCATAATGTGTGACGTCATTCGTTTACATTTGGATACGCATCGAGCAGATATGAATGTACGTGAGAGAATCATGGAAGATTGTAGTTTAAGAACAGTAAAATCGGCCTATGTGGAGAAATCGGTAAAAGCACGTCAGGCTATATGACGGTTCCATATAGGATACAGGTTCGATTCCTGTCGGAGGATGAATATTTTCTATGAAAATTTCTCGGACATTCAGGCCGGTAAATGTCATTAATACTGTTTATAATAAACAGAGCATTTACTTAAATATTTGTATCTATAGAAAGAATGTATAAAAATGTCTTAAAAGAATGGTTTGCTGTCATTTCAGTAAATGCTTTTGATTACGTTTTGTCTTTTTTGCCTCCATTTTCTAATCTTTTCGATTTTCTAATTACACTCTCTCTTTCTCTCTCACTTTCCGTTTCTTCCTTTCTTTCTTCCTTCCTTCTTTCTTTCTCTCTCTACCGCGAAATCTCCCTCTTTATTTCTCTCTCTACATATCTCTCTCTATTATCTTTCTTTCTTACATTCTTTCTCTCTCCCACATTCCCTTTCGCTCTCTCTCTCTCTCTCTCTCTCTCCTTCGCTATCTTTCTTTCTTTTTCTCTCTCTACCTCTCTCTCTCTACTTCTCTCTCTTCATTTATTTCCCTCTCACTCTTCTTCTCTCTCCCTCTTTCTCTCTCGTTCTCTCTGCCTCTCTACTTCGCTCTCTCTCTTTTTTCTCTCTCTTCTCTCTCTCTCTACTGATTTTAGTTCCTTTCCATCCGTCGTGTGCTTTTTCGAATCATTTCTAACGGAATAATCATTTCATTTCTACGAAGGATGGTAAATGAAAAGAAAATATTAGAAAAAATATCTTTCATATTCCGCCTTTTTAGAATAATATATATATATATATATATATATATATATATATATATATAGATAGATAGATAGATAGATAGATAGATAGATAGATTCTTTCTATTTCCTTCAGTTTCAAACACACCTTCAGTATCCCAGCATGTAATTGATTTGAAGCCTATCTTTTCAACACGAGCAGGCCGGATTGTACGTGCTGAGACATTAGAGGAAATTCATAGCACAAAGAAAACCTTCAAATTTGCTAGAATTTCTCAAGACAAATTTGGTATGACATCATAATCAGTTATAATAATCTTGAATTAGTCTTTATTATATGAACATGTCATTTTTAATTCTCCCCTCTTTTATATTGATTTTATTGTTTGTTTTTTTTGTTGTTGTTTTTTCTGTCAGGTCTTTTTTTACATTCTACGACCGCAAAGCAAGCGGCTTTGAATGGAAATGAAAAAAGTAGTTTACAACCAAATTTGAACTCGTATTTCCTATTTCTTTCATCCATATTTTTTTATATATAGCAAAAGTTCTCATTTTACTGTTGTCATTCCATATCACAGTGTTTAAGTACAGTTCAGTAGTGATGGTGGTCGAAGAAGAAGAGGAAAAAGAAGAAGTAGAGTAGCAGTAGTAGTAGTAGTAGTAGTTTTAAATTATTCGAATTTATTAGATCTGGTATTATCATTATATCTTTACTGGACCTCGTCCAGTAAACACTGCGTTGAGAAATGATAATTATTTTTCCATTTTGCTTTCAATATCCCTATAGATTAAGCTATTCAGATCATTGTAGATCCATTCAAATCCAGATTAAAAATTAATTACATTTACTAAATGCTAATGGTAACTTTTTTTAAATTTAATAAATTCAGATACAAATTAGTTTGTAAGAGAAACTGATTTTTAAAAATGGTAGAATTAGACAATGTGGGGTCTGCGCTCAGAAATAATCCATTTTTATCAAAATATTTTTTCATATCTGTATCACGAACATCCACAAGAAAAAGAAATTTTATCAAATTTAATAGGGGTCCACTTTGCTACGTAAGTTCATTGTAAATTGTTACCTCCTATAAAAAATAGATATGTTCACACGACGTGTTTTCTTGAAATTAAAAAAAAAGTTAATTGCAATTCATAAACTGAGGTGCGTAATCGATATTAATATATGAAAAATAAGAAATAACTCCAGATTACTAATTACGAATTATATCACATTTTAAGAAATTTCGGGCATATTTGTTTTTGGCTTCCGTAAGGGGATCAATTTGCAAACAAACCTGTCAGTCAAATAACTTTTAGAAAATTTAATTTAAAAATTATCTCCGTGATCGTGAATACCTCTCTTTCTTTTTCTCCTCTGTGTCACGTGGCACTTTCCAAAACTTCCTATCCCCTTGCAACCCATAGCAGTGTCTATGTTCCTTTGCTAGGCCTCCTACACACCTTTTCACCGTCCATTCGCGCAAACACGCCATTCCTCTTGCCGTCCATCTGCTGACCTGTGAGGGAAGTGTCCAAGAAATGTGTCCAAGCCATTTTAACTGTCTCTTTCTGATTCTCAGTATAGCGTACCTTAGATGTGGTACAAAGCCGAAAGTAGGGGGCACCCAGTGAGGATCGAACTCACTACTCAGTCGTAATCGTTCTAGCGAGACAAGCTTGCTGACCATTACACCGCTTCGAGGTTCCAAAAATGATTTTTTAATCGTAGCTTAGATATGGCACAAGGCCGAATGTATAGGGCAACCATTGAGAATCGAACTCACTACTTAGTGGTAATTTTTCTAGCGAGAAAAGCTTGCTAACAATTGCACCACCTCGAGATGCCCTGACTTTCCAATCGCAGCTTAGATATGGCACAAGGCCGAAAGTATAGGGCACCCAGTGACGATCGAAATCACTACTCTGTCATAATTATTCTATGAGACATTATACAGTCTCGAGGCGACAAAAATTATTTTTAATCGTAGCTTATATGTGGCACAAGGCCGAATGTATGGGGCACCCAGTGAGGATCAAACTCACTTCTCAGTTGTAATTGTTCTACCAAAACAAGTTTGCTAACCATTACACCGCCTCAAGGTGCCAAAAATAATTTTTAATCGTAGCTTAGATGTGGTACAAGGACGAAATTATAGGGCACCCATTGAGGATTGAACTCACTACTCAGTCATAATTGTTACACCCCCTCGAGGTGCCCCTGATTCTCAGTATAAGTGTTGTTCTTGTTACTATTCCCTTTAAGACTTCCGCGTTGCTTACTCGGTCCGTCCATAGAATTCTCAGTATCTTTCTGTAGAAGCGCATTTCCGTTACATCCAGTTTTCTGTTCATCTGTGAGGAGATTCTCCGGTATTCTTTGATACTAACGATTTTTCCTAATTCCCCTTTCCAAGTTCTCCTTTGCCTTAACCGGGTATTGAACTCACACTCTTTGGGTAACAGGAGATAAATGATAACTGACACTCATTAAACATGGCACATGGAACTAAAATAGTCTAACCCGGTGAGCAAAATAAAGGGTTCGATATCCCAATCACCTGAAGAAGGCCGGAGCGTACAACGGTCGAAAAGTTGGAATAAATATGGCGACAAAGTTGAGGACAATTGTCCGAATAATGTAAATAGTGTACATAATAGCTCATCTCAGAAATAAACACAGATACTGAAGGGCTAAAACGTTGTAATAAATATGGCAACAAAGATGAGGACAATAGTCTGAATAATGTAAATAATGTACATAATACCTCTTCTCAGAAATATAGACAGATACTGAAGGGCTGAAAGTTTGTGATAAATATGGCAAGAATAAGATGGGAACAATAGTCCGATTAGCGTAAATAATGTACATAATACCTCATCTCAGAAATATAGACAGTCTCCATGTAACTCGGGTCCTTCAAGAGTCTGTTGTATTGCAGTTTAGACATTGTTTTAGTCTTAATTTCCGTTGTTTGTCTCTGACGTAGCGCCTAACTGGAAGATGGTGACACACGCAATCGTCACTTGGGTATGTTTTTATAGTGTCGAACTACGTGTCTGAGCTTTTGTTGATAGTTAAGTAATCAATCTGGTTCTCCGGTGTCATCTCACGGGCTTATCCAATATCCATAGGCACTTCGGTAGCTTCTGAAACCAAGTGTTGATAATTATTTCATAGTTTGCTATTCACTACTGGTCCTAACTTTCGCTGCTCCCGTTTCAGCATCCAAGTTCGAAGTTGCCAACGACTTCTTGATCTTCTTCTTTTCTGTCCTTAGCTTTTAGGTCTGTCATGATTGTGATTTCTTGTTATCTACATTAAGCCTTGACGATGTCCAAACTCATCAATTCCTTAATCTATAGTAAGATAGAAAAAAATAACAAATCATTATTTTAAGTCGTAGCGTCTCATGTAGAAATCCAATTTTTTTTAAAAATTAATTTTCATATAGCAGTGAATGCCTCCCAGATGAAGAAAATACTTCAGGCAACAGAAATGTGGTTCTACAGAAGGATGCTCAGAATACAATGGACTGAAAATGTGAGCAATGGCGTAAGAATATAAATTTATACTTTTCATCAGAAAGGAAGTTGAAATTTCCAGAGCACATAATGAGGAAAGGGGGCTTAGAAAATTTGACACTCGTAGGACAGATTGAAACCGACAAATAGCCTACCTAACAGGCTTGGGTTGTAACAACAAAAATATAAACATTACATGAAACAACAAAATAGTTACATATAACATTACAGCTTAGAAAAACAGCAAAGATGAGGAAAGAGGTCTAAGCGAATTTGATACTCACATGACATACTGAAGGCAACAAGGACAGAGTATAGCAACTACAGTGTAACCCGGATATAAGAGCCCCTGATATAAGAGAAACCCGGATATAAGAGAGATTTTAACTGGTCCCAAATTAGAGCCTATGTAAATAAAACAAAATAGACCAAACCCTGATATAAAAGAAACACGGATATAAGAGACTTCTTCTCCGGTCCCGACAACTCTCTTATATCCGGGTTACACTGTAATAGCCGACCTAACAAGCTTTGTTGACAGAACATAAATTAGAGATAACAGTAAAGACAAAATTTACTAAAAGCTACAAAAGACAGATAATTGTGGAGAGCTATGATCGCCAACGTCTGGAAGGCAAATAGAAGAAGATATGGCATGAAGAAGCGGAGACATGTTGAAGTTAACTGCTGCAAAAGAAAAAGTCTTTGTAATTCCGCTTAGGCTGCCAACTTTCCGGTGAAAATATCAAATAGAATCGCTGATGAGTTTAAAATATTAAATAATAAAACAGAATTACCAATAAAAAGAAAGTAAAACCGTTTAAAAGTAGACTTTATCTGTCACCTCCGAAAGAATCCGCTAGAGACAGATAGCAGGCCAACTGAGTTTATGCCCAGTAACTTCAAGGCGGAAAGGAAGTACTTCTGCTTGCAAAGAGACAGTTGACAGC
>OZ038506.1:25168850-25186350 GCA_964036315.1 Acanthosepion esculentum | reverse complement strand
ACGAATATTTTCTATGAAAATTTCTCGGACATTCAGGCCGGTAAATGTTGTTTAATACTGTTTATTATAAAACAGAGCATTTTCTTAAATAATTGTATCCATAAAAAGAATGTATAAACATAAAAATGCCTTTATATATATATATATATATATATATATATATATATATATATATATATATATATATATATTATAATGCAAGACTCTTTGCTAAAGCGGATCGAGTTCTCTCAGTCACTGTGTGTTTATCTAAAAATAAATACGCTTAAATTCCGATTCATCCCTGCCGTGCACCAAAGGCTTAGGGGTAGAATCTCCGACTAACGCCAATTCAGCCGGGTTTCGATCCTAGCTAGAGGCAACTGGACGTCTAACCACACTGATGAGCTGTGATACATTGAAACAGTCTGTCTGTGGATGACAATATATATATATATATATATATATATATATATATATATATATATATATATATATATGTGTGTGTGTGTGTGTGTGTGTGTGTGTGTGTGTGTGTGTGTGTGTGTGTTTATTCCCTTGTGGAATATATGGCCAGATTCCCAATATGTTCGGTGTTGCAGCTTTGGTTTCTGTAGTAAGTATGTGTTTGTTGGGGTTTTTTTATGTGCTGGATTTTCTAACCTCGCTTTCAATAGAACTTTGATTAATACTTCTCTTAAACTAGTTTCTCAACGAAGCTAGAGAGCGTAATTTGCTCTGCTATTTAACCCATAGCCGGAGGCGAAGCGTTGGATTCATATCTTTGCACGGTTTTTTTTTTTTTACAAACGCGCACGCAATGCCGTTGGCTGGAATATGAATATGACACCGCAATCCCACTTCCCTCACCGATAACCGCTACCCTACGTGAACATCATATTCTGAAGATTCATTTCAAAACAGAAAAAGAAAGAAAGAACTCACCCGTCGACAGACCAAAACTGTTAAGAATTCACTTACCTGGAAAGATAAAAAAAAATTATATTAATAAATTTTATTAATAAACATTTCATGTCTGTCGCTGCAAATGAAATATTACAATTTTAAAATTGCTCTATAGAGGGAAAAGTTTGCTCACTGACCGTTATGCAAGGAAATACAACTACAAGACAAAGAAAAACACTGCAGAATCAGACGTCTAAAAGAAACACCGCATATGGTAATATTAACGATGATATTTGCCGTTTCCTTATAAGGAAACATTTGGCATTCATTAACTGAGCAGTCAGTACTGCTGTCGGTTAAAATTTATTAATTCTTTCTCTTAAAATAATTTTCAAGAGAATAGGTTTCTCACGTTCAGTAGCTGTTATCGCTCTTTACAGTATTGTATTCCTTTCGAACCTATTATTAGAAGTAGTATGGGATGTCAAAATTTTGATCATGTTATTATTTTCCCTTCAATTTATATGTGATATCCATTTTAGCCGTTGCTAATGTTGATCAAGTGATGTGATTTCTTTTATTTCTTACAGTCCTTTGTTCATGATTCTGTAGCGCCAGTTTAAAAGATTCGAAGAAGTGTGGTCATTGCCAAGCACCTACAGGCTTCATTCGCTCAAAGACGTTTCTTAAACATTGATCTTAGAAAAGGGTTTTATACAGATGACAGTTTAGATAATTCTGAACGGGTTTGCTTCCATGCATGGCTTCCAAAGGAAAGTCTCAGTTTGACGAGGTTATTTAAGAACATGACATGGATGGAGTACTGCTGTTATATTTCGATAAGAGCTGCACAGTCCTTAATTTTCAATTTTGATAGAGTTCAAAAACGTCTACCTCGTCATTGTGGGTGATAAATTATGTTGTAACCCCTGTCTCACAGACGAAATGACGCAAGCCTCTCACTGTTCTGTTGCTATTTCCATGGAAAGTGCTCAGACAAACTATATTCCTTAGTTCCACCAAATCTAACCTTCATAGCTAGGAACCCGTATGCTACGCACATTGCAGCGAACCATCCTCATTCCTTCCGTGTTCTAATGGTGATAAGTAACTTCCACTCAAACATCTTCTTCCGACAAACCACTGCTCTGTGGAACCGACTCCCAATACGATGTCTTCTCGATCACTACAATCTTAACCTGTTCAAGTCTCGGGTTAACCGTTATCTTTCCCTCTTTTCCTTATAAACTGCCGCTTAACGTAACACTCTACCTTGAGTGGGTCTCAAGGAAGAACCTTATGTAAAAAAAAGAAAAAAACTATTTGATACATTTAAAAACAATACGTTTTTGAGCAATGTCTTGTGGGGCATATAATCAAGATACACACTCATACACACACTCAACATATTATGTCCAAATTCTCAAAAAGATTTAAAACGAAGCCAACATCTAGGGTTAACCGTTCTCCCCTTCCCCATATTGGCATAATACCGTGTCTCTTACTCTGTGATCATCTACCACGCGTGGCTCCGGGTTTAGTACAAGGTGTATCTTTCTTTTTATGTGCCATGTCCTTTCGGGACGTAGGCCATCATGGCTCTCCACCTACCCTCTATCCCTTCAGCTCTCAACAAGTTCCTTCACTCTGCCACCTCCCGCAGACCACGTTCTGTCATCCACTGTCCGCCAGTTATGTCACGCGTTGTTTTCCCTTGTCTCTCTTTCCCTCTATTCGACCCGTGAGTATCCACACGCTCGCTCCATGAGATCTTTAGCAACCACATCTCTGTTGCCTCGAGTCTTTTCTTCATCTTTGAGGAAATCGTCCAACATTCGCTGCCGTAAAGAAGGACAGATGTCCCGTAACAGTTCAGTATTCTTTTCTTTGTTACCAAAGATATCCTCCTGTTTCGCAATGACAGTATAATTTTTTTTAAATTGCGGTGTTGTGTGAAACTGCCTCAAGCTATGTCGAATTTTCTTATCGCTTCTACTGAATTTGTTATAACTGACCTATACACATAGGTATTTGTAGTGCTTAGTATTTACTAATTTCCTATCCTGAATTTCTATGATGGATTCAGGGTACATGACACGCTAGGCTAGAACGGTTTCCTCAGTAGGCTGAGTATATAAAAAAACATATGGTAATTGTTATGGTCCAAGGTTAGGACCAAGGAAGAACAACACGAACACAAGAGTAGAAATAACGAAGATATATTACACGGAATAATAATACAAGATGTGGAAGGTGTTAGTATGACTGTCAGTCTGGTTTGGAGTGAACTACTATCGGCTCGACTCGATTCGTCTCTCTCTCTCTCTCTCGCTCTCTCTCTCTCTCGCTCTCTCTCTCTCTCTC
Source organism: Acanthosepion esculentum (assembly GCA_964036315.1). Classification (NCBI taxonomy): domain Eukaryota; kingdom Metazoa; phylum Mollusca; class Cephalopoda; order Sepiida; family Sepiidae; genus Acanthosepion; species Acanthosepion esculentum. The sequence goes on along the minus strand of OZ038506.1, from coordinate 25,183,101 downwards.
TCTCTCTCTCTCTCTCTCTTGAGAGGCGTAGTATACATAGTGTTAGGAAGAGTTCATTCTGTAGTTATAGGACCCATAACAATAACCATTAAAATAAAAGAAAGAAAAATGACCGCAAGGTTTGAGCAACAAGAAGAAAATAAAATCAGTATCGAAGGTAGTCAAGCGTGACAGCAGCAATAAAAAAAAACAGTAAGAAAAATATTAGGTTTCAGGCTCTACGTTCAGGATTATCCCACAGGGCAATAGGTTAGTGGTTCGTGAATTTGGTGACAGTAATTGCGAGTATTAGTCCTTCTCTACTCTCAGGCTCAGTAATACCTTTGTGTCTTAGTGGCTTTACAGCTTTGCATGGGGTGAAATGATTAAAAAAAGGATAAAACAGCAAAACCTGGTGACTGTAACAAACACTTTCTTCGTCACTTGTCACAGGCGTTAGAACTTAACCCTGACCTTACGTATTTTAGTGGCGAGGTACGCCTGTTGTTTTCAACGCCCTGAATCATATACTTCATATATCCCCAGCCAGGAATGCCTGGGAATTTTCCTCGGAATCAACGAGCAAGAATAAGAGTATTTGTTCCGAGCTTATGTGAATGGATGACAGAACGGGAACGAGGAAGGGTAGTAAAAAGACAAACGTTGCTTAGAGATAACAAAAGGATAGATATTTGTGGAGAACCATGATCGCCCCTGACCTGAAGGGAACACAACTCATAAAAGAAGATGAATTATTATGTAAATCTTACGAAATGTATTTGTTTACATACTGTTCAGTTAAAATCTAATATTCTTGTTTAACTAAATGATAATATTTTCCGCAACGTTGCTTTATTGTTTAGGCAAATTTAATCTAACATTTTTGAGCTGTTACGTGACGTGTTCTTCTTTATGGCAGCGAATGATCTCCTCAAAGATGAAGAAGAGACTCGAGGCAACGGAGATGTGGTTCTACAGAAGTATTCTAAGGATATGATGGACCGAGCGTGTGAGCAACAATGAGGTTGCAAGCAAAGAGAAGGCTTATACTTAACATCAGTAAAAGGCAGCTGAAGTTTCTGAGACACATAATGAAGAAGGAGTGTCTGGAGAATCTGATACTCACGGGTCGAATTGTGAGAAAAAGAGGCAAAGCAAAACAAAGCGTGACATAACTGGCAGGCTTAAGCTAGTGGATGAGAGAACGTGGTCTGGCGGAGGAAGCAGAGGAAAGAAACTTGCTGAGAGCTGAGAGCTGCAAGGGATAGAGGGTGGTGGAGAGCCATGATCGCCTACGTCCTGAAAGGACATGACACATAAAAAGAAAAATATCTAATAATTTTAATTTTTATGTTTAACATTCTTTTTATAGATACAAATAATTAAGTAAATGGTCTGTTTATAATAAACAGCATTAAACAACATTTACCGGCCTGAATGTCCGAGAAAATATTCATATGTTCGTAGAAATTATTCGTCCTCCGATGAAAATATTAATTCAAAAGAGGGCACGATTCTTTTATTAGAGCAATAATTATTTATTATAATTTTTTCATATAGACAAAAACAAGTTACTCACTACAGCCTCGACTGGTGAGAACCCAGAATGGTTATGACTATTTTGGGTTCTCACCAGTAGAGGTGCAATTGAAATGAACCGAAACGAAGTTGCATCTTTGTAGTGAGGAAATATTGACTATATGAAAAAATTATAATATATATATGTGTGTGTGTGTGCGCGCGCGTGTGTGTGTGTGTGTGTGTGTGTGTGTGTGTGTGTGTGTGTGTGTGTGTGCACGCGCGTAAGTGTCTCGCACTGATTCTTCATTAGTACAGCTTGGACAATTTATACACACACACACACACACGCATATATATATATATATATATCAGTTTGGTATATCAGTTTATATATTTATCTACGTTCATATATATCTATTTAAACTGCATATATGACTATCTATCTATATATATCAGTCTGTTCATTATCTATCTAGCTATCTCAGTTTGTTCACATATATTTAACTCAGCCGCTTCGCATCTATCTATTTTTCTATCTGTGTATCTATCTCCGTCTGTTCACTTAATCTATCTATCTACCTACCTATCTATCTATCGACCTACCTACCTATCTCTTCAAATCTCTCTCTGGGGCTTTTTATCTCATCTCATTTACTATCATTTCAAAACATTGATGTTTTGACACATATGACCCTGGAACTATTGCCAGTGTTTCGCTTTGTTCTTAATATAGATTCATTTTCTCGTTCTCTTGCAGGCTCCATTGAACGCCAGCGTCGACCAACATTTCTTTAATCGTAGCTTTATCCGATGTAACAGAAAAGTCATTGAAATTAGATATTTTCCTTTTTATGTCGCGTCATTATCAAATATTTCTCTTTCCTGTGTGTCTTCAGAGAATAATGCCTTTATTAGACATCTCCCACGTCAAGCATTCTAGTTTCATGCCTGGTTCGTCAAAGACAAGAAAGACATTGTCCCTATCATTAAATACCTAAATACAAAATTATCTATCTATCAGTCATTCGATTATCTATCTATGAATCAATCACAGTTTGTAGATTCTCTGTCCCTCTGTCTCTCTCTCTCTCTCTCTCTCTCTCTCTATATATATATATATATATATATATATATATATATATATATAGAGAGAGAGAGAGAGAGATAGATAGATAGATACAGATATATATATATATATATATATATATATATATATACAGTTGCGGCCAAAATGTTCATTGTTTTCGTCGGCCAAAATGATCAGAACGGTTGCTTTTACTCCGTGTTTTAATATATTTAACCAGCGAACTCTAATTTTTTTAATTTGTTTACATTAGTAAGAATATCTGCAGTGTACTTTGTTAATATAATGCCACTTACTCCGTTACCAATTCGTCAGCAGATTATTAAGCTTCGAAAGAAGGATAATTTAAGTATTGGGTCTATTGCAAAGAGTGTTAACAAGTCATAAAGTGTTGTTCACGGTATTCTTAAGGTCTACGATGATTGTGGTTCGTGTAAAGCAAGAATGTCTACAGGTAGGCCAAGAAAAACGACCAAGAGAGAAGATCGTGCTATGGTAAAGTTGGTTAAAAAGGACAGATTTAAAACTGCTGCTGTTTCTCGGGAAATGAGCATTGTACTGAAGAAAACTTTATCTCGAAAAACTGTGTCTCGTCGTTTAGTTAAACATGACCTACAAGCAAGAGCACCTGTCGTGAAGCCACTGATCAGCTCCAAGAATAAAAGTGTCGTCTTACCTTTGCAACCGAACATGTGTTGTGGTCTCAAGAAAAATGGCAAACGGTGCATTTCAGTGATGAATCTAAGTTTGTTATTTGGCTCAGATGGGAAAAGGTACGTTCGTCGAAAAGTAGGTGAAAAATTGTCACCTAAATTCCTTAAGACTAGTGTTAAATTCGGTGGAGGAAGTGTCATGGTTTGAGGGATGATATCTGGAGATGGTGTGGGCCCTTTGGTGCGATTACATGGAAATTTGTAAAAGATCATGTCTTGCCTGTGCTGAGAAATTCAACTAAGCGACCACCCATATTCATGCAGGACAATGCCCCATGTCACAAGGCTAAGGTGGTCATGAACTTCCTCAAGGCTGAAAAGGTTATTGTTATGGATTGGCCTGCTCAAAGCCCAGATCTCAATCCTATTGAAAATATGTGGAATATTCTAGGAGAACATTCAAAAGCCAGAAATCCTAAAACAACCGAGCAATTATGGAATGCCCTTCAGGAAGAATGGAATAAGATCACCCAGCAAGAAATTGAAAATTTAATTTCCTCATGCAGTCGAAGATGTGAAAGTGTGATTGAAGCTAAAGGGCTTCACACTAAATATTAAATAATTCCATTATTCTCTGTCATTTTTTATTATTTTGTTATTTTTTTCAACCGTTCTGATCATTTTCGCCGCCATGGGTTTTGCAGTAAAACACTAAATCATCGATAACTTTTGTATTATCCTCTCAAGTTACACCAGAATCTCAAACAATAACAATTAATATCGTATTTATTGTCTGTGAAAATTATAGAATATAAAACAACTTTGATAAAAACTTATACCTACTTTTCTGACGAAAACAATGCCGTTCTGAACATTTTGGCCGCAGCTGTATACTTACTAGCACTGTTATATAAGATTTAGCACTTTTTAAGACGCCTGAGAAATATATATATGTACGTGCAAGTATATGTGTGTATACGTATGTTTTTATCATACACATATCTATCTATCTATCTATCTATATATATATATACATATATATATAAATGTATATATACATATATATATATGTGTGTGTGTGTGTGTGTGCGTGTGTGTGTGTGTGTGTGTGTATTTAGGCAGCATATTTTCATCCAAACAAGTTTGATTAAACAATTTAGACATATTGATTAATTTTGGTTCTGATCCTTTCAAGTTCACGGATTAATTTCTTGGTAGCCTTAGAAAATTGATTAAGAAAAAACTACAATTTTCTTTATATATATGCAGACAAACCTCTAATCAACGGACTAATAGGTGGATGGCTGGTCCGTTAAAGTCCGTAAATGGGAAGGGATTATTTTTGAGTTATAAACCACTATCTTAACTGCCAGTAGTTATGATGTAAATACTATAAACATGTATATATGGCATAAATATATATATACTTAATATAGATATATTAATCAAAATAGCAAAAATAATAGATTTCTCATAGCTACTTTCTCACGCACGCGCTAATGTATCGTACTTTATATACTGTACACCTGTCTTTGTTTACAATTGAAAGGGAAGCCACCGCGGCCAAGTGGTCAATTTGAGAATTAATACGACTCGTTCTGCTAAGCCGGAAATTTTGAAATACTTCGCTGACAATTTGGAAGTTTTTTTGTTTTTATTTTTCCTGCATAACTTCTTTTTACCTGCAGATTTTGTCCGTTGCATCCGAATTCCGTTGATGGGGGTCCGTAGATGAGAGGTTTGTCTGTATACGCATTCGAAAAGCTAAAACAATTAACAAAAAATATGAGGCTTTTTTAGTGCTGAACTGTTAATATCAATCCTAGTGTGTGGCAGTAAAGGTGGGATAATTGCCACTCAAAAAGAAAAGAAATCTAGAAACAACAGAAATGATATTTTACAGAAGGATTGTGAACATTTCATGGACGGAGCGTGTTAGCAGCGAAGAACGCTTAAGGTAAATGGAAGTAAAAATATATACTTATATACTGAATCATAAAGGAACGCCTGAAACATCTTGGACATATAATCAGGAAGAAGGGCGTGGAGAATTTGACACTCAGAACATCTATCTAGCGATCTAAATTCTGTTCAAATCCAGTTAGCAATCTCAGTCTGTTCATATAATTCTATTCAACTAGAAAGTCTTTTCATATTTATCTATCTATCCATCTTTCTACCTTCAGTCTAATCATATCTATCAACAGTATTTTTCATATCTATCTATCTATCTATCTATCTCTGTATGTCCACAATTATCTCACTCATATCTATCTATCTATCTATCTATCTATCTATCTATCTATCTCAGTATGTTCATATCTGTCGATCTTCAGTCTATTTATATCTATCTATCTTGCTATCTAGCTAGCTATCTCAGTTTGTTCACATTTGTCTAACTCAACCGGTTCACATCTATCTATCTTTCTATCTATGTATCTATCTCAAACTGTTCACTATCTATCTATCTATCTATCTATCTGTCTACCGACCTACCTACATATCTCTTCAAATCTTTCGTGTTAGCAACGAAGAACGCTTCAGGAAAATGGAAGCAAGATGTATATATACATACACAGAATCATAAAGGATCGCTTGGAATTTCAGGAAGATGGGCTTGGAGAATTTGGCACTCAGAGACTCTTGAGAGCAAGAGGAACGGCTGAAAACAGCCGTCCGCCTACCTGACGGGATTGTGTGAATGGATGACTGGACGTAGGGGCAAACGCTGCTAACGGCTACGAGAGATAGGTGGCGGTGGGAGCTATAATCACCCACGTCCTGAGAGAATACGGTACATAGAAGAAGATCTGCATGTGTCCGTGTGTGTGTTTGTGTGTGTTTGTGTGGAATGGTATTGGAAAAATACCTAAACATAATACCATCACATAAGCAACTAAATTCTAAAGATCGTTCATAAAAACCAAAGAGTCAGCAATATTATTGGTCATGATCTGGCGTCTCGGCTTCAGTCACTTTCCCACCACCGTGGAGTTACATCCCTGTGTCTTTTTTTTTATAAATGCTTTCATGGCAACTGTTCGGATGAGCTCTTCGTCAGAATGCGTTGTTTTGGTGTAAGGAATATTGTTGTATGTTTGGGTAAGTGTTTGTGACTACCTAAGTTCAACGTTAAGACAAAAGAAGACCATACTTTTCCCCATTCTCCATTTTGGCCTTGTGTCACATTTCTGTACATAGCAGAATAAATATCACTTTTCGGCATGGTACCTAGAATGTTTTTCAATTTAAGTGCAACGAGGTCTGACGAATTTGCAGTTGAGTTGGATAGATGTAACCCTAAGCTCTATGCTAGGAGTTTGTTCTCTCGTACTTCTCGCTTGTGCAACTCTCTTCCGACTTCATGTTTTCCACCCAAATTTAATGATTCAAAAATTTAAATGCCAATCCGTTTCAAATGTCCTCCAGATTACTCTTCTTGCTACATAATAAAGTTTCTGTTTTCTGATTGTTCCACATACATCAACCTCTTGCGGATTTACTGCTTTGATTCGATTGAATTCGATTAAAAAATTTTATATATCATTTCAATCTTCGAAATATTCCACTTGTGATTGTACGCAGCGATCCCAATCGGGTGACATACTTTTCAACAATGTCTACGATATTCGGTTACTTACGTGGTACTCTTCTAGGAAACTCCATAACTGATTCCAATTATGTGAGGAAGCTAATGTATTGTTCAGTCACTCTTTTCATGGATTTTCACGAATAGGTGGTTGGGTGGAGGTAAGCCGTCTTCCTCAGCACTCATTATCTTTAGCCGATATTCGACCGTCCTTGAAACACGTGTCGAACCCAACAACTTAAGGAATGTCTGCTAAAAGCATGACGAAGCATTTCAAAGATCTGAGGCGCAGATTTACTAAACTGCACGCAGAGTCTTTGTCAGCCAGTATGCAGCTCTCGGGGCCGTTACAAGACAATATTACGAAACCACGAGAAATAGCGCGAGAAGATAGCACAAATCCTATTAGCAGACTGGCTCATGAAACTGGATACCATTGTGCGTTAGTCCGTACAATTCGTAGCCTTTCTGAAACCACTTCGTATTTATATACAGGCTGCCGTGGATAAATTGTTATCTCGATTACGCAAAAATAAAAATAACACTGACATCTCACTTTAACAGATGTATTTACCAAAATTACACAAAAATATCTTGAAATACTAAAGTGTAAATTTATTCAGTAAAAATCGCCATTAGTTTCAACAACAGCTTCCAGACGACTTCGGAATCTCCTGCAACTCTTCTGGACGGCCTCCTTGATGGTGAATGCTGCCATAATCCTTGCCTTCATTTTGTTTTTGATGTTAGAAAGAGTTTTGCTGGTCTCTCGCTCAATTGCGCCCGACACATAATAATCAAGAGGTTGCATTCTAGGGAGTTAGTTGGCCATATGCAAGGGGTGATGTGGTCGTAGAAATTGTGTGACAACTATGACTGCGTTCTCCTGCTTGTGTGGCATGGTGCAGAGGTCTGTCGCCAGATATCGGCTCTTCCGGCAGCTACCTTCTTGATCCAGGGCAGTATTACCTCCTCAGTGCACCTTATGTAGATCTCCGTGTTGAGTCTGGGGCCCTAACCAACAAAGTCGGGAGTTCTTTTCTTATCAGAACGATCAGTGAATCTTCCGAGCGGCCGTACCTTCGTAATCACCATTAGACGCATCCAACTATTTTTTAATCCTCTGCACTCTCCTCAGATTGACATTCAAACACTATGAAATTGGAGCTTCTGGTGCGAATGCCAAGCAGTACAGCATACCGTTCCCAAATTTCTGGCCGAGCGGATTGTGTCATGGTGCACTTTTTCTCACAAGCAATAACCAACTGACCCTACTGTACTATGCAGTCGAAAAAATCAAAAGCAAACAACGCACATGACCGAAATTATAAATATAAAATAGCGAAAATTTACCCATTGCACACTGTATACTAGGAGATCTAGCCCACAAAAATGTTAAAGATTTTGTATCTACAGTCATACCTATTTCTTTTAATATATTTTAAAGAATTTCTTTGTGGTACAAAATTTGAGTAGACCGTAGACCTGTAAAGTCAGTCGAAAACGAAAAGAATAGTGTAAATCCTTTAAAGCTGACATCTTGTTTTTTTTTATATATCATGCCTGATCAGAGTATTGTTGATGGGTTTTTAAGATTTATTTGGGGTAAATCTGTCGAAATTGTTCTCGTCCCAATGTTGCAAAATTTAGAATACGTCTACAAGACTTTTTCGATAATTGTAAAGAATTCTGGTGATATATTGATTTTTTTCATCCTTACTTACACTGCATCACATATACATCGTATATACTACATCCTATACACTACATCACACATACATCGTATATACTACATCATATACACTACATCGTATATACATCGTATATACTACATCATATACACTACATGATATACACTACATCATATATACATCGCATATACTACATCATATACGCTACATAATATATACGTCGTATATACTACATCATATACACTACATCATATATACTTCATTTAAGAAAATTATTATCATGTTCTTTTCAGCATATTAGCAATTTTGAATTGTGTTTCTATTTTTATTAAATACTTTCCAACATATTGTTTTGCCTTGTTTTATTTTGTTTTCATAGTCGATCTTTGATGTTATTACAAAGTAGACGTATTCCTGGATTTCTTCTTCCAGTTTTCATCAACTATTATATATATATATATATATATATATATATATATATATATATATATATATATATATATATATATATATTAGTGTATGTGTATGCGCGAGCGCATTTGATATTTGTTCTTCGAAGTTTCTTAGTCTTTCTTTATCATCATAGTTTAATGCATTCTCTCTATATATATGTATATATGTTATATAACTTACCTATGAACACTAATGAGTGTGTCCCAAGCCTCATAAATACATTGGACACTATTGTAAGCGGGGGTAATATGGTGTTTAAGTAGTCCACCACTAGCAGTGGTTTACCTATTTCACGCCGCTGGCGAGTATTTATTTTGTTGAAGATTACCATTTCATTTCCGTTATGGTTATTCTTCATTCATTAACCCGCTATAGGTTACAACAATATATATATATATATATATATATATATATATATATATATATATATATATATATATATATACCTCAGTACACACGCGCACGCACACATACACACACACACACACACATGCAGGCACACACACACACACGCACACAGAAACATACATATGCACCCCCTACACATACACTAGAAGTTTCTGGAAAATGCTCAGCACGACCATGTCTCTTCCTCCCAAATATCTATTTGAACTTTTAGTCTGATATTGGGAAGTGGGTCGGAACAAGAAATTTTCAGCATCTGCTCGTATCTATCTATCTATCTATCTCAGGCTGTTCATATCTATCAATATATATCAGTCTGTCCATAGTTATCTGTCTGTCTATCTCAGTCTGTTCATATCTATCTATCTATCTATCTATCTATCTGTCTGTCTGTCTGCCTGTCTCAGGGTGTTCATATCTATCTATCTATCTCAGTCTGTTCATATCTATCTATCTATCTATCTATCTATCTATCTATCTATCTATCTATCTATGTCTCGATCTGTTTATATCTATATATCTATATATCTATCTATCTATCTTAGTGCGTTTATATCTATCTATCTATCTATCTATCTCTGTCAGTTTATATCTATCTTAAATCATATCGCCTTTAAAAAAGCGCGGGAACATATGATGCCACATTCAAATCGAGATTGATGCATTCATGTCGCACCATGTCTCTGAACTGCATTTTCATCATGATAAAATAAGAGACCATATTCTTACCAAAAAACGTAAACATGTTTTCTTAAACGGCTCAGAATTCTGGATCAATTTCTTTCATTTAGGGACACCTAAGTGCTTCCTACTTTCGTTTCGTTTTTATGTTCCGAAGCTCACAAATTCTATTTCCTCGCAGATAAAAACTGATGGAAGATTCACTGTTTTAAAAGTGCATGGCGAACAGAACAACCTGTTTGATTTTTTTTTTTTTTTGTCTTAGAACCGTTGTTTACGGGGAAAAGATTTTAGCCTGCTCGGCCACGTGACAACACCGGATTAGCATGTAATGCAGACATGGCGATGTCAACAGCTAAAGAAAAAAAAAAGATAGCCACAATCATTATGCTTTTATATCCGAGACATATTTCTTTCTTTCTTGTTCATGACTGAAACCAAGAGAAAACTCAAACGCTTAACAAGAACACAACAGCGACATGCGGAAAAGAAAATCGACAAAAAGAAAATATTATTAATAATATAATGCACCTAACTTGTCTATTATCTTTAATAGAAGACGTTTGAACACACACATAGATAGATAGATAGATAGATAGATAGATAGATAGATAGATAGATATGAAGAGCATGAGATAGATAGATACATACATACATAATATATATACATAATATATATATATATAGGGGTGCTAAGATATCTTCAAATTTCGAAAGCAATATAAACAGCGCGGTAATGTAGTATGTACTTTTGCAGTCATTTTCGATATATATATGGAAGATATAATAGATAGATAGATAGATAGATAGATAGATAGATAGATAGATAGATAGATGCATGCGCCTTCTGACATCAAGGCAAGAAAGAACAAAAAATGTGAATTGTTCATTTATTGGTTCGAAATACATCTCCGCGTGCATCTGTCGGATTTGTCTATACATTTGCGAATGAAAGGTTTTTAGCAGACATACCCACCAATTTTAACCAACAGTTTTCTTTCTGTATCTGTCTATATTTCTGAGATGAGGTATCATGTACACTATTTACATTATTCGGACTATTGTCCTCATCTTTGTCGCCATAGTTATCACAACGTTTTGGCCACATAGCACAGTGGATAAAGGCGTTAGTTAGATCCAATGACAGGACCCAAAAGAGTGCGAGTTCAATACCTGGTTATGGCAGTGGAGAACTTTGAGAGGGGAATTAACAGGAGATAACTGACATCCATTAAACATGGCACATGTAACAGTCTACCCCAATGAGCGAAATAAAGGATTTAGTTCGATATCCCAACCACCTGAAGAAGACCGGAGCGTACAACGGCCGAAACGTTGTGATAGACATGGCGATAAAGATGAGGACAATAGTCCGAATAATGTAAATAGTTTTCTTTCTCCTAGGTTGGTTGAGAACCAAGTTTAAAGAGCCCATTCTGCACAGCTATTTTCACCTTTAGCTGATGGAAGAAGTGACGGATTCTCCCGTTTTCCGGTGATCATTTACATATAAATCGTCCAATGGCTGATTACTTTCGGCTTTTAGAAACTATTATCAAAGGATTTTTCAGTTGTGCATTGTCAGTTTGACATCACTTTTCATATACCACGTCTTCACACGTCATGTCGGTTTCTTAACAAGTCGCGTCTTCACGCCTCAGATCGTGTTGCCGTGTCGAAGTTTTTGCTTTACGAAATATGTTTGGCTTTTTTTTTGGTGGTTCCAGGCTCCTCAAAACCTCCATTCTTTCAATCAGAGACCTTGCTGCATGTTGTAGTTCATCGTCATACTTAGGACCAGATATTATATATCATACGTGTTACAAACATTGAAACTATTTCATAGCTTATACTTTATAAACATTGAAAGTTGTTGTTATAGTTACTGATATTATTATCATTATTATTATTATTAGTAGTAGTAGTAGTAGTAGTAGTAGTAGTAGTAGCAGTAGTAGTAGTAGTAGTCTTAAACTTAAAAGGAAGCGGTTCTCCTCAAAGGGTTAAGCCTTTAACGTCATCGCTGTTCACATCAAACAGCGTCTCGTTGTCCGTCAGATTTTATTAGACATGAAAAAGTGAGACTGCACTCGGGAAATGAAGGCGGGAAAGAGGGAAAGTCGTACTGTTGAGAGTAGCTGAGAAGAAGAAAAAGAACGGACGTCTGTGTGGTCGATTTAAAACCGACTTTAGAAAAACGTAGCTGCGGTATGAACAAATGACTGCCCAAGACTGAACGGAGTGATTTAGTCAGCCATATTTGAATGATAGCCGTTCCATATATAATTGGAAGGATGAAAGGAACAGTTATATAAAAACAACCCCACCATTTTCGCCAGCAAGAACGGCAATGTCTCCGTCCCGGAAGGAGGTCGTCATACAGCGTCACTTAAACAAAAAGAAAAACAAGCACAAAACCTCCTTGAAAGAAAATTTAATCATGGAGCGGCCCCATATTCATCGCAATTTAATATCAGTCTCATCGTTTCAACAAGTGGAAAGGATCTTTTAGATTGTCATGTTGGTGAGGGATTTAGGAAGGATACCGAAGTAATGTATTTTCATATAATTTGTTTTCCAATTGATTTGCGTAGTTATCGCTTTCCTCGTAAAATTGATAGGAAACGAACCTATTATCCTGCTTTGAGAGAAATACAAATAGGGTGCCCTACTAATCGTTAGCAAGCAAGTGTCACTAACCAACGCCACTATAGTAAGTTCAGGCCTTCATGAGTACATTACGGGTGAGGTCTAGAGGAGCCAAGAGAAATTAAACTTATCAAACTAACAAAACTTTAACTCCAAGCAAATTTGAAATTTGTACCAGTAAAACATTCGTTAATATCGTGACAACATTTATATATTTAGATACATTATAATATGACGATGTTAGAGTTAATATATATATATATATATATATATATATATATATATATATATATATATATATATATATATATATATATATATATATATATATAGTAATGATACAAATTGGTCAATATGGTAATGTGTATGGAATTTCCGGGTAGATATAGATCCAGAGAGAGCTCTATGTCAAAAGATAGAGCAAAATAATATTACTTAAAGAATATCAAACACTTAAAATCACATAGGTAATGAATTTTATTTCATGAGAGCTTTAAAAAAAAGCAGCTCTCAATCTTCAAGACGTACAAACAAATTTTATATACATATATATATATATATATATATATATATATATATATATACACGCACACGCACATATATATATATATATATATAGAGAGAGAGAGAGAGAGTGAGTGAGAGAGAGACTGTAAGTACAGTAGGCTGATGAAAGAAATTCAAAGAAGAAATAATAATAATAATAATAATAATAATAATAATAATAATAATATATTATTAGGCAAATAAAAATTAAAGTCATGATGAGGAAACTGTTAAAAATCGGAATCCTCTAATAAGCATGTGTACTTTCCGAAAGTAAAATAAATGAAGCTGGATTTTACCTATAATTTTTGTTAATAAAAACCATTAAGGAACGTCATATTGCGTATGTCTGTATTTTTTGTAAGGCTCGTGGCCATTTTGGGGACGGTTGAACCTTCAGTTGAATAATTATAAAATATTTATTTTTGAATTTATCTATATGGTTTTAACTTCGCTAGAAGATGTAAAGACAATTTTTATATATATATATATATATAATATATATATATATATATATATATATATATATATATATATATATATATATATATATATATATATATATATATATATTATATAAAATATAATATATAATATATGGATAAAATAACTGAAAAATATTCGGTGTTTTTTATGAAAGTATTTATTTCTGTATTTTTGTATATATTTAATATTTCAACTATATATAATATAATACATATATATATATTACTATATATAATATATATATATATATATATATATATATATATATATATATAATATATATATATATATATATTACTCCAAAATTCGCTTGACGAGGAAATGGAACTAATGTCTTTAAATTGATAGCAATATTGAATTCAAATGCTTTGGCTTCCATTTTCGAAACATGGTTATCACTGTGTAGCGATAAAAACCATATTTTAAATCAATTAATTTAAAATATATATATATATATATATATATATATATATATATATATATATATATACACACACATATGTGTGTGTGTCTG
>OZ038506.1:25161350-25166350 GCA_964036315.1 Acanthosepion esculentum | reverse complement strand
ATATTTTAAAATAATTTCAAAATGATGACGTCCACGACGAAATAAACGACACTAGTGATAAACGCATTTGAACACATTTGTCTCTCTCACTCACTCACTCACTCACTCACTCACTCACTCCCTCTATAACATCACCGTTCTCTCTCTCCTTCCATCTACCTCCATCTCTCTCTCTCTCTCTCTCTCTCTCTCTCTCTCTTTCTCTGTTTTAATATTGTCTTCATTTTAAGCGCATGTTGCTTCGTATGTATCGATTTTGGATTTCAAAAAAGAAACACTATTGATAATATGCATGTTACGTGCAGTAAGCAAGTACAAACGCTGCAAATTTATGTCACAAAAGTAAGAATTTTTAGAAAGTACCAGAAGACTGAATGAAAGACATTTTGATTAATAATTAATTGCAAACCTATACCTGATAGGTATTGTAGGTATTGTGGATAATGATTACAAATGCTGTGGAAAAACATAATTAACACGGCTACTAATCAGGCCAAGATAGGGAGATAGATAAGTATTTATCTATTTAGAAAGATAGATACTGATTCTCTGATCAGCCTCGACAGAGAAAGTGCTAAATAATGTCAGTTCTTTCAAAAGTCGGCTAATAAAATGAAAATTAGAAATATCTAATCAAAATCCAAAGAGCATACTAAACACAAGTAAATAAGGGATGGCTTGTTAATTGTAAGGCCTCCAAAACGAACTTCTCTTGTTTAATCGTATAAGAGACCCTTTTTTCTGCCTTCTATTGGCTTTGCCGGTGCTAACTTCCGAAGGAATAACTAATTACGTATTTTCAGTTAAATATTTTGTTTGTATGGCAATGACATACTAGTCAAGAGCAGAAAGGTTCCCGCCGCTGCTAGTAAACAGAGCATGTTTAAGCTTGTGGCTCGGCTCTAGGAAGGTTTATAGTCTTGGAAATACTTGTAACAGCTAAAGACTGAGGTTACATCATAGAAATGGCTGAATTAGATAGATAGCTAACATTATAGTGTAATGACTCAACAAATCCACGTCCCTATCAGTCAAGCCAATTAGGTGACCATCCAAGCTTACTTGACCCGGGGCGTTGCTTTACATTCGTCTTGGAAGATGCACATGTATTTTTCAGGGTATATTTTAGGAAAAAGATTACGTCTTGAAAGCCGGAAAATACGGTATATTGAATTAATTTCTAGGTCTGCTGCTAGATAAATTGGTTTACTGTGCCGTGCTAGACAATTTTATTTTTCTTACTAGAATATGTCTTACAGATTTAAAGTCTACCATTCATCAGTGCATCGAATATTGCTATCATAAGTGGTCTGCTGCTTCTGCTATATTTCGAGAGATTCTTGCCAGAATCCAAAGAAGAATCTGCAATGTTGTTGGCCTTAACCAGGCATCTTAGATTCAGTCACTTCTCCGCTGCCGTGAAGTAGCTTCCCTGCATTTTTTCAATAAATAATTTCATGATAATTATTCTAAGCTTTCTTTTTTGCTATCTCAACTCCACGAATTTAAGCGCAGTACTAGAGTGTCTCATCATTCTACTGTTTGAAATTCCTATTATGACCGTGAATGCTAAACAATCTCCTCGCAGATGAAGAGAAACTGAAAACATCGGAAAGGTGGTTCTACAGAAGGATGTTGAGTATGGTGGGAGTGAGCAAGCAACGAAGATGGCTTAAGTAAGATGGAAACAAAAAAAGGCGCTTTTCCTCAGAATCTGAAAGAGACAGTTTGTAATGGGTCCTTACCTATAACTACAGAATTAACTCTTCCTAACACTATGTATACTACGCCTCTCACGAGAGAGGGATGAATCGAGTCGAGCCGATAGTAGTTCACTCCCAACCAGACTGACAGTCATACTAACACCTTCCGCATCTTGTATTATTATTCCGTGTAATATATCTTCGTTATTTCTACTCTTGTGTTCGTGTTGTTCTTCCTTGGTCCTAACCTGGACCATAACACAGTTGAAATTTCTAGGGTATATAATGAGGAAGAAGTGTCTGACGCTCACGAGACAAGAGGACAAGAATAGGCTAGCCACCTACTTGACTGGTTTGTGTGAATGGATGGCATAACGGGGGTGAGTAGGCTTGGCAAAGAGGGAAATATTGCTAAGAGCTATAAGGCATAGGAGGTTGTGGAGAACCATGATCGCTCACGTCCTGAAAGAGCACCGTAGAGATAGAGAGATATGAACAGGCTACGATATGATTGATTTGTGTTTTACGGTTTATCAACCTTTTGCAGTTTATTTAAAACCAGAATATATTTTTTATTTTAGATTGTACTAATATTTTGGAGATAATAGTGATTTACTGATACAAGTCCTACTAATTATCCCATAATTTGGGAGAAAAGTGGTGGATTCATGCATTTACCAAAGGTATTTGCGCGTAAGTAAATATATCGAACCTGACTGGAATTTGAACTCGGCTCTGCGATTTCCAAGCCGTTATTCATCCGAGCTTATAGCACCTGGTATCCCCAAGAATACTCGACAAACTTGATATTCCTAAACTTCAGCGATCTTGTGAGAACAGTTCATTCAACGTGATATTGCCGTACATCAGAGATAGATAGATAGATAGATAGATAGATAGATAGATAGATAGATAGATAGATAGATAGATAGATAGATAGATAGATATGAACAGACTCAGATAAATAGATATATATGAAAAGACATAGATAGATAGATAGATAGATAGATAGATAGATAGATAGATAGATAGATAGATAGATAGATAGATAGATATGAACAGACTCAGATAAATAGATAGATATGAACAGACATAGATAGATAGATAGATAGATAGATAGATAGATAGATAGATAGATAGATAGATTGATTCTGAGAAAGAAATATGAACAGACTGAAATATACCCAGGTAGCGAGTTAGATGAAAGTGGATACTGAAAGATAACAGCAAAATTTATGAATCATGCCCAAAAACACTGAGTAACGAAACAAAATTCTCGTACACATACGCCAGTCTAAAACTGTGTGCGTGTTCCTGGGTAATTTTATGTTTTATGAGTGGGTTAATACATGCATGCCTTTCACAGAGGCGAGATCGAGACGTTATAAATGCCTCCTGATAATTTATTTAGATATAACCAGGAAACAATAAGCAAAAAAAAACAAAAAACGCCAACTTCTAAGGTCCTTTTGTCACGGTAAGTTGCTAAGCCCTACCTCCAATAATACGCAATAAAAAAAATAATAACAAAAACAGAGACAGCCAATCTCGATTTCAATATGGAAATCAATAACACTTGGTCCGCCATCATAATACAAAAATGCAACAAGGGCGGTAACTCTCAACAGAGAAACTGCGTGGACAGGCGGCGTAGGCATATGAAAATGGAACTGTAAAATAAACGAAGACATCAGTCAAGTTATTGTGCAATGCCAGTTATTATTCCCAATTTGTGTCTGGCCCTATCAAACACAAAAAAATATAAAATGTGGACGCAAACGTTACATACTGTAGGGAAATGTAGTTTGGAGTTATAGTCCTGGACAACCCAATCTCCTTAAAAGACTCCTATTGACGGAACTGGCTTACATTTTATTTGATTGTGACGGCTGAGCCAAAGCTGCGTTTCCCAAGTGGTCAGTCTAGTAGCAACAATGTAATAATAATAATAATAATAATGATAATGATTATGATGATGATGATGGTGGGAGCAGAAATACAAGTACCACGGTAAACCGGCTGAAGCTGCAAAATACTTAAAAAAAGAAAGCAAAGACACATGCAACCGACCAGATACAGAAACAATGGCAAGATAAACCGCTTCATGGCCAACACTCTGCCCGTACCAAACAAGCTGACGTAGACAAAAACCGCACCCATCAGTGGCTACGTAGTGCAGGGTTGAAAGCTGAAACTGAAGGTTTTATCCTTGCTGCACAGGACCAATGCTTGTTAACTAGGAATTATCAAGCACATATACTAAAATACTGCGTTAGCCCAAAATGCAGATTCTGTGATAAATATCCAGAAACCATTGATCATCTTGTTTCAGGTTTCACGATATTGGCACCCACTATATAAAAAACGGCATGACAGAGTTGGCCAATATCTGCACTGGAAAATCTGCAACTTCTACGGGAAGGAAACTGAAAGAAACTGGTATGAACACCACCCAGACCCGGTTACGGAGATAGGACCTGTTACAATTCTATGGGACTACACAATACACACTGACAGAACAATCAAAGCCAACCGGCCAGACATTGTTATTAAAGACCACAAACAAACAAAAAATGCTTCCTTATTGATATGGCAGTCCCTGGAGACTGCAATGTATCTTTGAAGATATTCGAAAAGCTATCAAAATACAAAGACCTTGAAATAGAAATCTCAAAAATGTGGCACATGGGAACATCAACAATCCTGTTGTAGTTGGAGCCCTGGGATTGGTTGGAAAAAATTCCAGTAGACTAATTGAAGGGATCCCTGGAAGTCCATGCCTCAAAGAGATACAAAAGATTATTCTGACAAGTACAGCCCACACTTTACGAAGGGCTTTATCTATGTAATAATTTTTTTTTCTTTTTTTTTTTTTTTGCAGTGGAAAGTGTCATGATAGCATTTCTAACCTTAGGTCCTTGGGCGGGACCCGGAAAGAAATGTGTAAACGGCAGATATCAAAGAAAATAATAATAATAATAATAATAATAATAATAATAATAATAATAATAATAATAATGCTGGAGCAGTGTGCTGTATAATTGTCCTTTCTTTTCGTTTCCATCTTCTTTAAGAAATTCTCGTTATTTACACGCTAAGTGCATCCTTCTGGAAGACCAGGTTCCTATTACATCGTCTCCTCTTCATCTGCGAGGAAATTGTCCAACAATCGCTGCCTTAAAAGATGATTGGTATTCGATAAGAGTTCAGCATTCTTCTTTGTTTCTATCGAAGTTTCTTTTTTTCTTAATACTTCGCTTAGCTTTTGCAAAGCACCATTCTTATTTCAAATGCGCA
>OZ038506.1:25153850-25156350 GCA_964036315.1 Acanthosepion esculentum | reverse complement strand
GTGTTTCCCTCTACCTCTCTCTCTATCTCTCTCTCTCTCTCTCTCTCTCTGTTTTTATCCTCTCTTACTCTCTCTCTCTTTGTATCCCTCCCTCTCTCTTTCTCTCTCTCTCTCTTTGTTTTCCTCTCACTCTCTCTGTTTCACACTGTCTCCCTCTCTCTCTTTATATAAAATGCCCGTACATACAGAGAAAGAGGGGCAGGTAGTCGCAACCAGTACTTATCAGTCAAATATCCGTTTGGACGTGAAAACGCCCGAGATATAATTTTGGTCTCGCGATCGTTTCTTCGGTCTAAATATAGTTTAATGGACAGATAAGAGTTAAGAAGTTTAGCTCGGTTTTAGCATGAGAAGAATATCAGCTTATTGTTTAGAAAGAAAGAAAGAAAGAAAAACAAAATAGCATTTGCGAATCATATATGAGAATATAGCAAGATAAAATGAATAAAACTCGGCGCAATAAAGAGAGGAGAATGTGAAAGTGAAACTGAAAGTGAAAGTGAAGCCAGCAACGGAAGAAGTTAAATAAATGTATGCATGAGATACGATAGAGAAAGCTAGCCTGAACATAAGAAAGTCTCAATGTAAATTCCAAGAGAATATTCCACTCAAGAATATTAATAAATATTTATATATATTTCATTTTAATCTTTCATCTTTTTTGTATTTCACTTAAACCTTTATTTTTATTTCTTACTTTAGTGTTGTGTCTTTTCAAGATTTAAATGACTCTACATAGGCATCCTTTATTTTTGATATCGCTGATTCGATATGGCCCCTTGCGAAGTATAAATAAGTAGTTTCCCATTTCCTTTTCCACATTTAATTTATTTCTTATTTGGTTTTTGGTTTTGATTTTTGGGTTACTTTGTTTTTTTAGAACTACTTTCGGCCTTTTCGGTCATGATCAAGAACTTGGTGTTGTTAGTGTCGATCGAACATGCGTGAATTAAACATAAAAAGTCTTCGGAAAATTTATCCACAATTTTGATCGCTATGTACATCTTATTCAAATATTGGAAAAATATAAAATTTAAACAGACTTTGTCAGTCGGATTTAACAAAACTGTTTGTAAGAATTCTTAAAGCTTAAGATACCTTATAGATATGTGTCTGTATATGAAATGGAGCTGGAACCTAATGAAACACCTAGAGTGTACGGTGTTTGGTTTGGTTTGGTTTGTTTTACGACATATCAAACTCAATAGGTTATTTGATGCCGACGAGATTTTTATTGCTGCTATTGTATTTTTGCCAAAAATGTATTGCTGTTAATATTTTTTTTAAAGGATTGCTGGTAATATGTTTCCTTAAAAGTGTATTACTGGTAATAATGTATTGCTGGTAATAATTTTTCTTTCAAAAATTCATTGCTACTAATAATTTTTTTACAAAAAAGTATAGCTAGTATTAAAACCTATTTTTACACTTTCATAGTGTTTTGACCCTAGTTTGGGTGGGAGTCAACTATTTGCCCATAGTTGGGACCCTAACAGTTGCTACCACCCGAGGTCAGAGTGGATCTGGGAGCACCAGCAATTAATAGGTTGTTCCACGCTCTTCAAAAGCTTTTGATCAGAGGCCTTGCTGTTGGATGTAGTTTATCGTCTTTCGCGGAAAGCGGATGTAGTTTATCGTCTTACTCAGGACGCAAAATAAATAAGAAGCCACAGTAGGTAAGTAATTAAATAGAAGGTTTACTACACGAAGGTACAATTAGCAACTGACCTAATGCTAACTTGGTATTTACTCGAGCTCCCCATAGAACAGGATGTGGCACAAGGCCGCTTTAACGTGGGTTTTTTCCGAGCTTGTAGGTCCGGGCAAAAATTCCCCGTAGATCACGTATAAACGGGGTCGGGTCTGTTTACCTCCCCAGACGAGATAAGAGCTTAGCCCGCGGCTATGATCTAATGCTAACTCGGTATTTACCCAAGTCCTCCAACAAGGCGGGATGTGGTACAAAGCCGTTTTTTTTAATATGGGGTGATACTGAGCCCGTAGGGTCGGTCAAAAATTCTCCGTAGACCTCGTATAAGCGGGGTCGAGTTTGTCTACCTTCCTAGACGAGACTCTATCCTTCGACATAGCTGCATCTGGGTTCCTCTCTGCCCAAAGGCAGAGGGTTCGACAGACGCGACTAAGACTTAATGCTAACTCTGCTCAACTCCACTTAACTCCGCTTATTTACATGAACTGACGATTACATTTATCTATTTCCTATATGATATCGGGCGGGCCTCAGAGAGTCATCGAAGACGACGGAGCGAGCGAGAAAGAAACGCCATTCCTTACCGTAAAAGACGCTCAACGTTGACACATCTGCACAAGGGAATCTAACACCGTAACAGGACTAAAATGTGCCGTCCGCGCTGTCCAAAATTTGAGGATCAAAGGCATTATGAATTGAATTGTTCAAAGGCATCATGCATATACGCATGTATATTTGTGTGTAGATGTGGATGTATTTGTTTACGTACATATAGACAGATATATAACG
>OZ038506.1:25126350-25151350 GCA_964036315.1 Acanthosepion esculentum | reverse complement strand
CTATAAAAATATCACTCGGGGCAGATCCGGTGACAGCGGTGGCCATTCAACCACGCCCGACCTTTATCTCCGGCAGATTCTCATTGATATAAGCACGTACTTTCCTCTTCCATTAAATATAAAATCTTGATCTGTTTCTATACATTCTGTGAAAATTTGAGGTGATTTAAACAAGAATTGCCAAAATTATTGGCCTACAAAATGATTTCAGTTTTTTGGGACACCCCCTCTCTCTCTCTCTCTCTCTCTCTCTCTCTCTATATATATATATATATATATATATATATATATATATATATATATATATATGTGTGTGTGTGTGTGTGTGTGTGTGTGTGTTAAATGGAAGTAATTTTTTACACTAAAATAATTTCCTGGGCCACAGAAAAATTATCGGTTCAAAGCGGGCCATGAGGTAAAAAGGTTGGAAACCTTGCTACGGATGACTACTGTTTACGAACCAGTCCAAACCGTATCATTGATTTCAGGAACTGTTTCTATATACGCTTTTTGGGCCAGATGGAGTGGGGAGAATCTTGTTCAGTAAAAATGGTGTATAATAATATAGAACGAATTTAATCTTACTCAGAAACTAAGTTAACGACATAGTGAAAAAAATAAATCCTTTAGTGGACACAGCAACCCGATCAGAAAGAAACAGCGGAAGGATACTGTGTCAACAGGCGGCCCTCGAAGTTGTTCCATTTCGTCTCACCGACACGTAATTTCCGCCCGTTAAAAAGGAGATATAATAGGAAATTCCGGTGTCTCACTGATTGGTAAATAAGTCTTTAAGCAACGGAAACACAATCTACGCATGTGCAAGGTAATCAAATATAGCAATTATAATAAATGTATTTGCGATCTTTTTTTCGTGATGTGCTAATGTAAAGCCTTGGTTAATACAGTACGCGTCTACGTACATCTTACATGAACACACATATAAGGGGTGTAACAGCAAAATTGTCCAACTCGTGTAACAGCATAAGTGTCCATCCCACAAAATGTTTAATATATAAAAAAACACCAAACTAATTCAGTTTCTTTTTTCAGGTTTTCAGATAAGATGTTTTAGTCATCTCGACACTATTTGTCGTAAGAATCGCTGAAAAATACTTTATTCACTTAGAAAAAGAGCAGGTTAAAATCGTTTTGTGCCAGCCCTACTGTCTTCCCAAAGGAGCAATGGTGGGAGGAAAAAGATCATTCACGACTTCAGTAATGGTACCAACCTTCAAACACTGGCTTCCATCTTCAAAGAACCATCAAGAGAACCGTAAATAAGTTTAAAAATGAGGGAACAGTAGTGAGGAAAACTGGATCAGCAGGTCACAAGAAGAGGGGTCATCATTTCAACTCAGAGCTAAAAACATCAATTAGAAAAGATTCTACTCAATCGATAAGACATTTGGTACGTGAGAGAGAACTTTCAGATATGACTGTCCAAAGAGCAGTGAAAAAAGAGTTGAAACTGAAATTGTATGAACAGGAAAAGTACATCTCTCAATTAAAAACCTAATTGCGGGGTGTCGTTTGGAAAGCTTGTGGCATATTATATTATATTCTTGTGTTCTTGTAATTTTTTTCTTTCCTGGACATAAATTATGTAGAAATTGTACGACTGCTTTGTATGTCCGAGCGCTTTCGGCTATACTAAATAAACTATAAGAACACATGAAAAATTAAATTAAAAAAAACTTAACTGCAATTCCTTGCTAGTCGTTTTTAACGAAACTTGTATAAAAAATGGATTGTTGCCCAAATACAGAATTCATATATATATATATATATATATATATATATTTTGGTGTAACATATATATATATATAATGGACTCTCCCGTCGAACTCGACGTATGAGGGTCAGACAGATCAGTTCCCAGAAACTGAAAGCCCGACACCCGCACAGGATTTGATTATAGTGGTGAAGGCTTTGTGTAGGGCTATCCACACTTTTTGGAGGGACGAATACAGGGACCTGGTGCAACGAATGCCACAAGGTCCCCAAACGACCCTCCGCAAGTTTTGAATTCAGAGTTGTCCTTCTCCTAGACCAGTTGCCATCCAAGGCTATAGAACCCAGTCTGTCCTGCTATTTACCCATAGGAGGCACGGTGGAGTAATGGATAACGGCTTGGATTGAGGAATCGGACAGCCGAGTTCGAATTCCAGTCGGATCCATTACATTCACTTACATGCTAATACCCTTGGGAAAGGTGTGAATCCTCTTCTTCTCCCTCCAACTATGGGTAATATATATATATATATATATATATATATATATATTACATCAAAAAAACAAAAATTATCTAAACGGAGGAGATTTCTATTTCAAGCCGTTCTGTACGCGGCTATACGCGGCTATCATCAGCACCCCCATATATATATATATATATATATTAGTTGTATATTTGGGCAACAGACCCTCTCTAATACAAGTTTCATTAAAAATGATTGACATTGACAGTATTAGGACAGTCCATTATGCTGCTGGCTGAAATTATTGGCAGTGTTTGATATTTTTTTATTTTAATTGAAATAATTCCAAAGATATTTGAGACGTAAAGGCTTTCTGAAAAACAAAGATTGGTGTGAACATAATTGTAAAGACGAAAAACACTCATATATACAAAAATTAATGCCACAAGAAAATTACTAATCAAATGTCTATCCTTTTTTATCTATGACTTTATTTAATCTTTTGGCAGTAACCTTCAGTACAAACATCTGCAGGGACATTTTTGTAACACTTCTTGTATAGGATCTTCATGTTCTTACAAATTAAGAAATTACTTGGTTTTCTTGCTTTTATGCGTCGTTTCAATTCATCCCATAAGTTTTAAATTGAATTCACACCAGAATCTGGGAATGACAACGTAATATTTTGAAATGTTATAATTCAGAAGATATTATTGGATTTATTCAGAAAAAAATGTTTTTGGGGGTCCTTGTTATGGGCTTTCGGTCAAATCAAACTGAAAATTTATTACTGACGTTAACAGGGCCGATTCTCTGATGGAGGACCGCTTAAGAACATCGGGTACAGTCAGCGACCTCCTACAATCCCAAATTTGCCCCGGCTTTAAATAACCCACGTAAATATTGATAAACTGTAAAAAATCGAAGAGAATGTCCTCTAATTACATACGCTCTATCCCTAATATAGATATATATATTTATATTAACCAATAAATATAGCATATAATAAAGATATATTTTTTCACACACACACACACACACACACACATATATATATATATATATATATATATATATATATATATTATTTTATATGCGCAGTACTTAGTGGAAAGCGGTCAATATCAGTGATAGAGCTAACATATTCAGTTGTATGGATATGAGTTTGTGACCCTGGCTTTCACGCTTTTGCGACCATCAGACAAACTCCTGGTGATGTTTGTCTGACGATCACAAAAGCACGAAATCCAGGATCACAAACTCATATCCATACTACTGAATATATATATATATATATATATATATATGAAAATACATTTCAATTGAGCACTGTTGAGTGATAAGCTAATTCTATAAACAACAGCCACCTGCACTATTGCAAAGCTCTTCAGTAAAATGAATGGAGCACTTTAGCTGATTGGCATTTGTTTACATTTGTAAAAACAATACGCTAGATTTAGTTGTGTAACTCTACCGAGTGAAGATAGCTCTGGCTGACACCAAATCAGTTGTGTTTAAATTCTGGCTTGAGGCATTCGGATGTCTAGTCGCACTGAGGAGCCGTGATACAGCGAAACAGTACTGTCTGTGAATGACATAATATATATATATATATATATATATATATATATATATATATATATATATATATATATGCAACACAATTTTCAGCATATATCAGAAATATGTTTAAACTGGAATAAAGTCAGCTATATCTGGGATGTTTTTTTTTTTAACAAAAAACAGAAAGTGTGACACCGAATTCCGAAGACGCATTTGCATAGCGAAAGATGCCTTCCAGAATCTAACCAAAGTATTAAGTAAATGGAAAATTTCTTCAGAAACAAAGAAATGAGTATTGAACTGTTCTGCGATATCAGTTCTCCTATGTGGAAATAAATGCTGGACAGATGAAGAAGAGACTTTGGCACCACAAACATGGTTCTACAGAAGGATACTGAGAATACCAAGGACCGAACATGCGAAGTTTTAGAGGAACTGGAAAACAAAAAAAGGACACTTATATTTAATATCTGAAAGAAACAGTTGAAATATCTAGGGCAGATAATAAGGAAAGAGAGTTTAAGAAATTTGTTACTCACATATTGAAAGCAAGCCGAATCAAAGCAAAGCAACGCTTAACCTACCTAACGAACTAGTGCAAATGAATAGCACAACAGTGTCTAGGATAGATAACATTTAAAAGACAAGATAAAATTTGCTAAGCGCTACGAAGGACAGGAAATTGCTATAATCGCCCACGTCCTGAAGGGACACGGCACATTTGTTTTTGTTGCATACATTTCCAAAGAGATTTCTGTATGAGCTATATAGTGCAACCTTAATGGTTGTAGAGATTAAAAATGACCCGAGCGTTTATAAACAGTATATTAGAACTAATGAGAAATTGATGGTTGTACTTTTAGTTACAATTTCAAACATTATTTTGCTTCTTCTAGTTTATTGAAACGTGTAGATCTTTGTCCCTAGGACAAGACGCTAACATCTCGGCTATCTCCAGAGACGCACACATTCGGTATCCGCTTCTTTTTTTTTTTTTTTTTACTTTTCCTTTAATTCATTTTTTTCCTTTGTTTCAAGTGAAAATTAGTGAAGCATTTTTTTGTTGTTGATTTTCTTCGCTCAGTTTTACAACATTTCTAATTTGATTAACGCATTTGGGGAATTAAATCCACAAAGCATTAAATTAAATTTGTTAAAAAAATCAAAACAAATATACCTTAGGGTTTCCATTTTCATTTCTTTTTATTTATTTTTTTTTCTAACATAAGCACTTTATATTTACTTCCTTTTTACAATTTAAATATTTTCTCCTAAATTAAATTTGAAACTCCGGAATAAAATACTCAACCACCATAACCACAAGGCAATCAAGTTAACTAAATAGCTATGGAAAGACCACGATCGATTGATAGAGAGAGAGGAACAGAGAGAGATAAAGAAATTCAGATAGATAGATAGATAGATAGATAGATAGATAGATAGATAGATAGATAGATAGATAGATAGATATAAGTAAACTGATGAAGATAGATAGGAACAAACTGGGATAGATAGATAGATAGATAGATAGATAGATAGATAGATAGAATCTGAGATAGATAAATAGATAGAAGCAAACTTATGCAGATAGATAGATAGATAGATAGATAGATAGATAGATAGATAGATAGATACCTTATCGTCAAGCGATGCTTAAATTGCTTATTTCGCAAGATATATATGTATTTTGCCTAGTAGCAAATTATTAATTTATATCAAATATTAGTCGAACTGTTACCACCAACAGAATTATATTTTTAAAAAATAACAATATTAAATATAATACAAGGAATTTTCTCACTTTTTTGAAATACAACTCTTGTGAAATTTCACTCAAATAATTCTTGGTATCGATGGAAATTTAAATGTCTGTGACACTTGCTAGCGCTTTTATTGGACAACTACATTAGTCAGAATACGACACACATATCGCGTCTTCCTTCACGTCAATAAAGAGGAATGAAAGTGTTTAAATCCATTTCGATAGTACATAAATATGCGTGGGAGGGCGGAGAATAAATGCTACAAGAACTAACGATCAGAATGGTCTCATTGCTCTGTTAATTCCAAAGACAATAATCGAAAGCAATACATCTCACAGACTCAAATATTAATCAATATTCCTAATCACAACACACAAGGTGTCAAATATTCGTTATACAGCTCGGTGCACTGGGAAAATGATCAGCCACACACAAACACACACACACACATACACACACATATATATATATTGTCATCCACAGACAGACTGTTTCGCTGTATCACAGCTCATCAGTGTGATTAGACGTCCTGTTGCCTCTAGCTAGGATCGAAACCCGGCTGAATTGGCGTTAGTCGGAGATTCTACCCCTAGGCACGGCAGGAATGAAGGTGAATTTAAGTGTATTTATTTTTAGATAAACACACAGTGACTGAGAGAACTCGATCCGCGTTAGCAAAGAGTCTTTCATTATAATATATATATATATATATATATATATATATATATATATATATATATATATATATATATAAAGACATAAAGACATAAAGATATATTCGAGAATTGATCAAAAAGTATCGGGACTGATGCAATAAAAAAAAACTACAGCACTTATCAATTCGGCATTTAATCTCTTTTGAAGTATGCACATTTTGAAGCCGACTACCGACCAATTTATCTGCGTCGTATCCATTGATGGAAGCATTCCTGGAAGTCTCTTTTTTTTTGTCGGATAGCGAGCAACTGCCTCGTCGCATTATCTTGGATTCCTTTGACGTTTTGAAATCTTGCTTCTTTCAAGTGGGATTTTTTTTTCTCGTAAGGGGCGAGATTTGGGGAAAGTGGTGGTTGTCGGACCTGGACAATGTTTAGTCTGACCAAAAAATGCTTCACAAGACATGGTACTTGGTGGTGAGACGACAAAACTCTCCTTCCAAGCACTGCTATAAACAAGGTAAGTGAGCGAGAACACTATAATTTAAAGTGTATGCGCGACAGAGTTCAAGGTAAATCTGCGACAAGGTCCGTTACCATATCAACAATTCTGATGCTTTTGCATCATATATATATATATATATATATATATATATATATATATATATATATATACGTTTCCCCAGTTTGTAACTGGAAGGGATAATTCCAAGGAGGATATAAATCCAGGACAACTTAATGTAGACTACAGAGCATTAAAACGATAATAAGATGGAGACTTTAATTAATCATTTCTTTGATAATTTTTATGTCGTGAACAGCGAGATGTCCAGCTCATCAGAACGAAAATCTTCTCCGTAAAACTTCTTTTTTTTTTTGAAAAGAAGGTTTCGTTCTGATGAGCTGAACATCTCGTTGTTCACGAAATAAAAATTTTCAATGGAATGGATAATTAAAGTCTCTGTCTTCATATATATGTATATATATATATATATATATATATATATATATATATATATATATATATA
This sequence comes from Acanthosepion esculentum, assembly GCA_964036315.1. Lineage (NCBI taxonomy): Eukaryota > Metazoa > Mollusca > Cephalopoda > Sepiida > Sepiidae > Acanthosepion > Acanthosepion esculentum. The sequence goes on along the minus strand of OZ038506.1, from coordinate 25,144,142 downwards.
TATTGTGTATATTTCGGCAGCAATTTTTCATTAATACATGTTTTATTAAATAACTCTACATTTAACTGATAACTCTCACATTTTAGACATTTAAAACAACATGCCTGGCCGCGTACTCAATTCCGGAAAATCCTTGTTGACAACACAATTATACTTAAACATGAAAATAATAAACAAAAATTAAAAATCCCTGAATCTATATACATAAAACAGTTGAAACTTAACCTGAACAAAATAAAATATGAAATCACCACAAACATTCTTAAATGCCTATAATCTATAGCAGAAGCCATTGGTTTATACCAATGGCTTCTCATACTTAATACTTCTCGTTTTCACTCTCGCGTGATCATGTGTGACGTCACGAGCTACGACGCGTTTTTCGCTCCTTTGGCTCGTAAATAAGAGTTTTTCGTTACTTTGAGCTTATTCAAACAGCAACGGCGGGCGATTATTCTGGTTTCGTATATGTGTTGTTTGATTTATTAAAATTGTCATCTTTGATAATGGCTTAAAAAAAGCTTAGATTGGATTCAATCATGTGTTAATATGGTGTTTTACTTTCGTCTCTCAACGATAATGTGATTAAGCTTATCAGACAATACGAAAGGAACTTACTTAAAATAAATAGACTAAACTTGTCTATATTATTTAATGAAACATGCATTAATATATATATATATATAGAGAGAGAGAGAGAGAGAGAGAGAGAGAGAGTGAGAGAGAGAGACATCTACAGAGAGACTGTTTTGCTGTAAGGGAATTTTTAACGCATTATATACGTGATATAACCATTATCAACTGCCAGAGTGCTCTGTTCATTGCGAAGAGCTTAGCATTATAGCAGCCGTAGCCGTCAAATATCCATTCTTATATGCATACGCGTGTAATTACAATTATTGAATTTTAATCCGACATTATTCTTATTGCTATGAACGATAATTATGCGAAATGCATATCATTTAATCATTATGAATGAGTCATATATTTTCGGTATAACCCTCGGTTAGGTAGACTTGTGTTAGCATCGAGATGGATCTCAAGTAGTTCCTTTTACCCAGTGTCATTCACTTGGGCAACCCATGGTATTGTTTTCAAGCACTTTCCAAATGTGTCGTATGCTGGGATCGCCTCTCCCGGATAAGCGAATCTTAGTTACAGTGTCTCGCAGAGAGCGCATGGTCTGGCGTGATCAGCAGCCTATAACACCAGGAAGTCACTTTCCTGACAAGTCGACAAACCCGGGTATCATGGTCGGAAAAGCGAACGTTCTAAACACGCACCCACGTAATAATATATTAGAACACAATTACAAGGTTTTCTTCCAAAATCAGGCATTTTCTACTGAACAAACTAATAATTCTTTCTTTTTGTCACTAATATTTCTATTACTTTTTACTTCTAATAACAAAAGTAGTAAGTTATCTGAATTTGTAAATGAAGAATTCCCAGTTAATAATTTTCAGATGATATTTCTTTCATTTTATGCTTACAGTGAAATCACACTGAAAACATTGCTTCTAGTTCGATCGCCGTAGTCGATTCTGGTCAGTACTAAAATGGAGGACCGCTTGCGAACACCGGGTACTGTAAGCAACCTCGTACAATCCGAAATATTTTACGGCTTTACATAACACACAAAGGGTTGATAAACCGTAAAAACACTAATCAATATTTCATCTTTATGTTGTTACTTATTCGTTGGACAGTTAATATGGTTGTCTGTATTTCTTACATCTGATGTTATGAATCGTTATGAAATCATTTAGATTTGGCTTACATATTATTTCCATTGTCTTTAAACTCGTCTTCACCCCTTCAAGTGAAGAGTCAACCGTCATCTGTCCCCCTTATCCTCATAATCTTCAGTTCCCACCACTGCTTCTCGTTCGATCGCCGTAGTCGATCCTGGTCAGTACTTATATAGGGGACCGCTTGGGAAATCTGGGTACTGTATGCAACCGCCCACATTCTGAAATATACCCTGGCTTTAAATAATCCACAAAACCGTTGGAAAGGCGTAGATAGGTTCTCCTGTCGCCCAGTTTACACTTCTTCCCAAACTTTTGAACAAGAAAGATTTATCTCTTGTTTTCTGTTTAGGATTGAGTTTACGGTTCGTTCTAAGGTTTTCGCATTCTCTTTAACTCCTAGGAATCTCCTGCGTTTTAGCGGCATTATCGCCTTCCTTTTCCTTGGAGTAAAAATGATAAAAAAGATAAGATTAGAAATAAACCGTAAATATTAATCTACCAATAATCTGCACACATGACTTTTGGAATGTCAGTAATTCGTCTCTTCCCCCACTAGCTACGGGTTAAACTGTTAATATGGAGGACCACTTGGGAACACCGGGTACTGTAAGCAACCTCCCAAAATCCGAAATATTTTTCCGGCTTTAAATAACGCACAGTGAGTTGATAAACCGTAAAAACACAAATCAGTATTTCATCTTTATGTTGTTACTTATTCGTTATGGTTGTCTGGATTTCTTACATCTGATATTGTAAATTGTTATGAATGTTTTTAGATTTTGCTTATATATTATTTCCATTGTCTTTTCATCTAATCGTAATAATTTTAAATTGTGTGAATTAATTTCACAACGTAATGTCATCATTATTAGTTTTTATCTTTTTATGTCACATCTTATTTTCGACTAGGACACACTATGCTACCTCCACAGAGTCGAATCATCCTCATTTCCTCCGTATTCCAAATGGAAGGAGAAAGTTCCATTTAGCTTTTCCAAATGAACTGCTACTTTGTGGAATAGACTCCGATCTAGATGCTTCCTTGAAAACTAGTCTTCAATCCTTCAAGCCAAGAGTCAACCGTCACTTCTCCTTTCATTCATGTTACGTACCTCATTGATCATAACCATTTTAACACTAACCCTCTACCTTGAGTGGCTTTCGAGCATTGTATTTGGCGAAGATTAGTTTATTAAAGTGGAAATATTCTTAATTATATCAGAGTGAGGATGGTATCATGTATCCTGATACTCTGTGCAGTAAGCTTGGAATATCGGCGACTAAACCGGTTCCCCCACCAAGCCTTTCTAGTGAGTTGGGCGGCGAGATACCCAGCCGGTAAAAAAAAACAAGACCTGTCAAAGAGCAAATTAATTTATTCTAAGGTCAACCGCTGTCTATGAGTTAGACTGGGAGCCCTAGCTATGTGTGCAGCCAGTGTGGGGTTTACACAGAATCGCTGCGTGGAGCACTCCCTAGACTGAAACCAAGGGCCAGGGTGGAGGGTTCCTCCGGTGGAATCAACGGCCACGTGTCCGTGACTAAGGCGTTGAACATCAGCAGTGGATCGTGGCTCAAGTTGGAGGACATCGGCAGCTGGAGAAGGATGACTATAGAATTGCCCGGCTTTTAACCAAGATGTCTGCAAAGGAACTCGTCAGATGATCGGCGGCACAGCGACCATGTCATAGGACTGATGATCACGATGACGATGATGATCATGGTGATGACGCTGATGATGGTGGCCATGATCATGATTATGATGATGACAACGAATGATGATGATCATGATCACACGTTGACGTTGATGATGATGATGATGATGATGACGAGGATGATGATGATCATGATGATCATGATCATAATTATCATGATGATGATCATGATGATGACAATGATGATGATCATGATCAGACGTTGACGTTGATGATGATGATGACCATTATGATCATGATTATCATGAGGATGATCATGATAATGACGATGATGATCATGATCATCATTATCATGATGATCATGATGATGACAATGATGATCATCATGATCAGACCTTGACGTTGATGATGATGATGATGACGATGATGATCATGATCATGATTATCATGAGGATGATCATGATAATGACGATGATCATCATGATCATGATCATGATGATGACAATGATCATCAGGATCAGACGTTGACGTTGATGATGATGATGATGACGATGATGACCATGATCATGATTATCATGAAGATGATCATGATAATGACGATGATGATCATGATCATAATTATCATGATCATGATCATATTATCATGATAATGATCATGATGATGACGATGATGATCATGATCATGATTATTATCACGATGATGGTCATGACGATGACAATGATGATGAAGATCATGATCATGATGATACATATTCTTAACAATTGTGAATATTTATTTTAAAATGAAGCATTTTTTAGTCATTAATTTTGACAAGTATTTATTTCATTTTAGCTCCCCTGTTTGTGTCCCTCGTTCTCTGTTCGCATACAGGCTCGTTCCCCTAGCATTACTACCAGCGTATAGAATAGCAGAGTTATTCCGCTTAGAATAGCAAACGTGCAAATTCTACTAAGAAATTCTCTTTTTTCGATTCCTTGTTTTTCATTCAAAGTTGATTTTTAAAACTTTAAATCCAATGTCAATTGTTTCTCTGTCTCCATAGTTCCTGTTCTTTTATTATCCTGTCTCCTTAATAATGTTTTATTCTAAGATTCTTTTACACTCAGTAACCCCCTTGTGTCTTATTGGCTCTATCGTCTTGCTTAGGGGGAAAATGATTTTAAAAAAGAAAAAAAATTTGGCATACTATCAATACGAGAAATAAAGAATGTAGCTGCCTGTTTTATTTCAGCAATGCCTAACTGTAAATAACATTCTGATGGAAAGCCAGGCCGCCAAAGAGGCGAGTACAAATCTCGCAGGATGTTTACTCTTTCGAGGCGCTTACGTTATGATCGGTAAATGATACCTGTGCGCTGAAATGAAAAGCAACAGAAACAAAATAAAAGAAGAATTTGTTCAAAATGAATAATAGCAACATTTTTATTAGAACAATAAAAAGATGACATATTAAAAAGCAATTACTAACAGAAAAGGAAACAATTCACAATAAAAAAGAGCAGTGACAGCCACACACACACACACACACACACACACACACACATATATATATATATATATATATATATATATATATATATATATATATATATATTACCGTAAATTGTTGATACCGAAATATGCAATACGGTTATTTGGTAATACCGAAATATAAAAATGTTTTATCGGTCTTCTCTCATCAGACCAAAAGTCGAGGGCAAAAAAAAATCAGCAGGTTAATATCCTTTAAGCCCACCAACTACTCCTCCTGCTTACAGGGAGGTGGCTTGTAGGACTTCATATACATTGATAAAGCTATTTTTAATCGTAGTTATATTTCATTATTACAAATGTACTTGATATGTATTTTTGTTACAGCCCTTATATGAATGGCTTTTTTCTGCCTGGAATTGTTCCTTTTTGTTAGGATGTTTTTGTTTTTTTTTTTGTTGCTAGGAATTGCTTTTTAATATGTCTGTATTTTAATCATTATTCTGCTAGAAGCAGACGATGATTATTCCTCACGTTTCCCAAAGTCTACGATTAAACACGAAAACTTCAAATCAATGTGGCCGCTCTCCTTCTAACCACTGAGCCATCGCAAGGTGAGGACAATCAGTGTTATTAATTTTGTTCTGCACCATAGAATCAGCCCACAAGTATGAACGCGAGTCAAAATCCGGATTCAAAAGCTCAATTAATTAAAGCTGATCGATATTCAGAAATCAATTTCGGTATCTGAAACCATCTTAATCATTTCCAGAATAATGGACATCCAGACTCTGTTTGTCCAGTTCCAACATTATTTCTTGTATTATTGACTCTCTTTTATCATTTTCCAAGTCACTCTTGACTTACGACAGCTCAAATTTTCCGCCATTTTACGTTGCTACGACATGGGTATCGCAAGCTTTAAACTAGCAAGACTGATCGCCAGTTGGAATCGGTCTGATTTACTTTGATTTTAGTGCGTCTTTCGTTTATAAGCTTAGTTATTTGTAGGATTTTTTATGACGTTTCGCTTCAAGACGAAAGTGATAATGGTCCTCCACAGTTTCTTTTTCTTTATCACTGAATTGTGATGCATTAGGAAAGATAGTTTAGTAGTTGCCTGTTGCCTTATCCGCGTCTTTGAATTCAGGGTAGTTCTTTTTCTAAGCTGGCTACCATCTAGAGAGGCTAGTCCTCCTTGATATTCAACTCGTTGTTGAAAGTGGGGAAAAGTGACTGACTCATGTCTATCCCAAACGAATTCGTGTAAAAATCGAATGCAACAGACAAGATCGGCATTGAACTTGGTTCGTCGATTACCACTTACCGAGAATATAACCGTTTCGCTAAACGTATATAATTTGCACAAGTCCTTCATATTAAAAATATCAACTGCCTTCTATGCATTCTACAAAGATATCTGCAATTTGAGAGGCATGTGAATACGTTGAAAGCTTACAGAGTGAGAAGAGATTATTGGGTATGCTTTTCGCGTGGCACTAAGTACTAATGTATAACTGAATTTTATTAGGAGCCCTACAGCATGAAAATACAACACAGAAAAGACCAATTCTTCTGAGTCACAAACGGGCATTTTACTAATGGCTGCCTATAGATTATTGGCATAGCATCGATCGCTTAGTGAAGAGCAATTTTTGACGATATTTAACTGCACCTGTTCACAGAGAAACTATTTTTTTTCTTTTTTGTTTAATCAATTCATCCCAAGCAAGGTGATAATGCCACTAAGACACAAAGAGCTACTGAGATTTAAAGAGAATCAAAAGACTTTAGAAGGAACTGGAAACCCAATCCTAAACAGAAAACAAGGGATAAACCTCTTCTCCCGCCAAAAAGACCGGGGAGAAGAGTGAACTGGACGATAGGCGAACATATGAACAAAGGGTGTTGCATCTTTTCACATTAAAAATCTGATAGTGAAAAAAGTTACTTTTTAAAAATATTCGTAGGGAAATAAATATATATAAATACTGGGCGGTGTGTGTGTGTGTAATTGTGTGTGTGTGTGCGTGTGTTTGTGCGTCTTATGACTATAGTCGTTTTTTTATAGCTACCGTATTTAATTGTGTGTAATACGACTTAATTATAATACGACCCTGTGTTTCTGAAGCTAAAAACACGGAATAAATTAAGTCCTTCAGTATAATACGACCCCGTAGTACAGATATACATATGTAAATTTATTTTGAAAATTTCTACCATATTAACCATTAAAATTTCAATGTTCTACATATATTACACTAAAACATTTAATTTTCCACGATATTAAATAGGAATGAACCGAATGTTTAGATATTTCGCGTTTCTTCTAATTTCCGTTTCAAAACTTATGTTCGACTCTGAGATGAGGTATCATGATTACTTACATTATTTACAATGTTATCCTCATCTTTATTGCCATATTCACAACTTTTCGGTCGTTGTACGCTCCGACCTTCTTCAGGTGTTTGGAATTTTGTACCGAACCCTTTATTTCGTCCGCGGTTCTAGTTCCACGTGTCATACCTCTTCCAGATGTCTTGGTTATTTTCCTTTAACTCAACCATGTTTTTGGTTCACCACTGCTGTAGCCTGGCATTGAACTCACAACTCTTTGGGTCTATCCACTGGGCCATATGTCCGGAAGAGGCGTGGAAGTAGAACAATTTACCTTGGTGGACGAAATATAGGGTTCGATTCGAAATTTCAATCACCTGAAGGAAACCGGCGCGTACAACGGCCGTTGTGAATATAGCAATGAAGATGAGTATAACAATCCGAATAATGTAAATAATGTAAGTATTTATTTTCGAATTTTCGAGGAAAGGCTCTAACTAGACATGCCGGTAATAGATTTTATGTCATACTTTTCTGTTTCATACGACTTTCTAATATTTCTATAGATTAATAAACTATGAAAATAAAAGATATTCTTTCATTAAGAATGGAGAAAGAAATATGGCCGACATATCAAATACCTTTTGTAAACAATTATTATCAACACCTGCCTACTTTGTGTTTTATTATTTATTTTGCTACCTAGGTATATGTGTAATCTTGCTGTTTCAAATAGGAGTCGTTTTGTTTTTTTTACTGAGTAAAATTTATGAAAAAACTTGTGTATAATGCGATCCCCTTTTTTGCCTTTAATTTACGTTCAAAATTCCTTGTATTATGCGCTATAAAATACGGTATACGGCCGAATTTCAATCTAACTTTTATTGATAGAATATTTACTTCAATTGACCAATCAAATAATTAATTGTATCTTTGGAAAAGAGACTATATTATGAGCTTAATCTTATTACGAAGATATGATAGATATTTGCCAACCCAAATTATTTCAATAGCCTATCAATTTCTTTCTCAATATATTTTAGGAAGGATGGCTTAATTTATATTTAATTCATTATAAGTAATAATCTTGTAGTAATTATCATTTTAATTGATTTCCCTTTCAAATATAAGAACGAAATTATTACGCAGTTCCCCCAAATTGAGTAGTTGCAATTAACTTAAATTTATTTTATTCCCAGCATTTGAAAAACCGCAGCTTTTTATAAGGAAAAACTTAAATTATGCAAGAATTTGTATTAACAAAGCCCTATGCCTGTAAGCGATTTCAAATAGTGCCTCATTCATCATTGTTTTTATGGGTTTACTAGGCCTTTTTTTTAACAAAAGTCTTGAGCAATGGTTTCGATGAGATTAGCAAAAGTCGTGACTGAATAAAGGTTAAAAATCATTAGCTTAGCAAGACATGGTGCAAACTTCCTGTAAGCACTTCTCTGAATTTCGCGCTCAAGTCACGTTAGACAATCAGCGGGATCTGTTGATGCGTGAACGGAATTTTCAGAGAATCTGTCGTCTGTGACGCTATGCAAATGCAGTCTTTACAGTGGACCACAAGAAACGCTTCAGTGGTGTTTTATTTTGTGCATATTTAATTTTCCCCTCGCAGCTGAATTAAAGCCAATATGGATTTAGTATCAAACAGCTTAATATTTCATAGATTTTAAAATTACAGAGTCATCGTTCTATGAGATGACTAACAATCTTCTTTCTTTTTATGTGCCGTGCTCTTTAAGAAGCAGGCGATCATGACTCTCCACTTCTCCCTATCCCTTGTGGCGCTCAGTAAGTTTCGTCTTTTTACCACCTCCTTCAGACCACGTTCTGTCATTCACTTGCTTAAGCCCGCCATGTATGTCGCGTTGCTTTCCCTTGTCTCTCTTTCCCTCTATTCGACCTGTCAGTATCAGATTCTCGAAGATCTGTTTTCTCATTACGTGTCCCAGAAATTTCAGCTGCCTCTTTCTGATGTTAAGTATAAGCCTCCTCCTTGTTTGAATCCTCCCCAAAACCTCATCGTTGCTCACACGCTCGGTCCATGATATTCTTGGCATCCTTCTGTGGAACCATAACTCCGTCGCCTCGAGTCTCTTCTTCCTGTTTGAGGAGACTGTCTAATATTCCCTGCTGTGAAGGAGGACTGATGTCACGTAGCAGTTCAGTATTATTTTCTTTGTTACCAACGAAACCCTCCTGTCTCGTAATACTCTGCTTAGCATTTGGAATACGTCTTTGGCCATCCCAATACATCTTCGGATCTCAGCGTCGCACTTACCGTCCTCCTCCGAAACTGAAAACCAAATTGAGTGCATAACTATCAACAAAAGAGATAAGTAGACTACTCTATTAATTAGTAAGTTTCGTCTTTTTGTCACCACCTTCAGACCACGTTCTGTCATTCACTTGCTTAAGCCCGCCAGGTATGTCGCGTTGCTTTCCCTTGTCTCTCTTTCCCTCTATTCGACCTGTGAGTATCAGATTCTCGAAGATCTCTTTTCTCATTACGTGTCCCAGACATTTTCATATGCCTCTTCCTGATGTTAAGTATAAGCCGCCGCATCCTTGTTTGCATCATCTCCAAGACCTCATCGTTGCTCACACGCTCGGTTCATGACATCCTTAGCATCCTTCTGTAGAACCATATCTCCGTTGCTTCGAGTCTCTTCTTCATCTTTGAGGAAACCGCCCAACATTCGCTGCTGTAAAATAGGACAACGGTCACATAGCAGCTCAGTACTCATTTCTTTGTTACCGAAGAAATCCTCCTGTCTCGTAATACTCTGCCTAGCTTTTGGAATACGTCCATGGCCATCCTAATATGTCTACGGATCTCAGCGTCGCACTTACCGTCCTCTGTCAGAACATTCCCCAGATATTTAAATTTCTACACCTGCTTGATTTTAGTGTCCCCGACCTGCAAATCGCATTTAAGGCTCTTCTTATTATTGATGAGTATGTATTCTGTCTTCTTGTATTTTATGCTTAGTCCCTTCTTCTCGCTCTCCTTCACTATCTTCCATTTACTCTAACAAATGTTTTGATTGTAAAAGTTGAATACAAACTGAGATGGATATAAAGTGTCCATAAATATCCCATAGAATGTCGTTGTTATATACAAGTTTATTTTCTTTAAATTAATTTTACTTCAAAATAAAATATATACATTTACTATTTCTATATTGCAACTCCTAAACTTATATATTAGCAAGAAAAAAATAAAATGACCTTTTTTTTTCATCAAATAGTTATGGGGGGTAGCTAAAATATGAGTGTAAACGTGGTCCATCAATAAAAAAAGTTGAGAACTCCTGATCTAAATGAAAGGCCTGAGAATATTGTCGAAGGAAGGCCTGGGTTATTGTTGTAGTCGGATCAAAATGGATCGGTCTATACCATAGGGAGATTCCAAAGCTTCAGACGTACCACTGGAGACAGTTTCCAAACATACAAGTTCCATTTTTCTCCGAAGACTTAAAGCAATGTCGGAGGAAAGTGTTTTTCTTTTCTTGAGGTGGGGTTACGATAATGTATCTAATTCGCTCCACGGAATACGAGTTGGTTTGAATCGAATGCGATCTAAGAAGAATTGATCTGTGGTGTCCCAAGTATGTCCTAGGCCTACCCTAAAATATTCCACATAGCCACCCGTTGCAGATTAGGGCCTCACAGGATACCAATAACTGTCTCCAACCTGGAAACAGGTGATTGACTCAGCTGCGCTTAAGGACAACCGGATAACAGGAAAATATATAGGGACACGTAAAACAACCGGATGTTAGAAAGATATATAAGCGCCACCCAAGCAGGAAGAAAAACAGTGAGTCTCTCACATCCTCGATGAGAGTTTCAATTGATTGATAGATTCGGTTTTTATGGATTATAAATCCTTTACAGGTTATTTAAAGTCCCAAAATATCTTTAGTTTGTAAGAGCTTTGGGTGATAATAATGATTTACTGATACAAGTCTTACTAATTAACCCATAGCCGGGGGAGAAGAGGTGAATCCATTCCTTTCCTTTGCGTGTAAGTGAATATAACGAACCCAACTGGAATCGAAAACCGGCCCTCCAATTTCCAATTCTGAACCGTTATCCATTAAACCACCCGCACATCCAAGTTTACAGCAACTGGTATTTCTAAACGGTCAACCATCTAGGCTCGGTGAATGTTCGAGAACCGGTGTTTCAACGTGATATGGTCGTAAGCCCCCCTCTTGAGAAAGAGATTCAGATTCGGAGGAAACTCCCAATATCACAGGCCCTTACGCCGATATTAGCTGACGTATGTAGGTGAATAAGCGATAATTTTACGTATGAGAGATTCAGCCTCGTGTTCCTATTCGGTCTTTATAGCGATACTGTTAGAGTTCAATCAAGTATCTTAATTGTCACAAATGAATCTTCTATTTTATCATCTTGAGAAAATCTAAAAGTTCTCTAATTCCATAAAAAAAAACTGATTGGATTTGATTATTCAATAAAGGCCGATCAATTTACTAATTACGGATGCATTTTGTCTTTTGCACTTACAAAGCCTTTTGATTTTTTTACAATCCGCTTCGATTCATTAACTGTTAACACAGTAAAACAAATGACGACAAGATCAGTGGATTATGCGACTTTTGATCAGAGACAACACGAAAACTTCTTCGAAATTCTAGGTAAATTCGACTTATATAGGAAAAATATCGCGATAATCAGCAACATTTACGTGGAATAAACGGCTTCAATGCGGATAGAAAACGAGTAAGAACACAGAAATGGAACAGCAGCTAATGCCTTGTCTTACCGGATTCATCCAAGTTCAGTTTTTGCTTGGATTCAAACCCTGCTCAGTAGAGATGAAGGGAAATATGAAACCAACTTGCGATCAGGTTTTGAGATCAGAGAAATATACTTTTCAGGTATCCATGTGAATACCAAAATATCAATGTATAAAAAATGTGAATACCAAAATATCAATGTATAAAAAAGTTGAAATTCTTCTTCTTCTTCTTCTTCTTCTTCTTCTTCTTCTTCTTCTTCTTCTTCTTCTTCTTCTTCTTCTTCTTCTTTGTGCCAAGTCCATTCAGGACGTGAGCGATCATAGCTCTCCACAACTCTCTATCTTCGTAGCTCTTACTAAGTATTTTGTTATCTTTCCTAATCCCTCTTCTGATATCCATTTACACAAACTCGTTGATAGGTTAATCGCTTCTTTTCTCTATACCTCTAGTTTTCAATATAAGCTGTGAGTGTCTGATTCTCCAAGCCTTCTTTCTTCATTATGTTCTCTAGAAATTTCATTAATGTCTTCTTGTATAAACGTCCCTTTTGTTTCCAGTTTCATTAAAACTTTCCCGTTATTTACATATTCAGCTAATGGTATTCTCAGCACCTTTTTACTCTTGCCTCACAGCTCTTCTTCGTCTGTAAGGAGATTGTCTAGCATTCACTATCGCAGAGAAGGGCTGATATTACATACTACTTCCGTACTCTTTGTTGCTAAAGAAATCCTCATGTTTCTTAATAATTTTCATTTGGAAGGCATCTTTCAACATTTCAATACGTCTTCGGATTTTGATGACACACTCTACCATCCGCTGTTTTTAAAAAAACTGGTAATTAGTCCTTTCTTCTCTCTTTCTTTTATTTCCTTCTCTACGATTTACTTCAGTTTCCTTTATGCGTTTGCTATTAACAATGTGCCATCTGGATAGTGTGAAATTCTATATAAAATACATAATTAAATAAGCCATATATGTGTGTGTGTATATGTATAGATATATAATGTGTATATATATATATATATATATATATATATATATATATATATATATATATATATATATGAATGCATATAATTATAAATATTTGTTCATTAACCCCTTACACAACCACACACACGCACACACACACACACACATATATATATATACATATATATATATATATATATATATATATATATATATATACATATATATATATATCGACTAGCTCAATTCATACAATGCACTTTTTCAGAAACGTGTTCATGAAACACACTCGTGAAATATATCATTAACAATTCCAATGAAGATGGGGGAAAAATTTTAAAATATCTTATTACCTTTCATTTCAGATTTTAATTATTTTTATCCGATGTGAATAATCATGTTTATTTTGAAAACGGACGTGATTCACCAAATAGGCCTTTGCGCATGCGCAAAATAAAATAAAATAAAAGTGTTTTCATATTTTTTCCTTGTTTTCTTCTCGAATTCCCTCCATTTGTTTTTCTCACATTTTTTCACTTCTTGTTTAAAATCAGTCACAACATTTTAGTTGCTATACCCACGCTATTTGAGAACAGAGAAAATCATTAAGAAATTTAAAATTCATTCGATGTGTCTGTGTGTGTGTCTGTGTGTAGGTGTGTGTATGTGTATTTGTAGGTGTGCGTGTGTTTGTGTGTAGGTGTGTGTATGTGTGTCTGTGTGTAGGTGTGTGTGTAGGTGTGTGTGTGTGTCTGTGTGTAGGTGTGTGTGTTTGTGTGTGTCTGTGTGTAGGTGTATGTGTGTATGTGTGTCGGTGTGTAGGTGTGTGTGTGTCTGTGTGTAGGTGTGTGTATGTGTGTGTCTGTGTGTGTAGGTGTGTGTATGTGTCTGTGTGTAGGTGTGTGTGTGTAGGTGTGTGTATAGGTGTGTGTGTGTAGGTGTGTGTATGTGTGTGTGTCTGTGTGTAGGTGTGTGTGTAGGTGTGTGTGTAGGTGTGTGTGTGTATGTGTGTAGGTGTGTGTGTTTGTGTGTGTCTGTGTGTAGGTGTATGTATGTGTGTAGGTGTGTGTGTGTCTGTGTGTAGGTGTGTGTATGTGTGTGTCTGTGTGTGTAGGTGTGTGTATGTGTCTGTGTGTAAGTGTGTGTGTCTGTGTGTGTAGTTGTGTGTATAGGTGTGTGTGTGTAGGTGTGTGTATATGTGTGTGTATGTGTGTATGTCTGTGTGTAGGTGTGTGTGTGTGTATGTGTGTGAGTTTGTGTGTGTGTTGTGTAGGTGTATGTGTGTGTATCGAGACGGATGGAATTATTATTCTCATTAAAGCTTTCTGTCTTTTATTGTCTTTCTCGCTATTTTTATCATCGATTATTTATAGTCAGAGGTTAATATATAAATATATTAAAACAACAGTAATTGAAATTTTTGTGCCCATTTAAAATAAATATAATGTTTGTGTATTGATGGCGCGAACGAAGAAAGATGAATTTTTAAGAAGAATACTATACTTCCGCTGATAGATTCTTTTACTTACCCTATTTTCCGGCTTACAAGTTGCACATTTTTTCCTAAAATTACCCTGAAAATTACGTCTTAGAAGACGAATGTAAAGCAACGCCCAGGCTCAAGTAAGCTTGGACGTTTACCTAATTGGCTTGACTTATAGGGACGTCGATTTGTATCTAGAGTCATTACACTATAATTTTAGCTATCTATCTAATTCAGTCTTTTCTATGATGTAACCTCAATCCTTAGCTGTTACAAGTATTTCCAAGACAATTAACCTTCCTGAAGCCGAGCCACAAGCTTAAACATGCTCTGTTTACTAGCAGCGGCTGGAAACTTTCTGCTCTTGATTAGTATGTCATTGCCATACAAACAAAATCGGACGAGTGATTAATATAAACAATACTTGGCACCAGTATGCGAGGGAGGCATGGTGAATGTGTTGTTGTATGAGAATGGCTTTTCTTTTTTCTGAGAAATTTCCTTCCAATATTAGGGTTCGTCTTCCAAGCCACAGCGTCTTGTAAGCCAGAAAATGCGATAATTCCTTTGACGACCCCCTTCACAATATGGACGACAATGGTTCCTTTTCTTTGTAGCTTATAGCATAAATTCTTTTTTCACTGTCCTTCACGTCTTACTTTTATATCACATTGAAACAACGGTTATCTTATCATCATCGAAATTAAACAGCCTCGAACCTGATCAGTACCTAGATATGTGACCGCTTGTGAACGTCAATGTTCCGTAAGCTTGGATATGCGGGTGGTGTAATGGATAACGGCACGGAATTGGAAATCGGAGAGCCGAGTTCCAATTCCAGCCTGCTTCGTCATATTCACTTACGCGCAAATACAATTGGGAAAGGTATAACCCATCTCATCTCCCCCCAGCTACGGGTTAATTAGTAAATCATTCTTAACACGGAGAAATTCATAGAATGTAAAAATATTTTCTGGCTTTAAATAAATTGCAAAAGGTTGATAAACCATAAAAAATAAATCAATCAGTCACTGTCTTTCACACTCCCTGTTTTGCCAACGATTTATACAAGCTCGTTAGGTAGGTGACTCGCTGTTTTCCTTCCCCCTTTCTTGCCTTTCATATGACGTGAGTGTCACGTTTGCAAAACCCTCTTTCCTCATTATGTGTACTAGCTATTTCAAATATCTCTTTCTGATTCGAAATATAACTTTCTTTTCCGTTTTTCTCTTTTGCCCTTTTTTCTCTCTTTCTTTCTTACTTTCAAGCAGTCACCCATCTAGGTACTGACCAGGCTCGGCTTTGCTTGACTTCTGTCATGTTACGGTGGCCATAATCCTTGGTAAAATAGAAGTCAGTATTAAAAGAAAGGAAGGAAGGAAGGAAGGAAGGAAGGAAGGAAGGAAGGAAGTCAGTAAGGAAGGAAGGAAAGAAGGAAGGAAGGAAGGAAGGAAGTCAGTGAGGAAGGAAGTCAGTGAGGAAGGAAGGAAGGAAGGAAGAAATGAAGCAAGCAAGGAAAGAAGGAAGGAAAGAACGAAGGAAGGAAGGAAGTCAGTAAGCAAGGAAGGAAGGAAGTCAGGAAGGAAGTCAGGAAAGAAGGAAGGAAGGAAGGAAGAAAGAAAGGAAGCAAGCATGGAAAGAAGGATGTCAGTTAGGAAGGAAGGAAGGAAAGAAGGAAGGAAGGAAGGAAGAAAGAAAGGAAGCAAGCATGGAAAGAAGGATGTCAGTTAGGAAGGAAGGAAGGAAAGAAGGAAGGTAGGAAGGAAGGAAGGAAGAAAGTCAGTAAGCAAATAAGGAAGGAAAGAAGGAAGGAAGGAAGTCAGTAAGCAAGGAAGGAAGGAAGGAAGGAAGGAAGGAAGCAAGGAAAGAATGAAGGAAGGAAGGAAGGAAGTCAGTAAGGAAGGAAAGAAGGGAGGAAGGAAGGAAGGAAGGAAGGAAGGAAGGAAGGAAGGAAGGAAGGAAGGAAGGAAGGAAGGAAGGAAGGAAGGAAGGAAGGAAGGAAGGAAGGAAGTCAGTAAGAAGGAAGGAAGGAAGGAAAAGAAAAAACAAACAAAGGAATATAGTACCGGTCGAAATTTAAACAAGCATTGAGTAAGAATGCAGAAACTAAAAAATATGGAAAAAGGACGGAAAATGAAAGAATGAATTCCGAGGCGAGAAAAGAGAAAAAAAATAATGAGAAATTGAAAGATGGCGAATAAATTGAAATGCTGGGCAAACAAAGAGAATAAAAAGATTAAATAAATTCCAGAAAGAATGATAGAATAGAGAAAAATGAAAGAACGAGAAAAAAAAATATGGCGGATTTTTATTGGTGCAAATTTGTCATAGTTAATTACTATTGACAAAATGAATGTCGGTGACTTTTGTTTGTTTTTTGTTTTGTTTTGTTTTTGTTTTGTTTTTTGTTTTGTTTTGGTTTTTGGGGTGTTTTTTTTGGGGGGGGGTTGTTAAGAACAAAAACGAGATTCTTGAAAACGGTGACCAAAAAACAAATAAACATTTCATCCTCTGTTGGCATGAATTCACACATCTGCAAGGCTATATAATACCCGATTCTCTGTTTATTTACGCAAGATTAGTTCAGTCAGCCCAGGCAACGATTACTACTATTCTAAAAAGAAAGAAAAATAAAACGTTTTAAACTCGATTGTTCACTATTTACGTCATTGAACAGAATTCTGAACAGGATGTGTTGCGGGGACGAACTGATAACGCTCAGTACACAAAGAACTGAAACTAATAGAAATGTTTCAGTTCTTTGTATACTGAGGGTTATAAATGAACTGTTCCACTAGGAATATAAGTATCTATGGCGTTGGCCTCAGGGGAGGAAGGTCTGTTTACCAGCTTCAGACAAACTGGTAAATATCTACTTGTTCTTCTTTAAAATAAACCTTTTGTAAGTTGCTGTTCTAGTTATTATTTTTAATAAGCACCCCGGACAACATTACAAAAGGATGAAATCGTGATGAGGCATTATTTTTTTCGAACTAGTTTTCTTGTGTTGGTTGTCATACACGTTCAGCTCTTGGACGTTGTGGAGGGCCATGATTGCCCACATCTTGAATCCATACGGCGAACAGATCATTCGGCTTTATTATTATAAGAATTGTTGTGCCAAAAGTATTTTCATTTCTGCAGACTTTTACTCCAAACTTTAGGGGTTTGCGACCACTTCACGTGTAAACACCGCTTCCCCAAGCAACGCTCAACCTGAGCAGTAACTACATGGGTGACCGCTTGGTAATACCAGGTGCTGTCAATTTGGATGTGCGGGTGCTGTAAGGAATAATGGCTCTAGAATGTTTTATCTTAGTGTTGAATTGCAATTCCTCT
>OZ038506.1:25121350-25123850 GCA_964036315.1 Acanthosepion esculentum | reverse complement strand
ATATATATATATATATATATATATATATATATATATATATATTGTTCCTTTGTAGCATTTGTTTCAGATATTCGAATGGTGTATACAAGCCTTGAGATTCTGCCAGTAATTATGCACTTATTTTAAACTGAGCCTCGAACCCGATGAAGTTGCTTACAGAATTCGTGAAGTCGAAAAGATGAGGCAAGATCTGATCATTCTGCCCACAATTTAGGGCCCGTCCCTTGAAATATATCCCAGAATTGAATGACCACCATTTCCCTATGATGGTGCATTGAAATACACGATAGAGAAGAATCCATCTACCAGGATTAGAAAACTTTTAGGAGATCTGAGAATTTTGAAAGATACTATAAATACATTATTCTTCTTCGACTATGTGCAATGTCCCTTCGTTTCATTTGTATTTGAATCCAGAAAATTATTCAAAATATTTAGATTTTGGCATTAAATAACCCATAGACGTTGATATGCCGCTAAACAAAATCAACCAACCAACTAAAACTTCCTCGTTGCACACATGTTGCATAAGCTTAAATAAAACACACAAGAACTCAAAAGTTGTTAAAAAACGAAAATACTTTTGATACATCTTTATACTTTCTGTTGACGAAATCAAAAAAGGTTTTATGTCAGTATTCAATTTTCACTTGTTTTGATTAATTGTCATTTTTCTTACCTTGTTTTTATGTGCTCCAAATATCCACATCTACCACATCTTGGAAGCATATTTTCGAAAGATGAGTTATCTGTTCTTAAACGAATATCATTGGCATTTGTAGGAAACGGAAAAGAGATCTCCATCTTGTATCTATTTAGTTCAATGCCTATCAGGCAGAAGAGTCAGAAAAATCAGGTTTATTTCAGAAAATTACAAACTGTTGCAAAATCACCGATGTCAAGAAACTTCTGACCTTTGGACAGACCTGAGCAGACACGCGGAATAGAAGATAAGATTCGCTTCGAATCGGTGAGAAGTCGTAGTTTTGCAGAGTATTATCAATATCTTTCATTTCTGAATCGTTTTGGTTGTGTCGTCATCCATGAAATGTAAGCTTCCGGCATATAAGATGAAAGGTGAAGCGAAGGCTGCTACATGGGTTACACTTGTCTTTCAAAAGTATTTTCGCTTTTTCAGACCTTTATTCCGAAGCTGATTGAATGTACACATCTAATGACTATCAATGACTATCAATTTATTGCATATAAAATAGAATTGGGGCACAAGGCCAAAAAGGAGGAACCGGGGGTTGAGGTTGGTCTTCATTACTATCTTATACCTAGCTAATCCGATTCACGACCCATTCATTCGTTACAATTTGCTCATTCAATACGAAAAATCGTCCATCATTAATCAATCCTCCATACACCATAATATCGCATCCTCTCAGTGGGGGGACCTACAAAACGCACCCCGTGATTTAAAAAGTTGATGATAAAAAATATATTTTTAGATATATACAAATCCAATATTTGACAATGAGGGAGGAAGGGGTTGAACCCGAAAAACAAACTAAATAGCAACACAAAGCAAACTAAAACATAATTGATGTTAGTAGGACCCTCCCAACCCTCAAAAAGGAGAGTATTTGTTGAACATGTTCACCATAGTCTATGAATATAGAATCCAGCACAGTACGTAATCTGTTCAATGAAACAACGTTAAAGATTAATATTCACGAGTCAGACACTCTACTGAATCTGACTATATCGCCAATACCACCACCAGCTGTTCCGTAATTATTCAGTCTTCGACATCAAAGGCTGGCAGTAAATATTCCGGAAAAAACATGGTCGCCTTTATACACGTTGTATTGAATATTTTGAGCCTTCTGATTGGTTAAAATTTCTATTGGTGAACTATAAAATGAGTCAGCTCATTTTGGCTGGCTCACTAGTATACCAAGGTATCCAAAAACTCCAACAGTATTCTACCCATTGTACAAAATCAATAGGCAGGCTCTCTCGCTAAGGGAGATGGAAACGCAATAATATATACGGGCATGGGAAATATATAAAGCTGACCCAGTCGAGATGAAAAGTGGGGGAGGAGGCAAAACATAATGACTATGAATGACACCAACATAATAATAATAATAATAATAATAATAATAATAATAATAATAATAATAATAATGAAAACAAGAACAAGAACAAGAAAAAAAGAATAGCAACAACATCAAAAACAACGGAAAGAAATGGGAAACATTATGGTCATTTGTCGAGTAAGTTATTTTACTGATGTTGTTGATGATGATTTAATTTTGAAGATTAAGTCAGTGAAGGCGAATTGGGTCATATTTGGATAGTTAAGAACACACCCAATCGGAGACCAGCTAGAAGGTATTTCTCACTGAGCTCTAACCTAGAAGGTTATGCGCAGATTTTAACAAAACCAGTCAGCATACCGTTCACATTTGGTTGGGATGCATTTGCTGGTATAACTTTATTAGACGTGTTGTTATCGTTGGTATGTTAGGTTTCGTATATTTGCATGCCA
>OZ038506.1:25103850-25118850 GCA_964036315.1 Acanthosepion esculentum | reverse complement strand
AGTATGACAAATTGGAAAAAGTTTTTGGGCGTGTTTCATCCGTTAGAATTTTATTGTTGATGTTGCCACGTCTACACATGTGCACAAACCAGAGATGCTGGTAGTTTCAGCATTTTTGAAAGAATATTTTTGAAAGAAATTTTTAAGAATATTTTTTTGAATCTAATCAAATTCATCTGTATTCTTTTTTTTTCTCCGTCATATATGAACACAAAAGAGACATTTTAAGAAGAACACACAAAACGCATTGGTTGTTCAGCGTAACAAAACCGGCCACAATTTTGACAGGAGGAAATGCTACTTTGATTAAAAGAGAAAATAATCCACTGAAACAAAAATGTCTGGAAAATGTCTTGATCGCTAGTTCAGCTACGATAAATTTGCGTCCAGGCTCTTTCAATATATCATCCAACTTCGTAGATTTTCTATTGTAACAATGAAGGATAGACAGGGACAAAGGTAATGGAGAGAAAAAGAAAAAGAATATTTTTCTCTTCGCAAAATCATTTATTCTGATGTTTGATCAGTGAAATAATTAAACTCTTTCAAAATAAAATCTGTAAATGTCTTCCTCTTTCCCAAACTATTCATCAAAGGTTTATCTCGAATTCAGTCGACGGTCTAAAAAAAAAGACGTAAATGAACTGTTTCGTTCAACAATTAATAATGAATTTGTTTCTAAGTGTGTGTTACTCAAAATTAAATTTCTGGAGAACTGTCCTAAACTGAAACTCATACCTCCCACCCGCTCGGCATGTGAGACAGTAGAAGAGAATTGGTCAGTTTGAGCCGTCGATGTTCGGTTTGCAGGTGAAGCTTATGTTTCACTATTTATTATCAAGACAGGTCAAGCGTCTCTCCCGTTCTAAAGTTGCCGTTAATCAATCTTCCGTTTCCACAACTGTTGCTCCTAACTTTTCAGAAGACAGCTTTGTATCTTTCCTAATGTCTTATCTCCAAGTAATGGATAGAGAGACTGACAGATGTATAGGAATATGCACAGATAGATAGATAGATAGATAGATAGATAGATAGATAGATAGATAGATAGATAGATAGACAGAAAGAAACAGGTTGCCAAAGAGATATACCTTAAATCAGATTGGATTAGATAGACAAATACTGTGAGAGAGATAGAGAGAGATTGAAGAAACCTCGCACAGATGGCTTGAATCAGGTTGGCTTAGATAGATAGATAGATAGATAGATAGATAGATAGATAGATAGATAGATAGATAGATAGATAGATAGATATTAACAGACCGAAGACAGACAGATATGAATAGACGATAGATAGATAGATAGATAGATAGATAGATAGATAGATAGATAGATAGATATTAACAGACCGAAGACAGACAGATATGAATAGACGATAGATAGATAGATAGATAGATAGATAGATAGATAGATAGATAGATATTAACAGACCGAAGACAGACAGATATGAATAGACGATAGATAGATAGATAGATAGATAGATATCAAAAGAATAAGAGAGAGAACACCGTGCACTCTCAAGCGCACTTGTAGCACGAAAGAACTGACGAGAATCAAGTGAACGAATAGAACAGATTCGTTACCGAAGACGGAGTTGTCTTTGTGCGATGAATGGCTGTGATTGCAGTCGTAACGTTAGCCAGACAACAAGAGGCTCCTTGAGTCTTTTCCATTCTGACGAAGACTGCTTCCATATTGAAACTCTTTCTAACCAAGAGCGACGGCTGCCATAACACGAACAGAACCGCCTAGAAACAAAAGTAAGCACCTCAAAAGCCATTGAAATGGAGAAGTATTCTGGGTCAAATTGTACTTTATATATCGGTTGATTTTACAAGCACATAGAAATAAGTTTGGAAAAGTGACCTTAATGATACGCTACTTAATTACTATTAATCACTTAGAATAATTTTGTTGCGTTTATCTTAACATTCAAGTCGTTTTTTGTTGTTTTGTTTGTTTGTTTTTTTGTTTCTTTTTGTTTGTTTGTTTGTTTTTTATTCTAGAACACTTAAACTTGTATCACGGGTTTGAAAATAATGAATAAACCTTTATTAAAATAATCATTTTTTGTTGAAGTATGTTTTAGTAGGATGTCGCTTTTCTCGATTAGACTACAAAAGCTAACCTGTTAAACGTCATCCAAATTTATCTTCATGGTTACTTCTTTAAAAAAATAGTCAACAATTTAATAAGACAATGTCTAATCTTAAAAATTCAGAAACAATGATGTTATATTTAATACTATCAGTAACAATAAATATATTCCCTTGTTAACATGTGAATGTAATTTAATAAGCCTCCACCTCAGATATACCAAATGCGCGATAAAAATGATAAAAGTGAAAACGCTACAAGGTGACTACTTATACATTATTGACAAGTCTGCAGTTGAACTTCAGAAAAGCCTTGTAAAATTAATTCGGGCTATCTCCCTAAAATATACAAAGTTTAGAGTCGCTAATTTGGATTGATGTTTGAGACTGAACAATTCGATATCCAATATTGGATATTAGATTTGTATTTTAAAAAAATAAGAAGCGATAATTTTTGGATAAATATTACAACTTGTCCAAATATTACAATCTATTTCCGCCTAGTCTGTTGGGCTTCCTTTTGCACTAATGACCTCGTGGAAAAAAGGCATGAATCTGTTCTTCTCCGGCAATGGGTGAAATAACAGGGCGGATTAGGCTCTTTAATGAAACGGAATGTGTGGAGAGCTATGATCGCCTTTGGCCGGAAGAAGATTGTAATGAACAAATTTGAATTGAACTTATTAGATACTAAAATTGGATATTAGATATTGGATATTAGAATTTAACAGATATTGGAATTTGGGCAGATATTAAAAAGTTTGTCTCATTTATTGCATTGCTTAAGATTGGTAGGTTTGTTGATATAGTGTTGTATTCGAACAAACGTCATCTGTGAAACTTCCACCGTTATTACCAACTCTCATATTTACATAGTTTTATAATTACTGTATGCATTTTTTGTCTATATATACGCGGATAATTTAAATAAACACCTTTGACCCAGAATGGATTTTAATATAAAGATGAGTGAATTATAAATAGAAAAGAAAGAAAAGTTGGAATTTCAAAATTTAATTTTCTGCACATCGTAACATCTGTCTACATACAAGATAGGCGTTTATCTCATATTGTTCAAATTATTATTTACACAAGACATGTTTACTGAAATTAGATTCTCCATTTAAATTCACCAATACAAATATATTGCCCCAGATATTTTGTTTTTTTGTCGGTTTGATTTTGTTTTTGAAAAGAGGAACCCAATATCAAACTGCCTCCGAAATGAAAGATTTTATTTATTATGCTTTTATATTTATGCAATATCATGAATTTTGTTGTTATTTCATGATTGTCTGGATGGCACTGACAGCTACTTATACGGTTACTTAAGGTTATATAGATTAAAAATAATGCTTTGAATATTCAGTTATCAGGCCTACCACTTAGTAGATTAGACACTGAAAAAATACAATGAAAGCACAATATACAGAGACAGGGATGAACAAGAAAAAGGAAAAGTAACATTGCCAAGTGGTTGTATTAGTAATATTATTAGTAGAACTTTTATATAGCAAGGTACTGTTGAAATTATTGTTATTATTATTATTATTTCCTTTGCTTTCTGTTGTATACATATTTCCTACCAGGGACATAAGATCAGAAATGACGTCATGACATTTGCCACTGAATATTTTTAGTAAAAAACAAAATATATATATATATAAATATAAAAGTTAAGATCACACACATTTTACATAGATAAAGACCTTCATAAGGTGTGAATGACACTTGTGAGAACAATTCTTTTGTATTTTTTAAGGCATCGTCTGCCATGGATAACATCGATGAATCTATCAAAACATTTTCCAATATAACCCAGAGTCCCAGCCACAACTGGTTATCATCATTATTATTATTATTATTATTATTATTATTATTATTATTATTATTATTATTTCCTTTGATTTCTGTTGTATACGCATTTTCTTCCGGGTCCCAACCAGAGACCTAAGGTCAGAAATGGCTTCATGAAATTTTATACTGATCATTTTTGTAAAAAAAAAAAAAAAATCTAAGATCACACACATTTTACATAGATAAAGCCCTTCGTAAGGAGTGGGTTGTACTTGTGAGTAAAATTTTTTGTATTTCTTTAAGGCGTAGGCTACCAAGAATCCCTTCAATGAGTCTATTGGAATTTTTTTTTCCAATCAATCCGAGGGCTCCAACTACAACTGGAGCTTTTGATGTCCTTATGTGCCACATTTTTGAAATTTCAATTTCAAGGTCCTTCATGATATATTACAATCTACAGGGACTACCGTGTCAATAAGACACATTTTGTCTGATCACGATGTCTTGTTCTGTATGCGTGTATTTTAAAGTCCCATAAAATTATTACAGGTCCTATGTCCGTAACCGGGCCTTGTTAGTATTCATACCAAATTCTTGCACTTTCCTTTCCATATAAGTTGCAGATTTACCAAGTAGATATCGGCCCGTTGTGTTATGCCGAGTTTTATATTCAATGGGTGCCAATTCCGTGCTACCTGATACAAGATGGTCAATTGTTTCTGGATATTTATCACAGAATCTGCATTTTGGGCTACAATTTTTCAGTATGTGAGCTTCGTAATTTCTAGTTAGCAATTATTAGTCCTGGGCAGCAAGGCTAAAACCTTCAGTTTCAGCTTTTAAACCTGCATTACGCAGCCACTGATGGTTACGGGGATTGTCTACATTAGCTTGTTTAGTACGGGCCAAATATTGACCGTGAAGAGGTTTATCCTGTCATCGTTTCTGTATTTGCTCGATTCCATTTTCCTTTGTTTCCTTATTTTTAGGTTTTTACCGATTTAGTCGGTGTAATATAAATTGCATTTTTCCCCCCAACTAAAACTTCATTTTGAATTTGTTGGCTTCCTTTATTACTGAATAAAGTTTCTTCGTTCTTCCATGTTCTTTGACACAGGTCATCACCCAGTCTTCTGTAGTTTCCAGGTATCTTTGAAGGCCGATTATTTTATCTGTCTATATTTCTGAGATAAGGTATTATGTACACTATTTACATTGCTCGGACTATCATCCTTGTTACACCGGCCTTTCTAACACAAGGGAATTACACCGGTTCTCACTATATATAGTGCCAGTAATACCTACCCGGGGTGTAAGCAGCGACAGTACTACAACTGCCTAGCTGAGTAGTACCCGTTTCCTACCTTTGTATCTGTGATGTTAAATACACTTGTTCCTTAAACCAACCTCGACTTGATTTCCTTCTTTTTACTATTGTGCCACGACACAACAATCCTCATCTTTGTTGCCATATTTATCACAACGTTTCGGCTGTTATACGCTCCGGCCTTCTTCGGGTGGTTGGAATGTCGAATTGAACCCTTTATTTCGCTCGCTGGTGTAGATTGTTCTAGTTCCACGCGCCTTGTCTAATGTGTCCTCAAGGACACATGGCACAGTGGCGTTAGTTCGATCCAATTACAGGGCCCAAAGAGTGTGAGTTCAATACCTGGTTAAGGTGGTGGAGAACTTGGAGAGGGGAATTAACAGGAGATAACTGATAATTGACATCCATTAGACATTGCATTTGGAACTAGAACAGTCTACCCCAGCGAGCGAAATAAAGTGTTCAATTCGACATTCCAACCACCTGAAGAAGGTCAGAGCGTACAACGGCCGAAACGTTGTGATAAATATGGCAACAAAGATGAGGATGATAGTCCGAGCAATGTAAATAGTGTACCGATTATTGTAGTTTTGAAGACAGTTCTAGTTGAACTAATCCTCTGCCTCCTTCGGATCTGGACGCATACAGACGATCAACATCAGCCTTAGGATGATGCATGCGGGGGCAAATGAGAAGTCTTCTCGTTATGGTGTCTATTCGCTTAATGTTGGCTATGGTCCAGTTAAGGATGTTGAAACTATATTGCTCCTCTGGGACAGCCAAAGTGTTTATGGCTGATATTCTGTTGTTGTTTTTTTTAATTCAGCTCAATATTCAATACTAGTCGCACAAGCTAGTAGTATTCTTTTCTTGCTTTCTCTTTCATTTGGGCCTAATGTATTCCATCTCCTACGCTATTTCTTAGGTACGTATAGGCTTCTTCTTGTTCCAGTTCCTTAATCCCTGTGACAAAATCTAGATCTATTGCGTGCGTTTCTGTAATTCTCCCTTTCTTCAATGTTACTTTTGCACATTTATCTAATCCGAAATTTATACCTCTGTCGTCGCTGAAACATTTTACAGTATTGATAAGAATCTTCAACTCATTGTCGTCTTTGGCAAAGAGTTTGAGATCATCCATGTAGAATAGATGATTAAATAATTTCTTGTTTAGTTTAGCTATCATTGTTTGGTTCATGCGAAAGAGATATTAAGGACAGACAAAACAGAAGGAATGACAGGGAGTCACCTTGAAAGATTCCTCGTCGGATATTCAGGCGATTGGAAGTGGCAGTGTCTTTGGTGTGATTTAGCTTCGTGGCTTTTCACATGCCCATGCTGTGTTTAACCCTAGAACACTAACCGTCAATTAAAGTTACACCACTACTAACCATGGGTATATCATACCCGATTTTGAAAATATCAAAAAAAATATTAAATATAAACCTTTATTCGAAATATTTTACATGCAGGTACTTCAAGCTTTGAACTTTGAGTTAACATTAAGAGGAACTGAAAAACATATTATTTAGGTATGAAAATCAGGTATTGAAAATAGTAATTAAAATAGGAAAATTTGTGTATGGTTAGTGTTCTAGGGTTAAGGAAATTTACTATCACCGTGGCGATTTGTACATTTCCAAAGTCTTAACGATCGAGGATTGTGGCACACTATCAAAGGCTTTAAGGTTGTCCATCCATGTTGTGTCGACATTCCTATTTCTTTCCTTGCAGTTTTCCAAGATCATTTCGTTTATCAATATTTCATCTTAGCAAGCATATGAATCTCTCTTGCTTCCGTTCTCTTCCAGGAGAAAAATATTATTATCATTATCATCATTATTATTATTATTTGAAAACATCTCACCAACAAAGTGACAGAGTATCACAAAAGTTTTCTTCTTCATGAGCCGTGTCCACTCAGAACGCAGACAATCATGGCTCTCCACAATTACCTGTCCTTTGTACATCTTAATACATTTTGTCTTTTTGCAGTTTCCCTCAAACCCTATTCCGCCATCAATTTACTCAAGCTCACTAAATATGTTATGCGTTGTTTTCCACTGTCCCACTTTCCTTCAATCTGCCTTGTGAGTATCATATTTTCCAAGCCCGCTTTCCTCAGTATGGGTCCTAGAAATTTCAGCTGTATCTTTCTGGTGTTATAGATAAGTTTCCATTTTCTCTAGAAACTTCGCCGTTGCTCACGTATTCGGTCCCTATTATCCTCTGCATTCTTCTATGGAACTACATTTCTGTTTACGTCCGATATATCTATCTTGACTCCCAGTCTGGGAATGGGAATACCGAGCGCATGCATCTCGACCAAATGTGCGCGATATTGTGACAAGTTTTGTTAAAAAAAGTGGCGCATAACCTTGTAAGCGGGGCCCAGTTTTAACAAAAAAAAGCAATAAAGGAACTTCAGATTAGATAACTCAATCCATTCAAAGGGTGTTCCCAAGTATCTAGACGTGAAACAGCTTCAAACTTTATAAAAAAAAAAACAAAAAAAAAACCTTTAGATTCTAGTCCGTGATACTTCAACACTATTCCTGTTCGTGGGCAGAGATACACATTGCGTCAGCCTCTAGGGGACATACCCAACTGGTTATGGTTAGGCAACTGACAAACAAATATGTGTTAATGTACGGGTCGTTTACTGTAGCCCCTCACCACCATCTTAATTCACCAAGATAAACCATGTACGTGTCTGCATTGCTAATCAATTAAAATTAGAAGCCATGAGTGACCTCCCGTGCGGAAGCATCAGGGTGGAATTATATAGTTATCGGCACCGGAATTCCTATGAAACTTGATAAATAAGAAATTTATATATTATCATTGGACAGAGAGGAGGTGGGTGTCACCAATTTGTAATTATAAAATCATAGACGCCACTGACTGAGATAGGTATTGACTTTAGTGTAGGAATAAATATCTAAAGGTTATTAAAATTATTTTCTTAATTTGTCTGTACAAGGAGGCGGAATAATAGTAGTAGTAGTAGTTCGGGTGGTGACAATATCGTTGTTGTTATATGCAAAGCTTAGCTTAGTTTGGCACAAGGCCATGGGTATGGGGCAATCAATGTGGATTGAACTCACAAAGAAAGGTGGTTGACATAGACCTGAAAAAGAAGTTAAGGAAAATATACAGAAGAAAGAAAGAAAGAAAGAAAGAAAGAAAGAAAAAGAAAGAAAGTGTCTTTATCATGGTGTCGAATAAGTTATTTGATATCAAATGGAAATTTCCAAAAGAACTTACTCAAAAGGCAATAAACATGTGATCCGTATCAATATTTATAATTCCTGCAAACATCTGCGTATACTACAAAAACTATTAAAACTTTGAACCTAATGCTTACTAACAGCACTTCTCAACCACCCCAAAGGACCACTTTTCAAAGTTACATACCAATTCTCTTTTGTAGGAGACTGCGTCCCTGTTGATATCAAAAGGTATCACATCACATACATTTCTCTCGGCCAAATTGACCTGCTTTCTTTCTGGGTAATGTGTCAGCTGTAAACGTATAACACAAATGCAAAGCGCGCCTGTTTCAGTTACTGTTAGATTTTGGTCGAAAATATAGACAAACCTCTCATCAACTGACTAACAGGAAGAATGGGTGGTCTGTTAAAGCCGATTGTCCGTAGGGATTATTTTTGAGTTATAAAACTACTGTAGTATCTGCCATTAGTTATGACCATAATGTAAATACTATAAACATGTATATATGGCATAAATAAATATATACTTAATATAGATATATTAATCAAGATAACAAAAAATAATAAATTTCTAGCTACTTTCTCACGCACGCGCTAATGTATCGTACTTTATATACTGTACACCAGTTTTGTTTACAATTGAAAGGGCCGCCACTGCCGCCAAGCGGTCACTTTAAGAACTAATACGACTCGTTAAAGCTCGCAAATTTGAAAATACATTGCTGACCGTTTGGAATTATTTTGTTTTTTTTTTCTTTCCTAGAGATTATTTTAATTTTGCCTACAGATTTTGTCCATTGCATCCGAAGTCCGTTAATGTGAGGGACCGTAGATGAGAGGTTTGTCTGTACAAGGCTTCTGTGAAACTCCAACTGTTAAAAGCCATCATAAATACAAAAACGCACAAAGGTCAATGTAAAGAGCAATTCGACGGAGAACTCGAAAAGACAGAAATAGGTTAACATGCATCGGATAACAAGCGAAGATAAATGATACCATGAAAGTGATCAAATTGAATTGAGCAGGGTACGTAGCAAGAGGAAACAACAGCTGATGGAGGAAAAGTTTGCTTGATTAGTGCCCAAAGTTAGCAAGGTCAGGAGAAGTATACCAGTTCGAAGATATTATAAAGATACAGAAGTCGCTTGTCTCCCATTGGTGGAGATAAGTCACGTGAGTGACATGACGGCTCCTACATACAGTTACCAAAGCGGCAGTCATTTTTTTCAGTTCGTTGGCAGAAACCAAACGAGAAGATTTCTTTCTTCTACATTATGTTAAAGGGTCTAGGCTGAAGCTAAATCTGCCTACCCCAGCAGTTTACAAACACATGGTGCCGTTTCCCTTTGAAACATAGATGAACCCTGCCCTAAAAATGGCTTCTCCAGGTCAGGAGTATGTCCAAATTATATGTAAGACTTTTCCTTTTTGTTTCTTTGCTTTGCTGTGTAGATAGTTGTGATATATTGCTCTCCGCGTCATACACTTGTATATATGTATAGTTTTGTGTATGTCATAGTACATAAAAGTCTCTCTAAGAAGAAAGCATGTTTATCATCCTTGAACCCATTCTGTTCTGTCCTGTCTATGAGCGGCGTTGTTGTTATATCGTGGATACAACAAAGCCTATAACGGAAGAAGCATAAATGAGAGAATAAATGTTTCTTCCAAACGCTCTCGTTGCAAGATCAACTTAGACGAGTACAGATCATTACGGACGTCATGGAAAGTTTTTGGAAAGATTGTTGTCTTGCAGTGGAACTATCAATAGCTGATAATGATGCTCCTGCTGCTTATGATGATGACGATGTATCAGATACCATGCTGATGATTAGTCTGTTCCATAGATGTAGATTATTATGTGTGGGCCAGTACCGTGCTGGGTATGACGATAAACTACAACCGGCAGCAAGGAGGGTGGAACCACCTCTTAATTGCTGGTGTTCCTAGATCCAGTCTTTACCCATGGTGGCTGCACCGGTTAGGGTCCCTACTATGGACAAATCGTTAACCTCAAAACTGGGTCAAAACAATGAAAGTATAAAAATGCATTTTCATGGTAAAAATATCACCAATACATTTTTGAAGGAAAAACAATTACTATCATAACATTTTTTGTAAATGAAATTACTAATGCTCCCAAGGAAATTAAATTTCGGCATTAAATGACACATAAGGAGTTGATATGCCAACATTAAATGACACATAAGGAGTTGATATACCAACATTAAATGACATAAGGAGTTGATATGCCAACATTAAATGATACATAAGAAGTTGATATACCGTCATTAAATGACACATAAGGAGTTGATATACTGGCATTAAATGACATATAAGGAGTCGATATACCAACATTAAATGACATAAGGAGTTGATATACCGTCATTAAATGACACATAAGGAGTTGATATACGGGCATTAAATGACACATAAGGAGTTGATATACCGCTAAACCAACAACCTCTTCTGGACAGGAAAATAGTGTAGCGCAAATGAAATCACTACCTACGTTGCTATCGATGAGCGACTATTGGTCGGTTCGTTAGATCTCATATGTACGTCTATAGCGTCCTTACTTATCCATAAAACATTTTTATGTCATTAATTGTAAAGAGAGGTCAGAGAGATATCTGCGGGGGTGGGATATAAATAAAATAGATACCGCATTTGAAATCCAAAATAGAAGAACAGCAAATATGGCAATTTACAAAGCAAAGCTCGGAGCAGCTAACGAGGATCGAACGTAGCTACTCAGTAGTAATTAACCGAGCGAAACAAGTTTACTAGCACCGCGTCGAAGTGCCCTACTGCAAAATGAAATATGAAAGAAATTATTCTAAATAAATCCTATAAGTACAATTATTTTTCTTAACAGGGGAATAACCACTGTCAATAAAATTTACAAACTTTACTAAAAAAAAAAACATAAAAAAAACAGCATTTTGACACATTGCAGATGTTATCGAACCTGTCACTTTTTCAATGACATTCTTTAAAGCCTCAACTGTTTTTGTTGCAAACTGCATTCATTCTATGGCGTCAAATAAACATAACATGCTATAGATGTGATGTCGGGGGACCTTGCCACCAAAAGCAATGCATCCATTCTTGTAAACCATTAATTTGGTAATTTCCTATCGAAAAACTCTCTGATGGCACGTGAGTAATGTGCAGGTGCTTTATCCTGCTGAAAGATCTTTGCTTTTTGTCAGTTTGTTTTTCTTAGATTTTTATTTCGAATGTGGGGGATTTATACCCCAGTCAAGCTATCTATCTATCTATCTATATATATATATATATATATATATATATATATATATATATATTCAGTATATTCATATCTATCAATATAGCTATGTGCATGTTTTTTACACATTGAATATATATATATATATATATATATATATATATATATATATATATATATATATATATATATATATATATATATATATATAAACACAGAGTAGTGGGTACTGGAAAAAAATGCTAGTACACTATTGCAAACATATATATATATATATATATATATATATAGTATATATATATATATATATATAGAGAGAGAGAGAGAGAGAGAGAGAAAGAGAGATATTACTTGCTTCCGTATTTTTAAAGAGAACTTGGAAAATTTTTATAAACTCTGTTTTTTAACTACTTATAATGTTTTTGTTTCGGTTTTAAGCAAGATCGAAAAACGTATAATTTTTTACCTCGCTTTCTTAGGAAAGGTCTCCTCAGACAAGTGGAAGGATGTACTAGCCCGAAAATTATATCACAACACAGGAAACGATGGGGTAAAAGTATGAGGATACATTCACCCCATCATTTCCGCTGTTCTGGTATATTGGAGGAGTTTTCTGGCTAGTACATCCTTCCCCTTACTTAAGGAGACCTTGCGGTCGAAACCCGGGTAGCGAGGTAAACTGGCATTTTAAAAATTTCTTAGCTATCTTAGTTTTACATTTTCGACTTTGAATTTAGTATTGTTTTTGTTTTTTTTTTGTCTATAGCTTTTAGGCGCAGCGGTCTTCAGCCTTTATTTCATATTTCTACATATATATATATATATATATATATATATATATATATATATATATATATATATATATAATACCTGGCCACTCGTATCCCAGGATACCTGCCTACTAGGGTGGCCCCTTTCCCTAATTCAGACGCTAGCTCAGGCATATTCGTGCTTGTTCAAACAATACTGAAAACAATACCACGAGTTGTGGTATAGTTTTCATTCCAAGCCCTGTAAGTGAAACTGGGTAGACGGAACACTTGGGGGACCGTTGATAGCAGTGGTAGCTTGAAGTCACAAGTCATCGTGACCCAGGGTTTGAGTGTATTGGCCTTGTTCAGGTTGTTGATCACGCTAGATAACACGCTCTCTCCCAGGTCTGCTGAGCATAGTTGCGGCATAAACGACAGGTAGTCATTTCGCGTGACGTGTCTTAACCTTTCGGCCACAGAGAAGCGTCTGGTTAGCAAGTCTGATTTTACTATCTTTAAACTTAAATCTTCCATGAATCTCTTCTATTCATATCTGCTCTAGCGTATCAAATGTAAACAAATGACGTCATATATTTTTGAATT
Source organism: Acanthosepion esculentum (assembly GCA_964036315.1). Taxonomy (NCBI): domain Eukaryota; kingdom Metazoa; phylum Mollusca; class Cephalopoda; order Sepiida; family Sepiidae; genus Acanthosepion; species Acanthosepion esculentum. The sequence continues at coordinate 25,105,792 of OZ038506.1, read as the reverse complement.
GGACAAAGTCCGACAATTTATTTAAAGACCTTTATGATATGTTTAATGTTCTTTTTGCTAACCAGACGCTTCTCTGTGGCCGAAAGGTTAAGGCACGTCACGCGAAATGACGGTTCCGTATAGGATAAAGCTTCGATTCCTGTCGGAGAACGAAAATTTTCTATGAAAATTTCTCGGACATTCAGACCGGTAAATGTTATTTAATACTGTTTATTATAAAACAGAGCATTTGCTTAAATACTTGTATCTATAAAAAGAACGTTAAACATATCATAAATGTCTTTAAATAAATTGTCGGACTATGTCCAATTCAAAAAATATATATATATAGTGAGAGAGAGAGAGAGAGAGAGCTAAAGGAAGAGAGAGACTTAATAAATCACATACACAACTGACATGACAACTATTTAAAATCATCATTTCTCAAAGATTAATTTTTTATTTATTTTTTTACTCATCTCAGTTAAAGCTAATGAACCTCATTTATCGGATGTCGTCACGCTTATTCCTAAGATGGAACCAGAACCTGTTGATTAAATACTCAATTTTTTGATCATGTGAAATGTACCATGCAAATGAGATAAATATTTCACTTGATCACTTGACAATTATTCATCAAAATACCATTGCTCTTAAAGAGGCAAGCGATCATGACACTTCACAAATTGCATTCCACACGACCTGAAATCACGTTGAAATATCGGTTCCCCTACGATCAGTAAAGTTAAGCAACGTCAAGCCTGGTAAGTACCTAGATGGGTGATCGCATGTGAATACCAGGTGCTGTAAGCTTGGATGTACGGGTGGTGCAAATGGATAATGAGTCGGAGTTTTAATCAGAAAGCCGAGTTCTAATTACTTTTGTGTTCGTCATATTCACTTTCGTGCAAATATCCATATATGTGTGTGTGTGTGTGTGTGTGTGTGTGTGTGTGTGTGTGTGTGTGTGTGTGTCAAATTTCACACTGAGGTCAACACCAAGCGGCTGCTCCAATTGAACGGCAAAAATTCCCAGTAACGAAAGACCCGGTCAAAGACGAGTTATACTTATATATGCGCGGTGCTAATTTGAAAGTGTTCAAAATCAGTGATAGAGCCAACATAATCAGTTGTAAGGATATGAGTTTTTGATCCTGGGTTTCACGCTTTTGCAATCATCAGACAAACTGGTTTATTTTTTTTAAGAATTGAATCTATTTATGCTTGTTTGTGTTTGATTATGCTTACTAATGGGAGGGAGAAATCCTCCTGTGTGTCCGTTTAGGGATGACACAAACACAGACAGACATATATACAGGCGTACCCATCCATTATAGTTCAAACAAACATACCCATATAAACAATTCGAGATTAGATGCAGAGTCATATCCATGCGTTCGAGCATACATACATACGTAATATATATGTGTGTGTGTATGTGCGTGCGTATATATATATATATATATATATATATATATATATATATATATGTATATATATATATATATACGCACAAACACACACACATATATATATATACAAACACACACATATATATATATATATATATACATATATATCCGACTGATTTTTTATTTAAGAAAGAGCTTATACAACTTATAATTTTAAAAAATAAGGATCGAGTGATTAATAGGTTAAATGCATCTTTAAAAATTTTGTTAGTGAAGGGATTTCGCCATTTTATATCATGAACTTTACTAATTTAATTTTTGTATGAATGATTCATTGTAATATATATATATATATATATATATATATATATATATATATATATGAAGAAATATAGTCTTAAGGTGTGCTATATTTATGGGATAAAGTGCTCAGGATCAGAGATAGAGCATCTGTAAATATAAAAGTGAACATTGAAGTCAACACTTAGAGGCGACAGTCTGTTTCATGCTAGACGCAATTGTCAGGCCACGAATGGTGTTATTTTTCTCGG